>MU227971.1:1184400-1198667 GCA_018584345.1 Thuja plicata | reverse complement strand
CCTAGAACCTAGAGGTCTCATCTCAGTTAGCATAGGTCCCACAACCTGGAGATGATTCCCTTGTTATACTGGATTATCAAGACCAAGAGAGCTTGAGATCAGAGGCGCAAATTCAGTGTATAACAGGCTCTTGCTAAGTTCGAGACTTCTCTAGAATCACAGAAGTGTTTTGTATTTTTAGTTTTAGTTTTAGTTTTAGTTCTTCCTTTTTCTCTTATTTTCTTCATCTTGTATCCTAGAAATACATAATCTTACCCATGTATATGGTCACATTTTTAAATACTAAAACATTTGCATATTAGTCTTTAACCTATCTTGGTGCAACGTACTGTCATCATTATTATTTCTACAGGGATGCTAATATGGATGTTGATCTTTATTGGGTTTCTATACGATTTTTAGTGCTTTGAGTATGGGAGTATGACGTGGCTTACTCTATTTTTCCTATCATCCCCTAGAATTTTGATTGTCATTTTTTCTGTAAGGATTGATTACAATAGATTGCACCAAATTTGCTAAGTGGATTGTGATATACTTTTGTAAGAAGGATTACTTACTAACTTCCTGAATCGAAAGGTGTTTGATTCATATTTTGGGTACATATATTTTTATGATATGGGTTTCTCTAAATTACTAATTCATATATCAATTGTTTTTAAAAATATATTAGGAAAAAATTTTCCATAAGAAGAGTTGAGGAAAATGTTTAGATTATGGGATTTCTATTTGTAGATCTAGGAATGTTAAAATAGTGTTAGAATGTTTTACTGATTAATTTGTTTTACATAAAAATATGTATCAATTGTTTTTTCAATTAATTTCTGGTTATATGGCTCAACGTGAGGATATTTGATTGGCAAGAATATAAGGAAATTTTTTAATTTTTTTTTATCATATTAGAACCATAAATCATTTTACAAAATGTCTAGTATGGAAGGTAAAATATTCAACTAGTATATTGTAGGATAAGGTAAGGAATTTTTATTATTAGCTACATTGGCAGGATGAATGGTTGAATTGAGTAGATAGGCAAAGACTTGTCATCTTCGAAGGCACTCTAGGGATATTGTCAAGAATTCTTTGTAAAACAAAAGAAGGTTGCTAGGAAATGTACACTATACTTGTAGAACGCCAATGGTAATTGCCACACTTGTAATTAAGATATATCTGTAATCCATATCAATGGATATGGACTAAATTCATGTAACTTTATGTAAATAAAGAAACAAAGACATAAGTGTGCTTGATAGGGGTCACAATTACTAAAGTCGTTGTATTTGTAATATTATTAAAGATGTAACTGAAGACCTTGGGTCTTCATACATGTTTAAAAAATGATATGTAACGTTTAGGACTATCTAAGTCCTAGGCAAGATTGGAGGTTTTCTTTTCTCTGTTCTTTCCTACCAATGCTAGTATGAATGAAGATGTAAGATTTGAAAATTTTGTTAATAAAATATATGGCTTCGACCTTTTATTGATAAAAAAAATTCAATTATGCAATTAATTTCAATTTTTAGATTTAATACTAATTAAATCTCAATTAGTAATTTAGGGCTAAATAATTCAATCATTTAATCAAATATATAAATTTAATAAATATTAAATAATTAAATAGCCCTATATTAATATTTTAATTAAATCATGACATCATAATATTTTTTTTTCTTGGTAATTTTGACAGGGGTCACTCAAATCACTACGCAAGGTGTTGGCACAAGTGACTAGGACAACCCGAGTAATGAAAGGAAAATGTGATTTCAATGTGCTTTGGTATAATTGTGAGATGGTGGAGATTCAAAATATCGCATTCGTGCCAAGAAGGACGAAAATCAAGCAAAATATGCAAATGGTGTCAGTTTTTGTTTTGAACTGGTACAATATGGTGCCAGATTTCGATGTCTTCTTTAAAATGACAAAGAAAGTAATTAAAGAGGAATTTGTCTCGATGGAAGAGCTTCAAGAAGCATTAAATAGATATTTGCATCGGTCATCTACAGCTTGGGTAGGCTGCCTCTTCCATCTGGAAAAGCTCTACACTAAGAAAGAAATGGTCC
This sequence comes from Thuja plicata, assembly GCA_018584345.1. Classification (NCBI taxonomy): domain Eukaryota; kingdom Viridiplantae; phylum Streptophyta; class Pinopsida; order Cupressales; family Cupressaceae; genus Thuja; species Thuja plicata. Next base: position 1,196,610 of record MU227971.1, on the reverse strand, counting down.
ATCTATACGATGTTTTAAAGCTCGCTCTGCAGGGTAGAGACATTGGATATCTGCGAAAAGAAATAATAAATTTTATGGACATTCTGCCGAGTGGAATAGTAGAAAATGCATTCTTATTGTTTGACAGATTCTCCATGGTGCTCTCTTATGTGGATGGTGTCTCAGATGATATTTCTCCAGCGGCGTCAACCTCTCAAACACCATCAGTCACATCTAGGTGTAGAAAGGAACACACAAAACCCACAAGGTAGCTTGGTCTTCAATTTGATTTGGCGTTTATCTTTTTTGTAAACTTGAGGTATCTTCATCCTCAATTTTGGTAGAGCGGGCAACCATACCCATATATGCTTGTGTTACTAGATAGTTAGGAGAAGGCAAATATGCTTCCTATCTCGTGTTTTATACAACAAGGAATCATTTCTCTATTTTTGTAGCCGTGTTGGCATGTATATGTTAAGCTATTAGCTAAAGTGTTATCAGCCTCTAATGGCCTCAAAAAATATTTTGTAAGATTGTAATGGCAAGGAAGGAGGGTTTTCTTCCTTGTTTCTTTCCTTCCCGAGCCTTTGAAACAAGGTTTAATTTTAAATTAATATATCAATGGCATAGCCATTTTTGCCAAAATAAAAACATTTTAACTTTATTAAAGGTGTAATTATTAATGCTAATAATCACCTTAATTTAAAATCATTTACCAACATATACCAAAATAAAATATTAATCTAATAAAATAATTAACTAAAACACATTCAACAAGCATACACAAAAGGCTCATGAATCTATGTTACTTTGACGGATTCATATAGGATAGTCAGTTAGATACTTGTCCACTTGGGTAAGTGCAATAAGTTTAGTCCACTTATGGTGGAACTTTCATACTTAGCCAAAATCACAAAATCAAACTCAACAAAATGGGTTCCCTCTTAGAATGAACAGGGTCTCGTTTATCTTCGGGCTCACAAGCCTAAAATTTTATAAATGGCATCCTATTTCAAAACAGGATCACGTTTCAAAAAACAAATGGGACCCCATTTCAAAATGGGGTGCCATTTTGAATAATGAAATGGGACCCCACTTCAAAACGGGATCCCATTTTGAAAAAATATTATTTTTTAAAGAAAACCTTCCATCGATTCATTTATATGTTATAAATTTAAATAAAGGTAAACAGAGTAACATTTACTAAATGAGATCCTGTTTCTAAAAAAATTGAAATTCAAGCCCACTTTTACTGTTGGCTTTTGGTTTGGAAAGAGGCTTGGATAGCCGAACCATAGCCTTGGACCTAGTTTGACTTGCAACTTGAAGGCTCTGCTAGTGTCCATACAAAATAGGGATTTTAAACATATATCTGAAGACATTTTAGAGGAATATTTTGACAAAATAAAAATGCATTATAGATCAGACTGTGCAGATTCCAAATATATAATTTGTTTTTATATTTGATTAAAATTTCTATTTTGATTGAATTTCTATTGAAACAGATCCACAAACTAAAGATAACATGCTACTTTGTTATTTTAATAACTTTATTATTTGAACGTTTCTCAGAAAAAAAATTGTATCACATCAAACTAGAGAAAATTCTACACACTTTAAATTTTTTTTAAAAAATCATATGTTTTGGTCAAATTATGCTTGTCGTACACGAGAGATTTTAAAAACAACAATTATGCCTAGTAAAAATTTTATAAAAAAAATTATATTGAACAAATTATGCTTGTCGTACACGTGCAAAGTATGGTCCTAAAATAGGGACTTTTAAAATGTGGGTTTTAGTAATGCCTATTAAACATGAAATTTTATCATCTGGGTATTAAAAAAAAAACATATTTGGAAAGTATACTTTGAGTACTACAACTTCTATTATTGATTTTTTTAAGATTCAATCTCTAAGTGCTTCAAATATTCATCTCAAATAGGATGAATTTCAAAAAAATAGGAACAATAGTTCCACTTTTTGGAAAAAAATTGGACTCAACTTCTTGCTGGAATCCATTCATAGGAAAAAACATAGGTATAGGATACGGATTTAGGCATGAATGTTATCTCCCCTCTTTTCCCATTGAGACATGTGTAAGGGCACACTCTATACTGCTAATTTAGGGAAGATGATGCCTTGTACCTACAAACTCGATATCACAAATTTGAACATGTACATGCAAATATATAACAAAAAATGGTAGAGATTGGTAAATTAAGTGGTTCTCTCAAGAAATTAACTATGAGTCTTTCCCTCAACCTATCAAGAACGTCAAACAAAACATAAAATATACACATAATCTATGTAAATGCATATATGGGTTTAACATGTCGAAAATCCATAAATATAACTAACATCATCATAAGAAAATAACCACCAAGAAATAATCATAATCATTTAACTATCAAAATGTGATATCACACAAAATCCAATGTCTCATTATATATCAAAACGATGAAATAGTCTCATCCATCCAAGTATCACAAAAACCAAAACCAACTAAAATAACCAACACACATGAAATGAGTCCTAAAAGAGTCTGGAAACAAATTGAAAAGAAAACCATGGGGTGAGTATTACATCCCCCCTCTAAAATTAGGCTTACTCCTAGAAGCCTAGAAAACAAATTGGGATATAAATCGGGGGATCACTTCCCGCTGCAGAAGTATAGAGTCCAACTGCACGTTCTCTATTTGAAGACCCAATCAAGTAGCCTAAATCTCAACTGGATGATGATCAACTATAGAAAATAGTCTATGAGATCTTCTAGTATCTCTAACTCTAGGCTCATACGTTGTTGGCCTCTTTTTGGAGAACTGTGATGCACACTGGGGATAATTGGCCACAATGTAAAAAAATTTCCGAAAGAAAAGCAATCTTTCCCCCTATTAAAATTCCTCCAAAAATGAGGTGCCCCAGAACGATGGAAGCAACCTCTAACATGAGAACTCTAAAATGGAATAACCAATCAAGTGTGATTATTATGCTTTCGATTGCTATAGTTCCCTGATTGTGAATTATCACTATGACCATGAAATAATTTCTTACTTTTCTGGTTTTGGTCACTCTTTGAGAATATAGGATGACTCTAATCAAGCTACATAGCTGGTGCAGGAGAACCTAGGAAAATCCCTAAGACTAGTTACAATTTTTTCTTGTACTGACCCTAGCCAAGTCAGTAGTTTTAATTTGACCTTAGAAGGTCTTGCTAGTGTGTTCCTAGGTGGATTAGACTAGGCTCAATTCAACCTAGTTGTTTATTGCTTTTCTAGTCGTTAGTGCTAGATTAGGCCTAAGATCGAAAAATGGGTTTTAATATGTCTAGAAGAATTTAAGTCACGAGAAGGGTTATAATTATGCCTAAAATGGTTCCTAATATTTTTCTACACCATTCTATGTCGAATAGAGACACTTAGCAATAACTATGCAAAAAGTTGTAAAAGTTGTCATAAAGTTGCTTGAAGACATTTTAGCAACTTTTAATGTTGCATGATAACATTTTGAGGAAGTTGATTCCTTTTGAGGTAACAAAATAGTTGGTTTCCATAATGGCCTAGAATCATGGGCATGGCATATTAAGGAAAAAATGATCCCATTTCCCAAGGCAGGGAGTAGAGTAATGTAATTTTGGAAGTGAGTGAAAGCTTTGAGTTATGGTTTTCAATAGTCGTCAAGTTGCATTGTGTTTATAAGTTATTGTATGGATTGAATTGAAAGATTTAGCATTGGTTCTTTCTATTAGTGAAAATTATAAGTACTTTCTATTCAGTAGTATAGTGGTTTTGGGTTCATTTTTTAGCTTTTGTAAATTGTTTTGTAAACTATGTAGTAGCTGGAGTAGACAATGTGGTTTTTAGTTTTATGGCTCCCCCATAGAATCCAACCATGAAAACCATCATGGAATAGATAAATCTTGTAGGGGAACATCTATATAGTGTATATATGCAAGTAGGAGTCAATAGGAGTGAGTTTGTTATTTTTAAGCTCATGCCCTAGATGAACATTGTGTGTCGGGTTAGAGTTATTGCATGAACTAATAGTGCATGATTGCAGGGTAAAGATTGTAGGAGTGAAACCAAGGGTGGTTTCATATGCACAGAGGTCTTATAGACATCTATTAAGAAGCTTGAGCATTGAACAATCCATCTTGATACATTTTCGAGGATAAATCAGAGGACTGCACAAATATAGGCCAATTAGCCCTATTAGGCCTACATTTCAGGAATCCAATGTACGGATGACCTAGGAGCCTAAGACCACAAAAATATTCAAGGTCTTGAAAAAGGGTATCTAGATCTCAAGTTATTTTTTTGGGTTATTTGAAAATTTTGAGGAAGAATTAAGGAAAACCTTCTCTATAGGGCTAATTGAACAATTAGGCCTATTAGGCCAAAAGGATAGTCAATCTTGAACTTGATTGATTAATTATTGATGTCTCATTCCAATGGATTTATATGGATGGAAATGGTTGTTTCAATGATGGATACACCCCCTACAGTACTTGTGAATATTGTTTGAAGAGTTTTCACTTGGAGTCAACCAAGGAAGAGTGAAGAGTTGAAGTACCCCTAATATTTGTGATCCCTCAAGGTGAAGCAAAAAGACAATAACTCTTGGAGTTGAGTTAGGATAGTCTTAGGCTAGAAGAAAAAATACTATTAAGGTCCTAGAATTGAGCTTAGGATCTAGGGAAGGCTAGGAAAAGTAAAGTCCTAGATAAGTGATTGTGCAAGCACATCTTGGAGTATCTCTATCAGATTGGTATCAGAGCAGGTTGATCAGGCTTGTGGTGAATGTTCCAACTTGAAGAATCAGTAGGAGAGTCTACAATGGTGACAAATGTAGAGTTTTTAATTTCCATCCAAGGAGGAAGATTTTTTTTAATAATTAAAATAGGCCAAATAGAATATGTTGTTCTAAGATCTCAAAAAGGATTGACACCATCCATTGCTAAAGAAATTCTTGCATTCCTTGACTCATTTCTTTAATGTGGCAATTTTTCGTCAATCTCTTTCCAATGTTTTCTATCTGCGGCCATACACATGACACCATCTTGGCTCCTCCCTTCTGCATGGTAATTCATATATTTTCCAAAATCCTTGCATTTGAACATCCTCTCAAACCTTGGCTTTACTGAAATGTGTCGTAGTACTTTATAAGGAACCTTCTTGGATACTTGATCTTGATGATACCTATATGTGTGACACACTGGACATTTTTGCATATTTGCATTATTTCCATAGTATAATATATGGTCATTTGGACATGCATCATATGTATTGTATTACATTCCAATATCTTTCATCACTGAAGATACTTCTCTATGTGAATGAGGCAACTTATTATCCTTTGGAAGAATCTTATTTGCCAAAATTCTACATGAGGAAACAAACAATTTCTATTAGATAAGTATACACAATATTCAAAAAATTTAAGACATCAAGTGCATCCATTTATAGGAATATTGAATCCTACCTTAATATATTAGTAAAGCATGTGTTTGTCAATCCATGTGTAACCTTGAAGTTCAACAACAACATAAGTGTCGCTAATATAGAAGTATCTACATTTGGGAAAAGAGGCACCCTAGCCAACTGAGCTATGGGTGAATTAATAACTTCTTTGGAAGATCTATAGAAGTCTTGGATAAATTAATTAACACCAGCCTCATTTATCTATGAAGTATTTTCATCTATAAATGTGTCTGGTTCTTCATCTTGAGAGTAGCTGTCATCAGTGACATCCACTAGTTCTTCAGGAACATTGGGAAGTGGATGCGGCTTTTCATCAACAAAACCAATTGAAATTATCAATATTAATATATTGAATAATGTGTACATTTATTTATTATAAGAATAACAATTTTTTAACTATAGTGTACCGCATCTACATAAACTCCATAGTTCAATCTATGGATACGAACAATTCGTCGCTTCTTTAGTTTCCTATTTTGGCACCTTTTACAAGTACAATATATCATTTCATTAAAGTATTCATTTGTCCCTAGAGGTGTTCTTGCTTCTTGTTTATCTGAATATTCAGATTATGATGATGTCCTATTCCCTAAATGCGTCATGTACTATCAACAATAAGAGTACAACTTTTAACAATAAGAGTACAACTTTTAACACAAAAGAGGAAATTTTTTAGCCATTTTCATTTCAGGGGTAAAGTTTCCTTAATATAGTCTTTATTCACTTGTTTTGGGAGGATTCATTCACTTTCTTCAGTCAAGGGTTTCAATCCCTTCTAGACCAATGCAATCAATATATTCAAAGTTGATTTTTCTAGTTTGAGAGATATATCCACCATTTGGACTGATGAGTCATTGCAAAGAGACTTTTGTAAATGACATCCCATATCTAACTTTTTTTAAGGCAAATACGAGCTATTATTATTTCCACCATATTTGAGAAGGCTTGATGACTACAATTATGGTGTGAATTTTGTTGTTGTTGGTGCCAAAAACTTAGAAGTTCTTGGTTCCAAGAAATTTTACTATTGGATATCCACCTTCCTACCTATTACAAAATGATTTTTTGGTTCCAGGCAATTTTCCTATTGGATGTTCAACTTACTATCTATCAGCAAGCTCAATCAATTCTTCATCAAACTCCTTTGATGATAATGGTTGTCTAATCAAATTTAATAATTTTTATCAAAGTAACAACCAGATTTTGAGACTCCACTCAAAAGGAGGAGGCACAAAACGAGTATAACTACTATGAAATCAACTCCACCCCACCTGAAAGTCGGATTGGTGAAGAAGAGGAGAAGAAAGAACAAAACTAGAGGAGCCTGGACTTGATGATGTCTGGGATAAAGACTTCAAAGTTAAAAGAACTATTAATATGTTTAATATTATTTTTAGATTTGAATGTTTTAAAATATTCAGTCATTTTTTGTGGTCCATTATCAGAATTATCGAAAGATAGAGGAGAAGAGATGATAGATCACATGGTCTCTATTGTTTCTCTTCTTTTTTTTTTAAGATTGATAATTTAATTGTAAGTATTGGATGTTTGATGGTGTAGGATTGCAAATTTTTTTATTAAGGGTATGTTGTGGAAAATGTGGAAAGTATAAAGCATCAATAAGCATCATGATAGTCATAGTTCCAAGAAAAGACAAAATGGTAGTCACATTGAAAGAATGTAGTCATGTTGAAGACATATGTATAAATGCAATGTCAAGATGACAATGATGTCATAATAATGTAATGAAATATTGAAAGATAGAGAGGAAGTCCATTTTTATCACAAGAAGATATCAAAGATGACTCCTATCATATTAAGAAGTGAATAACAACAAAAAAACAAAATAAAAATCAAAGATTAACTAAGCTCTAATGAAATACGTAATCTGCCATTTCGTATAGGAACCAAGAAAATGACGTAATAGAAAGCTACAAACAAAAGTGTGTTAACACTAGTTAGTATCATTACATAAATAAATATTAAAATATATGATTTATATAAAATCCGTAGGCAAAAGATTTCATGCATTTGTCTAACAAGTAAAACTTAAATGATAGAAAACTCTCACACTTTTTATCTAAAGAAGCTATTAGCAACAGAGGAAGAAAATATGATTCATTCTATCTCTTGGGAAAGCCTCACATCTATTGAATGTTGCACACCATGGCTCTAAAAAATTTGGTTGATCATCCATTAAAGCATGCATTATAGAATGCTTAGGTCGGAAAGGTTGTCTTACAAAACTTACAAGGTTGAACATTAGAGATTGTCCTAAGCTTGAAGAGTTTCCAAACCTTTCCAGTCTGAAGTGCTTGGAGAAAATTAAAATTGAATTTTGTAAGAAGCTTCAAAATTATTACACTGCTAACAACACTCATCAGTCTTCCTAACTATTGTAGAAATGTAGTAATTCAGAATAATATTCGCAGGTTAACAGTATTGATTGTGAGACTTGTTTTAACTGCCAATTATAATTCTCACCTTAAAGGGAATGTTTTTATATATTATTATTTCATTTCTTCTCTCAGGATAGTTTATGAACTATTGAGAAGGGCTATAACATTAAACAATGATTAAACATTTATTTAACAACCAATAGCCTTAGTTAATTTTATCTTTTCTAGGCTTTTATTCAATGTTCGCTACATAGACTTGATCAGAATTTAACGATTTCCTGTAAAATATGATCCCTGGCAGGTTTTCGTAGGCCGACTCAGAGGCATTGTAGACTTCTATGCTAGAGAATGTCCATATATAGAGGCAAGAGGTAAAAATAAAAGTCCACGTGCCTTCTATTTTATGTACTTTACTATCTAATCTAAGCATAAAACAATAGCTTCTCTATGATCATATTCTTTATTGTTCACAACAGATTATTTAGAATAAATATATGTACTATATGATCATTTTCTTCTATTGTTTAGAACAAATTACTTGTAGTTTTTTGTTTTGTTGATTCTTAGAGCTAATGCTAGGCAGTTTGCTATTTTTAATAGTAGTGAGTTGAAAGAATGTTATGACCATAATTGATTTGCAGTGACAATGTCTTATGTGATTCCAATCTTCTCAATGCTCATGTTGGTCAAATTTGCATGGTTACTGAATTACAATGACATTGCATTAGCCATTTAACCTTTATAATTAGCATTAAGAGAGTTCCAATGTACATCAAACTTCATTGACAAGGAAAAGAATAAGTCAAGGAGAGTGGGCGTACCTTGATTTCAGATTTTAGTACTGCACAGAGAATAGACAAGCATGTATATCAGTTATGCAAAAATAATTATTTTCTTCCTCTCACAAAGATGCTTTATAATCAAGACATGTGAACGGTATAGAACTCCATCCTAGTCATCTGAAACCATTATTAATATTGATTTTATTGTCCAGCTCACATACACATTCAATTAGTATGAGTCCTCAAGATACAAGGGAATGATATAGCTAGGACAACGGGATAAGATTTACATTTTTCTTTACACAGTTCCCTCAATATAGAGTTTCTACATTGATATGGTATGTACATTGTAGATATATGATTGTTCAATTAATGAGCTTATCATAAGCTCATCATGTAAACATGAAATTTCCAATTACCCTAAGATCACAACAAATCTCAAGCTATTGTGCACCAATCCAACATTGAACTCCAGTCAGTGTATCGAGATATTAGAATATTAACTTAAAGTGACATATGTTTCAAAATCTATTTGATTAACGTAGTTGTAATGCATCTATAACACCAACAACCATGCACAAGAAGTAATATGTCAAGGAAACAAAATTGAGTAATGGAAAAATCACTTGTGATAAGAGCCTGCGATTGTAAATTTCTTAGTTCAAAAGAGGATATAGTCAGGCAAATTATCAAAACACACACATTGAAATATTCATCCACCCCACCAAAAAATTTTAAAAAAGAAGTTTTGTTTTGACAACCAATGAACAATGAAATGTCAAAGATATGAAAAACATTTAGGTTTTCCTTGAAAATTTGATAGCATCATCAAACCATCAAAATCATTTCAAGTAACATCAGTGAAAGAATGTGATCTGCATGGCTTCAACACCATTGTTACTAATCCCAATGTCTGTGTCCTAATTTCATACATTTCAGACAAATAATAGTTTGTAGCATTGCATCCAACAATTTATATTGAAGCATGTGCTCTTATATGTTCTTGAGAGTCCATTGATTTTTACCTCAGGGTATATGTTAATGATATAATCTATAGAGTAAATGGTTTGATAATTTCCCAAATTTTTATGCGTCTTTTATTTGAGTTTTGTTTAAATGATTAAGTTTGTCTAGTAGTAAACCTAAAACACCCGTGGATCAATGAAAAGTTCATCTATGACCTCCAATCACTATTTGTATGCACCCTAAAATGGTCACCTAGACTTTGGACCCCATTTATTATTTTATCAATTTATCAAATTTCCTGAATCAATGCTTTGGAATATTTTCATTTCAAATCAATTTTCTTGATCAAATTGTAATTAATTCAATTATTCAATTATTTCAATATTTCCTAAGGTTTGATCATTTTTATTCAATTAAAAGATTTAATCTCCCTTTTAATTAAATGAGATTCCTCTTATTTAATTAAAAGATTTAATATCCCTTTTAATTAAAGTTCCTCTTATTTAATTAAATTCAAATTCCTCCCATTTAATTAAATAAAATTCTTCTAATTTATTTAATTATAAAGAAAACCCATCTTTTAATTAAATAAATAAAAATTCCCACTTAAGGCACTTTATTTGTTAAAAAAGGAAATAAATTAAATAAAAATTAAATAAAATCCCTTTTTCTTCACATCTTCCTAAGTGGTGGGTTTTTGCCTCTTAATCTCAACCATTGATCAATTCTTTTTGCCTCTTAATCTCAACCATTCACTCTCCTATAAAAGGAAACCTCTCCTCGTTTGATAATTAATGAATAAAGAAATCAAGTCATCAATCAATCATCAATCAAAGATATAGATCTTTTTCATAGTATTGTTATGTTGCAGGTTCAGAGAGCAATTTTGGAGGAGCATTTGAGCACTTGAGCCTGGATATTGCAACTTCTCTCTTCTTGTCTCATTCTTCTTGCATCCATGGCTCCTCATGTATATTAGATTCATGTTTATTTTCATAGATTAATCTTGCATTTGTATTTCCTTTCATAGATTTAGCTATGCATTGTTATCATTTAGATTAATTTCCTTTTATGCATTGCAATCATATAGATTAGATCTCATTTTTATGCATTCGAATCTCTCGTTTAATGGTGTATTTGCAATAGACACAACTAGGTCTATCTGAGGGCCTTCATTTTACATTTTTACACATCCATGACTAGAGAGCTATAGATCAATATTTGAGGCCTCATTCTTGATCAACCTTGAATGGATTGATTCATAGAAGTGTGACAACATTTATGCACACACTATTAACTCTCCCAAAAAAATTATCACATAAACACACAAGGCTCGCTTGCTTAGTATATTTTAAGGCCTATAAGAATTTTATGGTAATGGAGAAATTGGAAAAAAGATACTATTATGACAGTGAAAGGCCTGCACCTTCTCCATTAAGATTGACAGGCAGATAAGATGTACTCTACAAGATACAACTAATAAATAGGTCTATCAAATAGAACATTGCATGCTGTTAATATCCAATTAATGGTAAACTAAGACAATAATAATTATTTCTACTTTTATTTATAATAATTAAAATAATAATATTAATATTTAAGATGGAATTTTAATTTCTCCTTCAAAAAATGTCTTTAACCCCCCCTCTATGTAGCAGCGACTTAATTAGTACTGGGCTCGAAATAAGGGACATTTGATAAACCCTGCGGTTCTATCCTATTCAAGGGATTTTTATTCCACCTTTGGTTCCTGCAAATGAAGTTTTTAAAAATAAAATACTTCTTACCAGAGAAAAATGTGATCCAGATAAGTTTTCATGGTACAAATGTCATACTGCACCATACAACAAGTAATAATGTTGTGCAGTGTGTGTTGAAGAAAAGAACTTTTTTTTAATGGTATTTGCTATTTACAATTAGAAACTTCATCTTTGGGTAGATACATTGTAAAATACCTAAGAGACGTTGAAAATTAGGTTGTTGTTGTTCATGGACATTCGATGTGTTGGCTGAGTTGATGTAAATGTTAAACTGGCACAATAGTTGCCATGGTTTGCATCTTTCTTCATTTTTATCTCCCCTTTAGCCTTTTAGTTTCCATAAGTGGTGGATCCATGTTATATCTATTTGATATAGTCCTTAATTTGGATTAATGGGCACATGTGAAGAGAAATGGTGGAGAGTGACTCTCAATACAAGCATATCAATACAATAAACTAAAAAAACTTCACAACCTTATTTCTATAGCTCAAAGTTAATGTGAACTTAAATGGAGAAATTGGTGAATTTATCAGAATTTGAACACTTTCCCTTTAATTGTAGTATTTTAATAAATATCATTTATTAAACCTAAAACTTTCTAGGTGACATTGTTTATCATTTTTCAACATGATAAATAACCATGCTATCACCAATCACCATACATTTTAGTGTACAAGCATCCATATATATTGTTTATACTAAATAGGATTGTTTTTCCCCTTTATTGGAGCTACCTATATTAAATATTGCTATCTAGTCATCATCAAAGATAAACTTAAAGTAAGAGTTTTTATGTCATTGTTTTGTGATTAATTTGAATATCTTTGAACTCTAACCACGACTGA
>MU227971.1:1103282-1146909 GCA_018584345.1 Thuja plicata | reverse complement strand
TATAGATCTATGTGTTATGCCCCAATTTAATCAAGGTGATTATTACGTTAAAGGTGTGATAAGAATATTGGTGAAGGTACTAGTAAATATGTACATGTCTTTTTAAATATGTCATGTTTTTGAAAGATAATTTGAATGAAAATTGGTTACAAAATGATGTTTAATACATGTATAATTCTTAAGTATTCATATTCTTATTCTTTCCCCATGACATATAATATATTTATGATTTCTCTTACTAATCGTCATGAACAAAAGTTGTAAAGAAAGATATATTTCATTAATGGTAAGTTATTTGTCATTATTATTATTGAATCAAGGAAAAATCTTTATCAAAAGGAAAAGAAGTTAGTAAACATATATACTTTATCAAAATATGTTGTGCTTATGAATATGAAAGGAGATTTTTGAAGAACGTTGTCATGAAAATATTGTTAGAAAGCGGTTACACTATGTTAAAACTATGTTATATTTCTTATTCCTTTTCCATGTAAATAAATTATACTTATGATTTCCTATGTTAAACATCATGAGTTATATTTCTAAAGTTCCTATCTAATATGTGACTTTCATGTTATGTATTGTTTAAAAAAGACTAACCAAGGTTATGATGTTTTGTGTAAATATAAATATAAGATTATACTATTAATTATGATTAATGATTGAATATTATCCTTATTTTCCTTCTATCTATTTGCTTGTTACTATAGATGTTTTAGAAAGAGCTATAACTATATCTTAAATTATTATAACCACATCAGCAAATAATAAATATTGTTATTGATTGTATTGTTAAAAGGTGGAGGATTCATCTTTGAAACCATTCTCTTCGACATTTAAGCAAGTCGACATCTTCAGAACAATAGTTGACACCTCAAACAACAATAGTCGACATAGATAGCAAGTTGGTGCTGCAAACAATAGGGGTCGATGTGTATGCATTGACAAATTTGTATTTGGGATGGCAGTTAGGAAGTGTCTGCAGTCTGCAGGCGACACACAGCAGCCTGCAAGGATGCTGAAAATGTTCCCTCAACTTGGCTGCCGCCCTCATCAACCATGATAGCAATGGGGGACACAAACAGCAGGGGGAAATACTAAGTTAAATCACGCCATGTATGAAACAGCAAACTCCACGCCATAGCAGTTTGTAGCGATGCTTAAAATAGTCTCTTCATCTTGGCTGCCACCTTCAATGTAGAGAAAAAACCAAATATGTTTAGAAATAGTAGGATCAATAAATGCATAAATGATTATTCCATCAGACATCCATCATGTTGGTCGCTGCTTCTGTCAGCACCCACTATAGCCCATTTTTCAAATAAGAAATGGTGCATAAATGATATATAAACAGCATCTTGAGGAATGATTACCTATAATCCTGTAATGTGAAGGGAGAGAAAATGTTACAAATGCATCTTTGATATAGAGAATGAATTAAAAGTAGCATTGATTGTTGGCTACATTAAAAATGATAGTGTATCCATAGCATACATGACGTCAAGGAGAAAGGTATCATAAGCCAATCAAGATAGCATAAGATATCATATATATCAGACGCAGGCCATCATACAGTCACTAAAAGGTGATAGAGAATAAAGAAGTCAGTAAAGCTATCTGATCTGTAATGAAGCAAAATTGACTCATATTCAGAATTGACATTTGTATTTGAAATGGCAAATGGGAGCAGTTGTTGTATACAATGCGATGTATGTGAGTGTTGTGCAGAAAGAAGGTAAATGCCATATGCATATCCATAGATTTCAAATGCACCAAGTATGAAATTTTGAATTTGACTATTGAAGAATTTTATATACAAATTTCTTGAATGGAAGTTTAGCAACTTGCCCAACTGAATGGTTGGCTGTTATGGCTAATTAATGAATGATATTTGTTATCAAATCCATGTAATAGTTGGTTATAGGTTAGTTTTTTAGGGAAAGGGTGTGATGTTTTCTCACACACTTTCATTTTCATATTTATATTCATTCTAAAATTTGAGAAAGATGACAGAATGATAACATTGAATTGGATTAAAACATTTAATGACATGTTGAAATTATGGATTTGTGGGTTGTGATAAAATGAAAGATAGTTCAAAGTTTGAAATCTGAATGCAAAGACCCGATACATCTTCTTGACAAAGAGAGATAAGTCTGTATTTTTCTTCTATTGTGCAATAGTCATTTTCATTATTTTCTTTACAATCAAGTCCTTCAGATAAATGAATAGACATTCTTTAAAGTGATAGTTTTGTTTTGCACATATTTCACTTTAAGTTTATGTTTTGTATATTCAATTATTTCTTTCGCATTTTCATATGGTTAAAATCCTTTTGATTAAAATATTGATCAAATAGTCCGTCATTTGAGAAATAATATTAAATTGAAATACTTTTAAACTTATCATTGTATGTACATTTCATTTCGCCTTTAAGGTGACAATTTTTGTTTCAAAGTTGTCTCTGAAGTTGAACATAGGGTTGAAGATATATCAAGTCTATTTTCCCATTATTGGAATATAGCACTGGTCTGTCTCGTTATTTGAATTCAGTATTGGGTTTCATCATTTTAAGTTTTTTGAATTACTCTTTTATTTCATTTAATTTAGTTCATATTTTCAATCTTATCAAACGATATTAAACACATTACATTTCATTAATACATATATTTTCAGTTTCATGATCTTATTAACATATTGAGAAGCAAGAGTTGAAGTTACCAGTTATCCGTTATAGGAAACCTATAGAAGACTTTGAAGACAGGTTTAAAGTGCAGGCCCACCATCCTTGGTTCCATGGAATCAGAATCGTAGGAGGTTGTCGAAAGCTCGTTCGTTGGCAGATCAATCCTATTTATCTTCATTGGATAAATGAAATCCATTAGGAGTCCAATCTATCGATTTGAGCACCAACATAGTGGATGCCATTAAAATCATTGTGGGCGATGGTATCACATTGCCTAATGCTCCTTGACATCTCCTTCATACGCAAATGGTGTCAGTTTTCCTTTCGAACTGGTACGATATGGTGCCTTATTTCGATGTCTTCTTTAAAATGACAAAGAAAGTAATTAAAGAGGACTTTGTCTCGATGGAAGAGCTTCAAGAAGCATTAAATGAATATTTGTTGTGGTCATCTATGACTTGGGTAGGCTGCCTCTTCCATCTGGCAGAGCTAGACACTAAGAAAGAAATGGTCCATCTATACGATGTTTTAAAGCTCGCTCTGCAGGGTAGAGACATTGGATATCTGCGAAAACAAATAATCAAGTTTATGGACATTCTGTCGAGTGGAATGGTAGAAAATGCATTCTTATTGTTTGACAGATTCTCCACGATGCTCTCTTATGTGGATGGTGTCTCAGATGATATTTCTCCAGCGGCGTCAACCTCTCAGACACCATTAGTCACATATGGGCATAGAAAGGAAAAAACAAAACCCACAAGGTAGCTTGGTCTTCAATCTGTTTTGGCATTTATCTTTTTTTTAAACTTGAGGTATCTTCATCCTCAATTTTGGTAGAGCGGGCAACCGTACCCGTATATGCTTGTGTTACTAGATAGTTAGGAGAAGGCAAATATGCTTCCTCTCTCGTGTTTTATACAACGAGGAATCGTTTCTCTATTTTTGTAGCCGTGTTGGCATGTATATGTTAAGCTATTAGCTAAAGTGTTATCAACCTCTAATGGCCTCAAAAAATATTTTGTAAGATTGTAATGGCAAGGAAGGAGAGTTTTCTTCCCTATTTCTTTCCCTCCCGAGCCTTTGAAACAGGGTTTAATTTTAAATTAATATATCAATGGCATAGCCATTTTTGCCAAAAAAAAACATTTTAACTTTATTAAAGGTGTAATTATTAACGCCAATAATTACCTTAATTTAAAATCATTTACTAACATATACCAAAATATTTTATTAATCTAATAAAATAATTAACTAAAACACATTCAACAAGCATACACAAAAGGCTCACGAATCTATGTTACTTTGACAGATTCAGATAGGATAGTCAGTTAGATACTTGTCCATTCGGGTAAGTGCAATAAGTTTAGTCCACTTATGGTGGAACTTTCATACTTAGCCAAAATCATGAAATCAAACTCAACAAAATGGGTTCCCTCTTAGAATGAACAGGGTCTCGTTTAGCTTCGGGGTCACAAGCCTAGAATTTTGGAAATGGGGTCCTATTTCAAAACAGGATCTTGTTTCAAAAAACAAATGGGATCCCATTTCAAAATAGGGTGCCATTTTGAATAATAAAATGGGACCCCACTTCAAAACGGGATCCCATTTTGAAAAAATATTATGTTTTAAACAAAACCTTCCATCAATTCATTTATATATTATAAATTTAAATAAAGGTAAACAGAGTAACGTTTACTAAACGAGATCCTATTTCTAAAAAAATTGAAATTCAAGCCCACTTTTACTGTTGGCTTTTGGTTTGGAAAGAGGCTCGAATAGCTGAACCATAGCCTTGGACCTAGTTTGACCTGTAACTTGAAGGCTCTGCTAGTTTCCATACAAAATAGGGACTTTAAACATATATCTGAAGACATTTTTAGAGGAATATTTTGACAAAATAAAAATGCATTATAGATCAGACTGTGCAGATTCCAAATATATAATTTGTTTTTAAATTTGATTAAAATTTCTATTTTCATTGAATTTCTATTGAAACAGATCCACAAACTAAAGATAACATGCTACTTTGTTATTTTAATAACTTTATTATTTGAACGTTTCTCGCAAAAAAAAATGTATCACATCAAACTAGAGACAATTCTACACACTATAATTTTTTTTAAAAAAAATCATATGTTTTGGTCAAATTATGCTTGTCGTACACGAGAGATTTTAAAAACAACAATTATGCCTAATAAAAATTTTATAAAAAAAATTATATTGAACAAAAAAATATTGTCCAATATTAACTATGTTACATACCATTTCCAAAAAGGATTGAGAGAAATAGTTTCATTTAGGTCAAATTTTGCTTGTCATACACGTGCATAGTATGGTCCTAAAATAGGGAATTTTAAAATGTGGGTTTTAGTAATGCCTATTAAACATGAAAATTTATCATCTGGGTATTAAAAAAAAAAACATATTTGGAAAGTAGACTTTGAGTACTACAACTTCTATTAATGAATTTTTTAAGATTCAATCTCTAAGTGCTTCAAATATTCATCTCAAACAGGATGAATTTGAAAACAATAGGAACAATGGTTCCACTTTTTTGGAAAAAAAGTGGACTCAAATTCTTGCTAGAATCCATTCATAGGACAAAACATAGGTATAGGATACAGATTTAGGCATGAATGTTATCTCCCCTCTTTTCCCATTGAGACATGTGTAAGGGCACGCTCTATCCTGCTAATTTAGGGAAGATGATGCCTTGTACCTACAAACTTGACATCACAAATTTGAACATGTACATGCAAATATATAACAAAAAATGGTAGAGATTGGTAAATTAAGTGGTTCTCTCAAGAAATTAACTACGAATCTTTCCCTCAACATATCAAGCATGTCAAAAAAAACATAAAAAATACACATAATCTATGTAAATGCATATATGGGTTCAACATGTCAGAAATCCATAAATATAACTAACATCAACAGAAGAAAATAACCACCAAGAAATAATCATAATCATCTAACTATCAAAATGTGATATCACACAAAATCCAATGTCTCATTATATATCAAAACCATGAAATAGTGTCATCCATCCAAGTATCACAAAAACCAAAACCAACTAAAATAACCAACACACATGAAATGAGTCCTAAAAGAGTCTGGAAACAAACTAAAAAGAAAACCATGGGGTGAGTATTACATCGCCCCTCTAAAATTAGGCTTACTCCTAGAAGCCTAGAAAACAAATTGGGATATAAATCGGGGGATCACTTCCTGCTGCAGAAGTATAGAGTCCAACTGCACGTTCTCTTTTTGAAGACCCAATCAAGTAGCCTAAATCTCAACTGGGTGATGATCAACTATAGAAAATAGTCTATGAGATCTTCTAGTATCTCTAACTCTAGGCTCATAGGTTGTTGGCCTCTATTTGGAGAACTATGATGCACACTGGGGATAATTGGCCACAATGTAAAAAAATTTCTGAAAGAAAAACAATCTTTCCCCCTATTAAAATTCCTCCCAAAATGAGGTGCACCAGAATGATGGAAGCAACCTCTAATATGAGAACTCTAAAATGGAATAACCAATCAAGTGTGATTATTATGCTTTCAATTTCTATAGTTCCTTGATTGTAAATTATCACTATGACCATGAAATAATTTCTTACTTTTCTGGTTTTGGTCACTCTTTGAAAATATAGGATGACTCTAATCAAACTGCACAGCTGGTGCAAGAGAACCTAGGAAAATCCCTAAGACTAGTTACAATTTTTGCTTTTACTGACCCTAGCCAAGTCAGTAGTTTTAATTTGACCTTATAAGGTCTTGCTAGTGTGTTCCTAGGAGGATTAGACTAGGCTCAATTCAATCTAGTTGTTTATTGCTTTTCTAGTCGTTAGTGCTAGATTAGGCCTAAGATCAAAAAATGGGTTTTAATATGTCTAGAAGAATTTAAGTCACGAGAAGGGTTATAATTATGCCTAAAATGGTTCCTAATATTTTTCTACACCATTCTATGTCAAATAGAGACACTTAGCAATAACTATGCAAAAAGTTGTAAAAGTTGTCATAAAGTTGCTTGACAACATTTTAGCAACTTTTAATGTTGCATGATAACATTGTGAGGAAGTTGATTCCTTTCAAGGTAACAAAATAGTTGGTTTCCATAATGGCCTAGAATCATGGGCATGGCATATTAAGGAAAAAATTATCCCATTTCCCAAGGCAGGGAGTAGAGTAATGTAATTTTGGAAGTGAATGAAAGCTTTGAGTTATGGTTTTCAATAGTAGTCAAGTTGCATTGTGTTTATGAGTTATTGTATGGATTGAATTGCAAGATTTAGCATTGGTTCTTTCTATTAGTGAAAATTCTAAGTAATTTCTATTCAGTAGTACAGTGGTTGTGGGTTCATTTTTTAGCTTTTGTAAATTGTTTTGTAAACTATGTAGTAGCTGGAGTAGACAATGTGGTTTTTAGTTTTATGGCTCCCCCATAGAATCCAACCATGAAATCCATCATGGAATAGATAAATCTTGTAGGGGAACCTCTATATAGTGTATATATGCAAGTAGGAGTCAATAGGAGTGATTTTGTTATTTTTAAGCTCATGCCCTAGGCGAACATTGTGTGTCGGGTTAGAGTTTTGGCATGAACTAATAGTGCATGATTGCAGGGTAAAGATTGTAGGAGTGAAACCAAGGGTGGTTTCATATGCATAGAGGTCTTATAGAAATCTATTAAGAAGCTTGAGCATTGAACAATCCATCTTGATACATTTTTGAGGATAAATCAGAGGACTGCACCAATATAGGCCAATTAGCCCTATTAGACCTACATTTCAAGAATCCAATGTACGGATGACCTAGGAGCCTAAGACCACAAAAATATTCAAGGTCTTGAAAAAGGGTATCTAGATCTCAAGTTATTTTTTTGGGTTATTTGGAATTTTTGAGGAAGAATTGAGGAAAACCTTCTCTATAGGGCTAATTGAACAATTAGGCCTATTAGGCCAAAAGGATAGTCAATCTTGAACTTGATTCATTAAGTCTTGATGTCTCATTCCAATGGATTTATATGGATGCAAATGGTTGATTCAATGATGGATACACCCCCTGCAATACTTGTGAATATTTTTTGAAGAGTTTGCACTTGGAGTCAACCAAGGAAGAGTGAAGAGTTGAAGTACCCCTAATATTTGTGATCGCTCAAGGTGAAGCACAAAGAGAATAACTCTTGGAGTTGAGTTAGGATAGTCTTAGGCTAGAAGAAAAAATACTATTAAGGTCCTAGAATTGAGCTTAGGATCTAGGGAAGGCTAGGAAAATTAAAGACCTAGATAAGTGATTGTGCAAGCACATCTTGGACCATCTCTATCAGATTGGTATCAAAGCAGGTTGATCAGGCTTGTGGTGAATGTTCCAACTTGAAGAGTCAGTAGGAGAGTCTAAAATGGTGACAAATGCAGATTTTTTCATTTCCATCCAAGGAGGAAGATTTTTTTTAATAATTAAAATAGGCCAAATAGAATATGTTGTTCTAAGATCTCAAAAAGGATTGACACCATCCATTGCTAAAGAAATTCTTGTATTCCTTGACTCATTTCTTTAATGTGGCCATTTTTTGTCAATCTCTTTCCAATGTTTTCTATCTGCGGCCATACACATGACACCATCTTCGCTCCTCCCTTCTGCATGGTAATTCATATATTTTCCCAAATCCTTGCATTTGAACATCCTCTCAAACCTTGGCTTTAGTGGAATGTGTTGTAGTACTTTATAAGGAACCTTCTTGGATACTTGATCTTGACGATACCTATATGTGTGACACACTGGGCATTTTTGCATATTTGCATTATTTCCATAGTATAATATATGGTCATTTGGACATGCATCATATGTATTGTATTACATTCCAATATCTTTCATCACTGAAGATACTTCTCTATGTGAATGAGGAAACTTATTATCCTTTGGAAGAATCTTGTTTGCCAAAAGTGTACATGAGGAAACAAACAATTTCTATTAGATAAGTATACACAATATTCAAAAAATTTAAGACATCAAGTGCAGCCATTTATAGGAATATTGAATCCTACCTTAATATATTAGTAAAGCATGTGTTTGTCAATCCATGTGTAACCTTGAAGTTCAACAACAACATAAGTGTCGCTAATATAGAAGTATCTACATTTGGGAAAAGAGGCACCCTAGCCAACTGAGCTATGGGTGAATTAATAACTTCTTCGGAAGATCTATAGAAGTCTTGGATAAATTAATTAACACTAGCCTCATTTATCTATGAAGTATTTTCATCTATAAATGTGTCTGGTTCTTCATCTTGAGAGTAGTTGTCATCAGTGACATCCACTAGTTCTTCAGGAACATTGGGAATTGGATGCGGCTTTTCATCAACAAAACCAATTAAAATTATCAATAGTAATATATTGAATAATGTGCATATTTATTTATTATAAGAATAACAATTTTTTAATTATAGTGTACCTCATCTACATAAACTCCATAGTTCAATCTATGGATACGAACAATTTGTCGCTTCTTTAGTTTCCTATTTTGGCACCTTTTGCAAGTGCAATTTATCATTTCATTGAAGTATTAATTTTTCCCTAGAGGAGGTCTTGCTTCTTGTTTATTTGATTATTCAGATGATGATGATGTCCTATACCCTGAATGCGTCATGTACTATCAGCAATAAGAGTACAACTTTTAACTCGAGTATTACTTCATTTTGAAGAGAATATGACTCTTAGGTGCATGATATGTTACAACTTAAGAAATTTGAAACATTCAAAACTTTGCTTTAAGGTGAGATACACAAAAGAGGAAAATTTTTAGCCATTTTCATTTCAGGGGTAAAGTTTCCTTAATATAGTCTTTATTCACTTGTTTTGAGAGGATTCATTCACTTTCTTCAGTCAAGGGTTTCAATCCCTTCTAGACCAATGCAATCGATATATTCAAAGTTGATTTTTCTAGTTTGAGAGATATATCCACCATTTGGACTGATGAGTCATTGCAAAGAGACTTTTGTAAATGACATCCCATATCTAACTTTTGTTAAGGCAAATATGAGCTATTATTTTTTCCACCATATTTGAGAAGGCTTGATGACTACAATTATGGTGTGAATTTTGTTGTTGTTGGTGCCACAAAATTAGAAGTTCTTGGTTCCAAGCATTTTTAATATTGGATATCCACCTTCCTACCTATTAGAAAATGATTTTTTGGTTCCAGGCAATTTTCCTATTGGATGTTCAACTTACTATCTATCAGCAAGCTCAATCAATTCTTCATCAGACTTCTTTGATGATAATGGTTGTCTAATCAAATTTAATAATTTTTATCAAAGTAACAACCAGCTTTTGAGACTCCACTCAAAAGGAGGAGGCACAAAAGGAGTATAACTACTATGAAATCAACTCCACCCCACCTGAGAGTCAAATTGGTGAAGAAGAGGAGAAGAAAGAACATAACTAGAGGAGCCTGGAAGATGATGTCTTGGATAAAGACTTCAAAGTTAAAAGAACTATTAATATGTTTAATATTATTTTTAGATTTTAATGTTTTAAAATATTCAGTCATTTTTTGTGGTCCATTATCAGAATTATAGAAAGATAGAGGAGAAGAGATGATAGATCACATGGTCTCTGTTGTTTCTCTTCTTTTTTTTTAAGATTGATAATTTAATTGGAAGTATTGGATGTTTGATGGTGTAGGATTGCAAAAAAGATTATTAAGGGTATATTGCATGGAAAATGTGGAAAGTATAAAGCATCAATAAGCATCATGATAGTCAAAGTTCCAAGAAAAGACAAAATGGTAGTCACATTGAAAGAATGCAGTCATGTTGAAGACATATGTATAAATGCACTGTCAAGATGACAATGATGTCATAATAATGTAATGAAATATTGAAAGATAGAGAGGAAGGCCATTTTTATCACAAGAAGATATCAAAGATGACTCCTATCATATTAAGAAGTGAATAACAATAACAAAAGAAAACAAAAATCAAAGATGAACTAAGCTCTCATGAAATACCTAATCTGTCATTTCGTATAGGAACCAAGCAAATGACGTAATAGAAAGCTGCAAACAAAAGTGTGTTAACACTAGTTAGTATCATGTTACATAAATAAATATTAAAATATATGATTTCTATAAAATCCCTAGGCAAAAGATTTCATGCATTTGTCTAACAAGTAAAACTTAAATGATAGAAAACTCTCACACTTTTTATCTAAAGAAGCTATTAGCAACAGAGGAAGAAAATATGATTCATTCTATCTCTTGGGAAAGCCTCACATATATTGAATGTTTCACACCATGGCTGGGTAAAAGCACAATAATCTGTCACCCTTTTATTAAGGAAAAGGCTAACGCTGTTCAGCTTTAATAGTATAAAAGTTACATTTATGTTTGGAATTTGAAGATGATGTAAAATAATAAAATATTTTAAAATGGATGATGTTTATGATTAATATTTTTAATATTTTTTTGCATAAGTTTTGATATGTTTTTTTTAATTTTTAAAGACAAATTTTCAATTGCAAAAATATACTGAAAATTAGGGGTCTAGTTCCCGCCAAAAAATTATATGTAAATAAACATTTTTTCTCCTAATTTAAAAATATGTTATAGATGACATATATAGATAGTGCATGAAGAAATAAAAATTGGTTTGTGACCTATATTTTCTCTTTTATAACAATTCAAATTCCAACTCACCTAAAATCGACAGTTTTCATCTCCCGCCATAGTTTTCATAAAAAATATGTCCCAATCAAAAAAAGAAATATATATTCTTGAAGAGGACTCTCTCTTCTAGTGCACCATATGTTTTTCAAATTTATTTAATATGTTTTACTATTTTTTTCTTTCTGCAAATCAACATCTCCTTGGCTGTTAAAATACCTACTTGCAATATCTTTTTAATTATAATAGACTATGTCTAATTAAAAAACTATAAAATCTATAAGAGATATTCTTGACTCTGATCTCTAAAAAAGGGTATTTTTATATTTTTTTAAAATATCATTAAAAAGACTTAGAGTTATTGCAATGTCACTTTTTCATATATAATTGTTTTTCTACAGTAATTGGACTCAAAGTGGTATAAAACATGCATTTAATATACATTTCCAATTGGAAACGTTAAAGCACTTATCTAACTTAACTATAATGAATCTAGCTAGACCATATGTTTGACCAAAATTAATTTTTAGTAAGAAATACTAAAATTTAGCTGTACTGATAAGTTAACCTAAAAGGTGACAGATTATTGTGCTTTTACCCGGCTAAAAAATTTGGTTGATCATCCATTAAAGCATGCATTATAGCATGCTTAGGTAGGAAAGGTTGTCTTACAAAACTTACAAGGTTGAACATTAGAGATTTTCCTTAGCTTGAGGAGTTTCCAAATCTTTCCAGTCTGAAATGCTTGGAGAAAATTAAAATTGACTTTTGTAAGAAGCTTCAAAATTATTACACTGCTAACAACACTCATCAGTCTTCCTAACTATTGTAGAAATGCAGTAATTCAGAATAACATTCGCAGGTTAACAGTAATGATTGTGAGACTCGTTTTAACGGCCAATTATAATTCTCACCTTAACGGGAATTTTTTTTTATATTATTATTTCATTTCTTCTCTCAGGATAGTTTATGAACTATTGAGAAGGGCTATAATATTAAAAAATGATTAAAAATTTATTTAACAACCAATAGCATCAGTTAATTTATCTTTTCTAGGCTTTTATTCAATGTTCGCTACATAGACTTGATTGGACTTTAACGATTGCCTGTAAAATATGATCCCTGGCAGGTTTTCGTAAGCCCAATCAGAGGCATTGCAGACTTCTATGCTAGAGAATGCCCATATATAGAGGCAGGAGGTAAAAATAAAATTCCACGTGCCTTCTATTTTATGTACTTTACTATCTGATCTAAGCATAAAACCATAGCTTCTCTGTGATCATATTATTTATTGTTCACAACAGATTATTTAGAATAAATATATGTACTATATGATCATTTTCTTCTATTGTTTAGAACAAATTACTTGTAGTTTTTTGTTTTGTTGATTCTTAGAGCTAATGCTAGGCGGTTTGCTATTTTTAATAGTAGTGAGTTGAAAGAATGTTATGACCATAATTGATTTGTAGTGACAATGTCTAATGTGATTCCAATCTTCTCAATGCTCATGTTGGTCAAATTTGCATGGTTACTGAATTACAATGACATTGCATTAGCCATTTAACCTTTATAATTAGCATTAAGAGAGTTCCAATGTAAATCAAACTTCGTTGAAAAGGAAAAGAATAAGTCAAGGAGAGTTGTCGTACCTTGACTTCAGATTTTAGTACTACATAGAGAATAGATAAGCATGTATATCAGTTATGCAAAAATAATTATTTTCTTCCTCTCACAAAGATGCTTTATAATCAAGACATGTGAACGGTATAGCACTCCATCCTAATAATCTCAAACCATTATTAATATTGATTTTATTGTCCAGCTCACATACACATTCAAGTAGTATGAGTCCTCAAGATACAAGGGAATGATATAGCTAGGACAACAGGATAAGATTTACATTTTTCTTTACACAGTTCCCTCAATAGAGAGTTTCTACATTGATATGGTATGTACATTGTAGATATATGACTGTTCAATTAATGAGCTTATCATAAGCTCATCATGTAAACATGAAATTTCCAATTATCCTAAGATCGCAACAAATCTCAAGCTATTGTGCACCAATCCAACATTGAACTTTTGTCAGTGTATCGACATATTAGAATATTAACTTAAAGTGACATATGTTTAAGAATCTATTTGATTAACGTAGTTGTAATGCATCTATAACACCAGCAACCATGCACAAGAAGTAATCTCTCAAGGAAACAAAATTGAGTAATGGAAAAATCACTTGTGATAAGAGCCTGCGATTGTAAATTTCTTAGTTCAAAAGAGTATATAGTCAGGCAAATTATCAAAACACACACATTGAAATATTCATCCACCCCACCAAAAAATTTTAAAAAAGAAGTTTTGTTTTGACAACCAATGAACAGTGAAATGTCAAAGATATGAAAACCATTTAGGTTTTCCTTGAAAATCTGATAGCGTCATCAAACCATCAAAATCATTTCAAGCAGCATCAGTGAAAGAATGTGACCTGCATGGCTTCAACACCATTGTTACTAATCCCAATGTCTTTGTCCTAATTTCATACATTTTAGACAAATAATAGTTTGTAGCATTGCATCCAACAATTTATATTGAAGCATGTTCTATTGTATGTTCTTGAGAGTCCATTGATTTTTACCTCAGGGTATATGTTAATGATATAATCTATAGAGTAAATGGTTTGATAATTTCCCAAATTTTTATGCATCTTTTATTTTTTTTTCTTATATTTATTAACATGCACATATGCAAAATACTTCCGCTTCTACTTCCCCAAGGTTTCTAATTTTTCCGAATGGATACTAAAGACAATCTGGAACCGCAAAACAGGTTTAAAATACTTAAAACAAAATATAAATTATTGTAAAACCAGTAAAAATAATCATTCACACAATTCACTAGCCTTGCCTATGCTTCTACATTTTGCATTAACATTCATCATTTACAAGGTCATTTGTAACTTCTCTGTCCTTTGCTAGAAGTCTATTCTCGATTCCAAAGCTCGTATTTTGGCACATGTAAGGAGGATGCTTGTAAAAGTTGTGTAAATTTGGATTTACCATACCAATTAGATTTGTTCGTTGTTTCCCAAAGCCTTTTCAACAATTCTATCTGGTGTATATTCTAGAACATTATAGTCTAGGAGACCACATCTCTTTGAGGCATTGCATCAAACAATTCACATGCCTTGTCTATGCTTCCACATTTTGTATCCATGACATTACTTAATGCAAATTAAGTTGACAGTTCATGCTTGAGCAACATCAAATCATAAATTTCATGGAAGGTAGTACTTGAAAACATTATCTGGGGATGCTCGATGCATCACAAATTATTTATTGTGTCAACTCTCCTTAAATATTTCCAATCTCTCTCACATTACACAAAGATATTACAAAGATAATTTGAAAGTGCTGTGTAAATTGTTTTTATCCCTACCAATTAGATTTTTTCAATGTTTCCAAAATCCTTTTCAACAATTCCATTAGGTGTATATCATGCAACATTATAGTTCACGAGAACACCTCTTTTTCAGGAATTTTGTCAAACAGTTCACATGCCTTGTCTATGCTTCTAAATTTTGTATCCCTATCATACCTCAATGCAAATTAAGTTGACAGGACATGCTTGAGAAGAGTTGCTTCATAAATTCACGGAAGTTAGTACTTGAATACATTATCTGGGAACACTGATGCATCATAGTTTATTTATTGTGTCCACTATGCTTAAATAACTTCAATCTCTCTCACATTACGCAAGGAGATTATAAAGATAATTTGAAAGAATTGAAAGAACCATAAAACATAGCTGATGAAAAAAAATCTAAAGCACACCATAACACAAGCAAGCTTGTAAGTATATCTAAGCATAGATACATGAAGGGCTATGTGCACTCACTATAATCTAGGGCTTCGAATGTCAAGGAGCTATTATTCTCAAAGCACAAGGAATTTTTTGAACCTCAAGTTAGGAAGCGCCCATTGGCCTGTAAGAAATAATCCACATTATTCAGAGTAGATTGTTTCATATAGATTCCAAAGATCACTGTGTTGGGAACATCTGCAATGGAAGTGGAAAATTAAATTATAAATAGCGCTAGAGAAAGGGGGCGCATCATAATAGCCCTGTTGTAGAAACTCTTTCAACCAGTCGGCTCATTCACTACTAGTGATCAAAACTCCCTTCTCCACACTCCTGCAGGGAATGAGAAAAATCTAATATCCTTCTATTCCTCTACCTTTCACGGCTAAAATGCATGTCTTACTTTTGTCGTGAAAATGCATGTCTTTTTCCCTCTTTCATCGTGAAAATGCATGTCTATTGTCATTTGCCGCTAAAAATGTCTTTTTGTCTTAATTTACATTAAAATATTTTTCAATTTTTAATATTAAATAATTTAAATATTTAAGAGGAAATGTTAATTTTTTCTTAAATAAATGTCTTAAAATTCTATATTATGTAGTAGTGGTAATATTATTTGATGGACATAAAAATATTATATCTACTACAACATTTAGTTCAATATTGTTACCAAGGTTTATAAAGATAGTATTATTAGACACGATCAAATATTAATATTAATACTAAAATTAATAATCACTCCCTTTTATAACTTAAAATTTTTTTAAAAACCTCTGCTTTGCACTGCCAAACTGCACAAACTGTCTTCAAGTTTTGATTCACAAACTAATCAAAACGAGCCCCTATAATTTAAACTTTTGGAACATGATTCACCTTTACACATGGAACATAAATCTTCAATTATCTTTCACTTAAGGTGAACTAATCTATCGGCATCAATTTTCAAAGTTAGCATCTTACAATTTTCCTAATTTTAAACTCAGCAAATATGTGTAAATTGGATTTGGAATCAAGTTGGGAAAGTGAACAACTGGATTGGTATGAGTCTGAAACTCTTTAAATGGGTACACTTTCATATTTTCAAAATGGGGGAACATTCAATTATGCAATGCATTCAACAAGGTACAATTTGCAGAAACTCAAAGTAGGCTATTTAGATATCTGGACATGACAGAGAAAAAAGATAGTTTTGCAGGACCAACTTTGGGGAGACTGAAAACTTATCAAATAGATTCAAAAAGAATTAGGATTTAAAAAATAAGCTCTTTGATATACATGTTAAACATTCCCAAAGTGGTGAAATATGAAACTCAACAGGGCGCAAGTTATTTAGATGCAAAGTAGGCTAGTTACAACAATTTGACACTATAATCAACATATGCAAAAAAATAGACAAGTGCTCAAAACAAGACATCACTAAATGACTCAAAACTTGAATCTGACAATCTGGGATGTCTTCTTATGTCTAAAAAAAAGTGATGAACAACTAATATGCATGAAAAACTTTTGAATTGCATCTGGGAAAAAAGGCTCAAAAGTTCTTATAAGGGGCCAAAATGCAAAATTTTTAACAAGGTACTCAAAAACCTTATTGTATTTTTGAGTACCAACAGTGGCTCTGACCGTGGATGCGTGCCCCATGCAGGCATGCATAGAACTTTCAGATTCTCATGGTAGAAGCAAACCACCCCAAAATTTCAAATCGGATTTTATCTCTTTTCACTTTGCTCTTTTCAACTTTCACCTCTCAAAACTTTTTAAAAAATGAGAAAACCTCTTACTGAAAGAAAACACACAACTGAAAGGGAAAGAAACTATACAATATGTTCATTATCTACAAGAGGCCCAAAAAACCACAACTGAAATCAACTCTTACCTCTATCATAAATCTGATTTTCATCTCCATATATCGGAGGTAAACTGAAACTCTTTCTTCCATGTGTCTGATCAAAAATACTGCCAGTCTATATTAACTCATAACATGAAATCAAATCTGCATACTCTTCATTCAACTGAAATGAGGGATACTCAACCTCTATCATATTTCTTGGGAAAGCATCATTAAGTTCATTCATGTCCATCATTTGCATATCATGCGAAATTAGAGAAGACTCATCACCATGAATATGGTCAAACTTAGGACATGGAGCAATAACCTCTTCATAAAAAGCAGGAGCACCCTGTAGCTTATCATCATCAAACAAACTCAAAGAAAAGTGGTGGGTGGGAGGGAAAATACCAGTATATTAAATATTGGCCAATGAAACTTGAGCCACTGATTGACCACCATTTAATGATTTAAAGGCATATTTAGAATCAAAACAAGATTCAAAATCCACACTATTCTCTAAATCAGTACTCAACTCAGTACTTGGAATTTTCACATCTGTTGAATCTGAAACCACATTGAAAACGTCATCATCTGATAAATCAAACTGAATTTTATTGTAGCCTAATGAAGGAGTGCAAGAAGAAACAGCATCACATATTTCCAAATCAGAATGTAGCGATTCATTTTCCTTGTCAAAATCAATATGTGTTGGACATGAAAGTTCAAAGCTTCCATTTCCTGAATATCTAAGATACTCAAAAGGTAAAATCTCTACAATTTTTTCACTATGAAGGGAACAACAGTCATCTTCTTCATTTATCTCCTTACTGTGTTCTTGCATAATGCTGCAAATTTCTTCTTGGTTGGAGTCTTGTAGTGAAACCTCTGAAATCATATCTTCTTGTGTAAGGTCCCCACTATAAACACTCATGTCTGCATCATAATTGTCTTCTTTCTAGTTGTATATATCTTTCACATTGTCTTGTTGTTCATAAAGCTTTATATCAATATCATAATTAGCAATACCCTTACCAGTAGTAGACTCCTCATCATCACTAAACATATATTCATCTTTATCATTTTCAATATCATTAAATTCAGATTCACTATCATATTTATTATTAGATTCTTCAATAATCTTAGAATTTTCAGATTCAATATCATTTTTCTCAACATCTGATATATCTTTAGAAAAAGCATCCTCTAAACCTTATATCCATTCTATAACATGCTGAAAAAATTCTGCCCTCTGAGAAATTGGTAAATTGCATGTATGGGGAAAACAAAGCTCAACAAATAAATCTACCCATACAAGATCCTGAGGACAAAAAATGATACCATAACTTTTTAGTTTATCAGCAAATCTTATGTAAAAATCATATGATGACTCATTTTCTTCTCTACTCATGTGTTCTTGTAAAAGTAACACTACGCTTTCTTGAAGTCTTTGTCTTAACATATCTGTCTCTGCTTTGATAAAATCAAACTCTGATATAAGATCTTTTGATTCAGATATATCATGCTCCTCACTGTGCTCTTCTTCATTATATTGCTCTATATCACTAAGCTGCTCAAAATCACTAAATATTTTAATAAAACAAGTCTCTAATGCTTCCATGGATTTTATTGAGCCATGAGGTAGATCCCTAATCCAATCTCTTGCAACATCAACTAAGGATATTAAAAATAGTTTCATCAATATATCCTCATGTGAAATGTTATGGCTATCTACCAAGTCAGCAAAATTTTCTAAATGATCTTCAGCTGATTGTTCACCAAAACTAGAAAACTTTGGCAAACACCCCCTAACCTTTAATGTAATATGATTTGGATATCCATGGATACCCACAAAAATAATTTCCCCAAACAAATTACTACCCCTCCAATCACTAGATTGTGACATCTTAGCAATCAAAAAGATTACAAACTGCCTCTTTTTCCCTCTTAACTTAGTGCTGACCACTTAATAGGGAAAACTTATGTATAACTAATTTTCATGGAAAAAAAGACTTATCCAATGACAATAAAAATACCTATAGTATGAAGAATTTACTGCAAATATGTGATTTGAAAACACCTCCAAATCAGTTGTATTGTAAAGCTACCAATTTGTTGTAGAGAAAAATATTTGCAACTGGCTGAGATATTTTTTCCAGCTCTGACTTCTTCAAATCAGAAATCTCACATACACCACACATAAAGCCCTTTATTGATTCCTTACTTGGCTATGTCCATAGCCACAGGAGCCCAAAAATCTACTGTAACTATTACTGCAAGTCTACCTTCTTTTGTAGTCTTTCTTTAACATGCACACTGGTGCAAATCAGAGAATTCGGAGTTGCCACTCACCCATAGTGAGATTCTTTTGATACTATCTTGGAGAAACTAAAAAATTTTAGACACTTTGCAGCAAACAACAGACAGACTTGACTCACTTTATAATTCATAAGGAATATATCTTTTCTTTTGAAATTCAGACTCTATAGCTAGACTCAACAACAACTGGTTTGAAAGATTTGAAAGATACTGTACCAGAGAATCTAGGAAATAAACTTTTTTACTTCCCCAGCGGAGTCGCCAATTTGTTAGGGATTTTTCTTGTATGAATCATAGTGCTTTGACTACTTGAACACTATGCCTTCTAATACTGATTCAAATACAAGGAAAGCCTAATTGCTAAGGATTGGATAAGATCCTTCTTTGTTTTTGAGTTCCACAAATACTCAGGCAGGTTTTACCTCTTTATGATTACTGATTACACAGTATATATTAATGTGGACACTAATTTGTTTTGTATCTTTGTTAAACCAACTTATGAAACACCTTGCAAATGACCAAGCATAACCAAATGCAAAACTTAACCATACAAACCGTGATTATAAATATAGCACAAATCAACGATACAAGGATTTTCATCCTTCTTCCTTTTAAGGAGGGATAACCTAGTTGATTCACTCTCCAATAAATCACTAAAATGGACACTATTCTGCTGATATGAGTCCCTAATGAGTTCAGCTCATTTTTTCTAAGTAACAGAAGTATATTTAACTAAAATGATTTTGATATTGGATGAAGAACAAAATGCAAACTATACTCTAGACCAGTGCCTATCCCTTGGGAAAAGAGTCAATGAAAACATGAATCAACAGAGATAAACTAATAGAGATACTCTAGAGTGCCTTACAAACTACATGCAGCTGAGATAGAGTGCCTTACAAATTATCCTCTCATATACATACATCTGCATCAAATCCTTATAAAAATGCTTTGCTCTCTGAAATCATCTATGAAACTTAGTCCTCTCCTTGAAAGGAACTCATAAATAATTAGACAAAATACCTTGTAGCAGGTGTATTTCAAATGCCTTACAAGTGAAACACACTAAAGCACAAACAAAATGCAAAGAGACAAGATAATATGAAAAAGGGAAAACTAATCTGTATTCTATTAATGGATTCTATTTAAACACATCCAGATAATAAGCCTTTAGAATATCAAAGACATAGAAGTATAACTTACAATAAAATTTTCATAAGACCAACAGGGACCTGCTCTGGGCATCTGCAAGAAAAAACCAGAACAGAGCAGAGGAAAAGAACCCTTACAACTGAGAAAAAAAGAAGATATATAGAAGAGAAGAAACCCTAAAAACTATGTCTGGAAAACACCTGTCCTTCTCTCAAATCTGATTTGCACTCATTCATTCTTTTCCAAAAATCTGATCCTTCTCGGTGACTTCAAAAATCTGATTTTACTTGCATTCCAAGTCTTCAAAATATCTGATTGATTTAATCAACTTTTAACTCCACCTGTCTTTTTAAAATCTGATTTTATCCTCATTATAACTCTTTCATTCTGCCACTGAGAAGCTTTCCAAATCTGATATTAATCTGAGAAAATCTAATTTCATTCTTCTTCAAAAAATCTCTGGGAAAGAAAATATGAATCTGATTTTGCAAATAAAATATATGTATTTTATCTCTTCTTTCTGTGCAAATCTAATCTCCATAATCTAATCTTCATTCTGTCCAAATTTGCTATTATTCTACAAAAAATCTGATTTCCTCTGTGTTGAAAATTCTTCCCGGAATGTTCCTTTTTAAATCTTTGAAAAATAAAAAATCTGCACTAGACTATAGAAAAGACTATATGGATTTAATATTTTATGCAGATCTGATTTTTAATATTCCATGCACAAACTATAACATTTTAAATCATTTTAATCTTGAAATCTATGCATTTTCTCCCTTTATAATTCTATTTTATGCCTTTTTCTCCTAGAATCCACCAGATTTTGACACTTGTCACATGCTGATTTGCTGCTCTAAACTGGCCTTTTAACTCACCTTTTAACCCCAGTCATCTTTTCCTCTTTGTCTCTAAGTCTCTGAATAATTCCTTCAACTATGATTTGATTTGGAGACTTGGAGACAAGCCTTTAGTCTCTAAGTCTCTAAATAATTCCTTTAACCTTGAGTCTATCTGGAGACTTGGAGACTAACTTAGTCTCTAAGTCTCTAGATCATTTTCTTAACCTTCAATCTATTTGGAGACTTGGAGACTAACTTAGTCTCTAAGTCTCATGATCTTTTTGATAACCATGAGTTTTTTGGGAGACTTGGAGACTACCTTTAGTCTCTAAGTCTCTAGATCTTTACTTAACCGCACCTTAACTTCACTTTAACCATGGTCAACTTTTGGTCATTATCTCTAAATCTCTTGAAGTTTTCATTAACTTTGGTTAGATCTGGAGACTTGGAGACAACCCTTTAGTCTCTAAGTCTCTGAATAATTTTCTTGGCTTTGGAGACTTGGAGACTTGGAGACATGGAGACTACCTTTAAACTTAACTCAACCATTAACCATGTCTCAACTGTGGTTACTTTGCACAATGTAGTCTCTAAGTCTCATAAACTTTTTCTTAACCATGGTTCGGTCTTGAGACTTGGAGACTACCTTTAGTCTCTAAATCTCTAAATGAACTTAACTTGACTGCACCTTGACCATGCCTTGACTGTGGTTAACTTGGATAGTGTAGTCTCTAATTCTCTGAATGATTTTGCCAACTATGGTTAGACTTGGAGACTTGGAGACTACCTTTAGTCTCTAAGTCTCTAGATGATTTTCTTGGCTTTGGAGACTTGGAGACTAACTTTATGCATTTTTACTCCAAAATTATGGGGCCCACTAGAATTTTGAAATTTCAACTAAGAGACCTACCAAATGGCCTCTTGGTTCTTTATTAAAATCATATACTAAGTGTTGGAGTATATGAATACTAAAAACTTTCATAGCCCCATGCATGTGGGATATATCTCTGTGCATTTTTGAAACTTTGCTATTGCTGCCAATACTCAGAGAGACATAAATTTTGCATTTCCACTCCAATTTGTCTCAAATTTTTTCTATAGAATTATAGCATAGTCTTTTCAAACATATCCAAAATTCAGCCCAACCCAAATCGTAGTTTTTGAGATATGATAAACAATGTGGCTGGTTGTGCACTTGCATTTTCAGATTTTTTAAAAGTTTCCTCCAAATGCTTCTCATTAATGGCTAAATTTTCTTGCTAATGGAAATCATAACTTCCCTCCAAAGGTCTAGGCTCCCCTTTCCATGGTTTCATTTTCCCTTTTATAACTTAAAATTTTTTAAAAAACCTTTGCTTTGCACTGCCAAACTGCACAAACTGTCTTCAAATTTTGATTCACAAACTAATCAAAAAGAGCCTCCATAATTTGAACCTCTGAAACTTGATTCACCTTTTCACATGGAACATGAATCTTCAATTATCTTGCATCCAAGGTGAACTGATCTATGGGCATCAATTTGCAAAGTTAGCATCTTACAATTTTCTTGATTTTAAACTCAGCAAATATGCATAAATTGGATTTGGAATCAAGTTGGGAAAGTGAACAACTGGATTGGTATGAGTCTGAAACTCTTCAAATGAGTATATTTTCATGTTTTCAACATGGGGGAACATTCAATTATGCAATTCATTCAATAGGGTATAACTTGCAGAAACTCAAAGTAGGCTATTTAGATATCTGGACATGACAGATAAACAAGATAGTTCTGCAGGACCAACTTTGGGGAGACTGAAAACTTATCAAATGGATTCAAAATGACTTAGGATTTAAAAAATAATCTCTCTGATATACATGTTAAACATTTCCAAAGTGGTGAACTATGAAACTCAACAGGAGGCAAGTTATTCAGATGCAAAGTAGGCTAGTTACAACAATTTGACACTATAATCAACATATGACAAGTGCTCAAAACAAGACATCACTAAATGACTCAAAACTTGAATTTGATGATCTGGGGTGTCTTCTTATGTCTAAATAAGAGTGATGAATACCTAATATGCATGAAAAACTTCAGAATTGCATCTAGAAAAAAAGGCTCAAAAGTTATCATAAGGGGACAAAATGCAAAATTTTTAACAAGGTACCCAAAAACCTTGTATTTTTGAGTACCAACACCGCACATCAGTCAAGGGAAGGAAATCGTGCAACATGGAGTTCCTCAAACTAGGAATCCATCACCACAACATATCACATACAAAATATATCAACTATCATGCTATACAAGATGAGGCAGTCAAATGACAATCACCAAGTCTTCATACATACCAACAAACCAGACCAAAAGAAGTAAGCCATCTGCTCACTATCAAAACACTCCTATAGATGATTACGAACTTCATGAGCATCAATAAGACTAGAGACACTAGAGTTTCAATCATGGATCCTAACACAATTTGAGCCTCAGTAGGTATCCACCTATAGTAACCAAGACTAAACATCACTCCCAAATCAAGTGGGAAGAACCACACACAAGAATACGAGATCATGATCAATGACTCTAAAGACACAAGGAGACAAGTGCTAACATGCACTACTAACCAACTAAGGGGAACACAATTTTCCCAAAGCTCCCAGTGTGGAAACATGTGCTCTGATACCAAGTGTAATGCTATGCCAGGGAACCTAGGAGAACTTAACCTAAACATGACACTAAGTTCACGATTTTTTTTTTATAAAATGTTTACAACCAATAATGATAACAATGCGGAAGAAACATAATGTAGTACATGACATACATGAAATACAACTCATACATAGATAACATTTATCGAGGGTTCCTTGACGTAGAATTACTTAAACAAACTAATCTATGATTAACAAATATAAGAACTAACATAAAGGTTACATAATCTGAAACTAATTATATACATCTCACAATAAGTTATTACATATACATCTGATACCATAAGGTACACTACCTAATCAACATCCACTGCAAAAATCATAGGGTATGTAATAATACATAATAAGCAATACAATGCATCCTCCAAGGATGATAACCAATATATACATATGGTACAAAACACATCTCAAATAACTGAGAAAGTCTCCAAAAGACTAGGAAGATGAAACTGCAATAAGAAACATCCAAGCATGAAGAAGAATCCGTCAGAATCTCAATGGTAATAAGAATCACTACCACCTGACCATGTGGAACCAAAGGTCCACTCCCACCGTGCTGAGGAGATAGTAACGGGCCCATCACACGAGGTATACAACAAGAATACAAACAAGGTATACATGACCTCATACTCCATGCATAGGAAGATACTATAAGCACTCTAATCCATAACAAGAAACACTAAAAAACACTAGAGGTACTGACACACATAGGATAACCTAAGCTATATATAGGAAGGTGTCATCATGTACGTTGCATCCTTGAGTTTTTTCCTAGCAATCCCTTAATGGATTCTGGAACCTAAGTGACTATACACGGCATCAATGACCTTTCATACAGACAAGATCACTAATGATGCCCGAACTCACACCTCAAAAGGGGGCAAGCATCATCTCATCCTCCATCTTAGCCTATACTAGAGCTGAAGCATGGGTGAGGCATTAATCTTATTAGTTTAATCTAGGGCATCCTAATTAGATTAATTATGTTATCACTTGTTACCACTACTTACAATAAGCAAATCCTAGTAGCCACTTGTGGGCTCTGGTACTTATTGCAAGCCACCTCCTACTATACAACTAGGTAACCTAACCTAGGTTCACAAAAGAGCATCATAAAGATAGATCATAAATTAAATTGCAACCTGTCCATTCAGGTGCACATAGGTTCTCAATAACCACAAAACATCCATAGTGTCCGCATAGGACCAAACAATACATCAGAACCCAACCAGGTTGGGTCTTAGCAAATCAGGACTATGACATCATCATATAAACACAAACGACATTGCATAAAACACCATGCAGAAAGTATAATCCCAAAACCTCTAGATTTAAGTCCGAAGGGTCATCTAGTGGCCCCAAAATAACACATTTAAGCAAAAGAGAACCGTACAGATACACAAAATCAAAAACGTCTTAAAAGACTGAAAAATGAACTATAAATATATAATCACCCATAGATAACTCAAATATAAACTCCATTTAATTACCAACTCAATCTAAAATAATTAAGGTCATTTGTATTAGAACTATTTGAAACTACCTCTTGTAATTAAATAATCTAATCAAGATAACCATTAATTAAATCAATTAGTTGTCTAAACCTATAGTCTCCAATCACTTCAGATTACAATCCTTATTGATTAACTTAAATTAAAATAATTATGTATTTAATAAAAAATAACAATAATACATCTATTAATTAAAATTAATATTCATATATTAATAAAAATTAATAGTAAACAAATTAATAATTAAAAATATTATTAAATAGTCATATTATAAGATTGATATAATATAAACTACTCATAATACCAATTAATAGATATTTATATTTTAATTTATAATATAAATTGATTAATAAAACAAATCAAAATATAAAATAATCATTAATTAAATTTAAAATCAAATAAAATCTAATTAAAAAAAAAATGAATTGAATTAAACTCTACCATTTTTTAAAAAAAATGCATTTAATATAAATGCTTTGTTTGTTTTTAATAAACAAAATTTTTTTTAAAAAATTTTAAATGATTTCATGTGGGGGGGACCCACACGGGCCGGCGGCGTTGATGGCGACCGGTCGGCCTTGCAGCTTTAATGCTACACGCTGACTATGGCGCGGGGGGTGTGGGGATGGGGTGCCACCCGCCCACCCAAACTTACTTAAATTTTTTTTTTTAAAGATTTCTTTTCAACTAATTTTTTTAACTGCATTTTTTTTAATAAACAAAATCGGTTTGTACTTTTTATTTTTATATATATTTTTACTTAAAATCCGAAAACGGAAATCACATAAGGTAGGACATTTTATTTTTCCTGTGTAATTTTTTTTTATGTTTGTATAAAAATAGAGAGTTGTATTTTTCCAACTGATTTAATTTTTCCCAATGAAAATACAGGGAGATTATTTATGTTTAATTTTTTTATAGTTAGGTCTATAGGCAGGGTTTAATTTTTTGATTTCTAGGAGATTAATGAGAGATCTATTCACGAAATTTTTGACAGCATAAGGGTACTATGTTAAGAAACATATAAACATGAAAATGATAGATCTAAGCTTCTCATAAACCCCAAAAATATCAAAACATCAATAAACCATAAATTTAATTTCCTCTATAGTTTAAACTATAGAAAGGATTAATTTTTCATTTTCAAAGAGATCTAGAGGGAATTTCTTCCCGAAATTTTGACAGCATAACACCATGATGCTAAGAATATATAAAATGAAAGAAATTCAGATATAGGGTTTTAATAAACACCCGAAAGCATAGAAACAACAATAAGCCTTTTAAAAGCCAAAATAACGAACACGCACGTAATCAACATAGAAACCCTCATATCTACAAAATTGAAACCATACACAGCAAACGAAGCCTACCTTGATTCTAATGCTAGAAATGGAGGAATGTGGCTTGGAAGTTGGAAGTAAATCTGAAACCTTTCAAGCACAATTCGGCCACAGATCTAGAAACTATGAAGATCCAAGCACACACACAAGCAAGAAAAATCCTAAAAACTTCAAAGCAACAAGAATCCACAAGAATCCACAATCCTTCAAAAACACCAAATCACCAAGAGCTCTCCAAATCCAAAAACCTGTTATCTCAAAATGAAACCCCCAATTCCCTCCCAATGGGATTCAATTTCCCCTAAACATGCAAACCCTCATGACAACACATTTAGTTAACTCCTAAAAGGACTCTACCCAAAATTGAAAGAAAATAACAATTAATTAATTAAAATATCTAATTACTTGCACAACTCAACTTTGACTCCTAAAATCAAGTTGAGATCTCCTAAGTTTGAAAATACTTTTTCAACCAAATCTTGCACTTGTAATTAATAAACTATTAATTTAAATAACTTAAATATTTACATCACAATTATCCATGCAACTCAATATTTAATTATTTAATTAAGTATAAAAGCATATTTACTCTAATTTTCAATTAAATATTAATATTCAATAATTGCACTTTAATTAAACTTACAATTAAACATAGGTATTTAATTCAATTTTCAATTAATTAAATACCCTATATTTAATAATTAATCACAATAATATTCAATTAAATAAATAACATGATATAACATCCATATAATCACATCAAGCGCCTAAAATCAAACACATGCAAAAATCAAACATGCACAAGGAAAGGGATACACGAATTCCTATCAACTATACGAATTCAATAAGGTAGCCAAACAGATACTTGTCTAATAACTAGGACAATAAGGTTCTGGATGGGATTTTGACCTGAAAACTATCTCCCCTCTCTTACCATTGAGATTAATGTGATAGGACACGCTCACTCCTGTCAATTTAGGGAAGACGTAGCCCGGTACCTGCAAACCTGTCATCATAAAGATGAACATACATATCGTATATCATATGAACAAAAATGGTTGAGACCAGGTTATCATGTGGATCTCGCCGAAGCAAGTAACTACAACTTTGTCCCATACCATACCCATCACATCAAACAGTAATGCAAAACATACAATGATCTATGTGCATATAAATCTAGGGTCAGTATTGTCAGAAAACCATAATCGAAATGAAATCCTAACATATACATAAGCATCATTAAATAACCATTAATCACATATACATAAAAGATACAACATGATTATAATGAATCAATAACATATTGAAAAGTAATGCATGAATGTCCTTAAAATCACCTGAAAGAGATAACACATACATCAAAATGCCTAAAAGAGTTTGGCATCCACAAAATGAAAAGCAAACTAAGAGGTGGGTATTACAAAGACAGTCCCAACGCAAAGCATCCAAACAGCTGGCTATGTCTCAAACCCATTTTTTGGGAAGGAAACTCCAGATTAATCACCAGTTTTCATGAATAATGAGTTTCCTGTGAAGGAAAAGTCAGAGGTGCCATGAAAAGAGGCAATAGCTCCTCAAGCATACCTCCCTGAGGTGGAAGTTCAACTAGTTATTGGGGGAAGTCATCAAAGAGGGCTGGTTACAAAGGAGTAACAAATGTGAGACAAGGTCTTCAATTTTCCAAGCTTCAAAAAAAGTATGCCTTCTTTGTCTACATTTGAACGCTCTCAATTTCATATCCCAAGTTTTAATGCAAATAATTATTTCCAAGAGCCTATACTTGAGGAGTTTCAGTCCACCACTCTACAAGGGAAGTTCTTTCAAGACTTTTGTTTATCCCAAGAGACCCCTCAAGTCTCTCAAGATGATGAGTTGACAAGGAAACCTCAATGAACTCTTCCTCCTGGCTATCAGATGCCAAGTCTTTTCAAGGATACTAATCAAGTATCAGAGCAAGGACTTGTGGTAGATGAGCTTTCATGTGATGAGGAGGAGAGAATTAACCCTGAGGTATCAGTGTTGAGTGATAACTGTGACGGGTTGGGACAACAAGGTGAGGAAGTAGAGGTTGATGCCCAACATGAGCTTTTGGTGCATAGTTGTGAAGATCTCCCCTTCTTTTTGGGTGAAGAAGAAGATGCCATGTCCTTGTTGGATGAACTTCCTAGTTCCATTGATTAGGATGAGGGAGATATGGTCATAGCCACCTGTGTTGTAACCACCTAAATTTGGTCTGTTTCAACTATGGACCCTATTTTCCCTAAGTGTGATCATACCTCTAATTATGTCTAAATGACCAAGTTACTACTTGGCATAATTCTTTTGAAATCAATTTAATGTCCTAGGTGATTTTTATCACTAAATTATATTAACTATTATAGCCATAGAATTTAAATCAATTCAAACCATTTAAATCAAATCAAATTCAAACATGGATATAGTATTTAATTATAAAGGAGTTAAATAAATCCCTAAATCAATTATCCACTTGCAATTAACCCATTCCCCTAGCCTATTTAATTTAATTAAAATGGCTATAGTCCCCTTAATTATTAAAAAGCAATAAAATGCTTAAATAATTAATTCCTATATTTTAAATGAATTAAATAAGTTTATTTAATTTCATTTATATTCCCTTAAATCCCAACCTAGCCTATCTCAACCACTTCTACCCTGGGTTCTAACCCATCTCAACCTATTCACCCATGCTAATCTAATCCTCGTTCTAATTCTAATCCTAACCCACCTCCTAATGTTGTCACATTCCATTAAGGAATGATTAACAACTCAACCCACTTGAGAAAGTCAACTTTCTCAAGCATGAATTTCCTAAGGAACCAACTAGCCAAATTGAACCTTACACCCTCCCATGCCTCTTAAATGAATTTCATTAATAACCCTTAATGGATATTCCCTTTTTTCCCATCCCTCATTAATGCCCAAGGCATTAATGGCTCTTACATCTCATTAATGATGTTAGGGGCTCCATTAATGAACCTTGTCTCCCCTCTCTCTCTCACATTCCTCTATAAATTGAAGGGATTCAGAGCTCATAATAAGCCTCAAATTTTGAATTGTAGTGTTGTTACATGCCAATATTTTGAAGGAATCTCAAAGCATTGTTATGCTACCCTTTCCTTCCTAGCTTCATGCAACACTCCATTAGTCACTTTCTTCATGTTTATAATGTCCATTTTAGAGTAGTATGCATGCTAAATAGTTAAATAGTTGTTTTTAAACTAAATCTTTCATGCTAGGTTGTTTATGTCACTGGTGTTTAGCATAATCTGAGGCATTTTATGTTATTTTCTACACTCATCCTAGTTAGAAATAAATAGGTTGATGTTAGGGTTTTATATACTCGTTAACCCTTGTTTCTCCCTAACAGAATGACATATTGAAGTGTTGTGTCGCAGATAACAGGTGCACAAATATACACACACATCTGCAACTTTGTAGTAGTTAGGGAGAATTGACCCTAAGGATGTGTTAATTCATGAGCCTGCAATTATGGAAGGGGTCTTCCAAGAAAATAACATAGACAAAAACCTTGAGGAGTATGATTTTTCTAGTATCATAGAGGTTTTTTGTGAAAAATTGTATGATGAATCCCTATTCCTTGGAGTAGAGGTTCAAAGTTGTGTGCCTATGGAAAAAGGCCTAGTTTTGGATTTCTCTCTTTCCAAGACTC
This sequence comes from Thuja plicata, assembly GCA_018584345.1. Lineage (NCBI taxonomy): Eukaryota > Viridiplantae > Streptophyta > Pinopsida > Cupressales > Cupressaceae > Thuja > Thuja plicata. The sequence continues at coordinate 1,116,328 of MU227971.1, read as the reverse complement.
TACTAAATAAATAAGAGTTGGAGCCAATTCCAGATCTTCAGGATCTTGGCAACTTTGATGAGCTCTTAGCCTGTTTAAAAGAAGAAGATGACAATCCCCTAACCATGAAAGAGGAGTTGACATGGCTATCCATAATGAAGGAAAACCATGAAGATAAAGAAGAAACCATCAAGGAGAGTTTTGTTTTCAGAATCTCAAGAGGCTATCCTATCAGATACTTGGCCCAAAAGGAGTTTGCTGAGACATCTCCATATAATCAATTTGAGGTGAGTAATCTCAATCCTATTTTTGCAGACTCAGTTCTATATTTTCTAACATATTTTTATGTGCCTCATATCTTACTGGCTATCCTTATGCATTCCATGTAAAATATCTTAATGAGGAAGGGCAGTTATTTTAACATACCAGTGAATGGTTTTGTTTGACCAGTTTTCTGTACTGGTTAGTTTACCTTAGGTTAGTTTTCCTATTTTCCCTACTTTCGCGGTTAGTTCCATGCTTTTCAAGAAGTGATTGTGCACATTTTGTGGTTCCTCCTCCTGGTTTCAATCTATTTCCAAAGTTTCCTTTTGTCAGAGGTTGATTCCATGCCCATTGGATGTCGATGGCCACTAGTTCTCAATGTGTAGTAGGCAGACATCACACAAAAATCACCAAAATGTTATCCAAAATTTCTCCATCTGGTAAATTTTGGCTACAAGTGGAGTAAATATGGCTCCCACGAGGGTTGAGCCTAGTCTGTGAGAAAGACCTTAAATTTTATGCTCTTGGTTGTGTCCTCTACTATGTTTTCAGCTCTCTGCTCTACCTTTTTCATGCAAAATATTCTAAGTATGAAAACCCTATGTATTGCATGGAAACCATAGTTATCCCAAGCTTACTCTATTTTTTCATTACCTTTTTGGGCCCCTTAAGTTACTTATATTCCATGTGCGCATTTCCATTTTCCTTTAGTCTCCTAGTCGCATAATGGAAAAGGAATAATCTGTATCATCTAGTGACCCCGAGATTGCTTTAGTCGCATGGTCTCCTTAAAGAAAGGAATATTCTCATTTGATCAAGAGACTCAGCGATGATCATTGGATCATGTTTGATTAGAGGGAAGTCAGGTAATCTCTTGATATAACCAAGAGTCAACAAATCATCTGTAGATCCAGTGACTAATGTGTTTTTCTAACCCATAATTGTAACTTGAGTTTAGGCTGGGTTAGGTTAAAGCCTTTCAGTCGCTAGGTCTCATGATGGGATCAGGGTTAAGAAAAATGATCAGAGATCATGAGACTGCATTGTCACCTGGTCTCTGAATGAACTCATGGTTAGAGATGGGTTAAGTCAAGGTTAGTGTTGATGTCAGTGTCAGAGGTGACAAGGCTGTGGTAAACAAATGATAAAGTGACACATGGAAATAAGTGGATCCGGGTTCTATGCATTTATTCGGGTGATCTCTTGATCCCAACAGAATATTTTGCTATATCTAGCAATTAAGAGACTTCCTTTAGTTGCTTAGTCTCATGAAGGAAATGAATATGCCAAAAGTATTTAGAGACTCAGTGACTAACATTGATGATAAAGGAGATCCAATGCTTGTCACATGGTCTCGTGATATAGCCGGGGCTAGTAAAAAGATCATGAGACTCAGAGACAATATGGAAAATGAAACCAAAGGTGAGTGCAGAGTTAGGGCATGGGTTAAAGTAAGTCACCGATCAAAATAATGAGATCAATGGTCACTTTTTAAAGAAAAATCAAATTTAGATCTTGACAGTGGATGAAATATCTTGCACCAATTATGACCATTATCTTTCAAATATTTTAAAATTCAAATATCTGATCTCTGTATTTATGATAGAACCGACTTGCAGAGAAGAAAATGGATTGGCCAACTTCTCAGAGGCATATTTATGGCGATGGGAAATATGTTCAAATGAATATCAGATCATTTTAGATATTTCATGATGCATTTATGAGCAGAACTGATAGTGTTAGGGTTTTTTATTATTCTATTGCAAATATATTACAACCCTAATTCTAGAATCAGATTTGCTCGAAGCCTACATGCAGAAGGAGGATGTATATAATATTTTTAGAAGTTTTTGGTAAGGAGATTTTTCCAGTTGTAAAAGTTATCTGAGGCATTCTTTTTTCCCTCTAATTTTGGCAATTTGTAATCTTTCATTGGAATCCAGACTTTGTGGGAATTATCTGTGACATTTTTTATGTCTTCTAATTTCCCTCTTTCTGTATTTTCTCTTAATGAATATGATACACTGGTTTATATCAGAGAAGTCTTAGATTCCAAAGCCCTTCTCTTTTCCAGCATCTTTGTATGTTGTTGTAGATGATTTGATTTAGATAGTTTGTGGATTTTTTTCATCCCTAACTATTTTGTCTTATTTTTGCATCCATTTGTTTAAGTGAACGTTTGCTTGCAGGTCACAATTTGTGTCTAAATTTCTTAGGAAAGCTATTGTTTGTGAAATCTTTTCTTTCCTTGAATAGCCTCTTTCTATTTCGGACCTCTCTGTGAAATAATTATGCAAGACTCTTTAGAAATATTGTGTTCTATTAGATCTAAGAGCCTTCATGCTGGTGTGGCCATTGTGTTGTCTTCATGTTACCTTCAGTGTATAACCTAGTAGGATAGTTTGATTATTCAGTTATTTCCCTTTCATGCACTCCTTCTATCCATTTTCCCTCAAGAATTTACTTTCATGTTAAGAATCAAATTTGGGGAACCAGTCGAGACCCTGGAGGTCTCATCTTAGTTAGAAAAGGTCCCACAACTTGGAGATGATTCCCATATTATACTAGATTATCAAGACTACAAGAGATTGACCTAGGGTGCAAAATTTAGTGTATAATAGGACCATAGGACCTAGTTGTGGTCTCAATGGGTCTAGGTTTGATAGGAGCCTAAAATTAATGTAGGGAATTTTGATAAGATAATTTTATCCTTAAGAGATCATTGGTAGTGTTTAGTAGTGAGTTTCTTTATTAAAATAAGAAGTTTTAATTTGAATTTTCAAATAGTAACGACTAGTTGTCATTAGGATGGAAATAATGTTTAACGGGTTAAAAGGGATTGTAAACATGAGAAACTAGTTGGGATCAGTTGGGACTGTTAAATAACATCCTATATATCCTGGATGGAGTATGAGGATGACAAGGCAGTATAGAGGAAATAACAATTGTACGAACGGTTATGTGTTGAAACAACATAAGTAATTGAATTCTGCAATTTCTCATATGAAAATTTGATTTCCATACTAGTAAGAAATCCAAATGAACTTTATAATATAAATAAACATCTATTGAAGTAGTGCATATGTTTTAAAGTTCCTTTTCATTCTAATTTCTCATTGTGATTATGGACATTCTGAGGGAATTGCATTTTTGTGATAGTTTTGAGTCATTTCAATGGACTAAGGGTCAATTCATGAATGCAAATGACTGATCCTAATGGAATGACCTTATAATAACATGTACGATAGCTTTCTAATATTTTATTGCACTGAGAAGTAAATGGGAGTTGGTGATCACCAAGTTTCTATGTAGAAAGAACACTAGAAATGGGGCTAAGGTGTAGCAATAGAGGATATGTAGAAAGGAAGACACCTTTTTATGCTTGAATCCATTAGGAAATGTAATTTCTATCAAGGATCAACCTTTTTTGGGTTAAGAAAGTGCTTGAAGGGTCTATATTGAGGAGGCCCTAGTTTTAGAGGGTTTAGAGGAGCAGTTTGGGGCTTCGCATTTAGAGATTCCATAGCAACAAATTAACTATAAAATCCTAAAATTGGGTATAAAACAAAACTCTGCTGAAGATGCCAAGGTCAGGGGATCAAGGGATCTAGTAGTTTCTTTTTAAAAGTGGGGTAATTAGCCCTCAAATTCAATCCCAATTGGCCATTTGAGATGTTTGGTCCAAAGTAATAGGAGTTGAATTTTGGATATGTTATGTAGGAGCTTATTGGATGTTTGAAACTTTAATGTGTTGCTAGAGTAATTTGGGAAGTTTGTGCAAAAAGTCTAAAAAATAGTCATTGCAGGGCTACTAGGGAGATAAGCCTTTTAGAAAAAAATTTGGTTTTGCCAATGCGTTTCACAAGCATATAGAACTTGGAAAGTGGTTTTTTCAGTTTGGTTTTGGTAATAAGAAACCCCTTGAGTCATTGCGGGCCTTAGGGAAGGTAGAGCTCTTCCATTGATGCATTGGAGTCACAAGGAGAATCAAGGAACATTGTGAAGTTACATCTCTTTAATGTATTGATTGACAAGCTGTGTATCAGAAGTTTGTTAGCACCACATGCTCTGCATCATGAAGTCTATTGGATGTAAAGTAGAGACATTGATTATGATGAACGTCATTGGAAATGTTTAGGCAAAGCAAGTTTCTATTAGTTAGTTCATTGGTTATTGAATACTTCTATATCTTTATTTTGGATAGTGAGTCTTGAAGATGGATTTAACCTTTTCATTTGGGCTGCGAGCCTAGGAAGTGAGCCTCTTATTTATCTTTACTCCTAATAGGGTATGTCCTTTAACATAGACTATGAAATGTATGCAATAATCAGCTCCTAATAGGGCTAGATCTCCTAACAAGGATACAATATTTTTAGTGCATTATTTGTGGGTGCTAATTCCCACCGGGGTTTTACCCTTAACCTATTTTTCCTCAAAAATAATTTCTTGTGTTATAATTTTTGTTTTGATGTGTTCATATTTTCATTGAAAAATTAGTTTATTAGTTGAAATTTTAATTATTTGGCACACAAAAAATTCACCCCCTCTCCTCTCAGTTGTGTTGGTGGACTATTATTGCTAACAATTGGTATCAGATCTTGTGTCATTTGAGAGAAATATTAAGAGCTTGAGGTGATCTTGATGATGGCATTATATAGAAAGGAGAGTCTGAAATTTGATTCTAAAATTTTTGACAGTTGGAAGAACAAGAGGAGAAATCACATTCTATTCTTATGAATTGATTACTGGATGATTACAAAGAAGGATGAGAAGATCAAGCCTAAAGATGAATTAGAAAATTATAATGAATATGAAAATAAGTTATTTAATTTTAATATGGTTGCAAGAGAAGCATTTCTCAGTGCGCTCTCAGAGGGTGAATTCAAAGAGGTTAAAGACTTGGATTTTGCACATAATATATGGACAAGACTAGAGGAACTATTTGAAGGAGATACGCTTACTAAGTAGGTGAAGTTGTAGAATTGGAAGACTAAAATAGAGAGTTGAGAATGAGAGATGATGAAAATGTCAGAGCATATGTACAGAGGGCTATAGAGGTTTTTATAGGAATTATAAACTTAGGAGGCACATGTATTAAAGAAGAAGTGATCACAAAGATTCTTAGATATTTAACACCTGTCTACAAAACTAAAGTGCAAGCAATAGCAGAGACCATATCTTTGACATCGAGCTTCAACTAAGAGATGTTGATTACTAAGTTGACCACCTTTGAGGCCATAGAGCTGGAGGATACATTACCTAAGGTGGAATGTTCATTCAAGGTGACTATACACAATGACAAAAAGACTTTATCAAGTCTTGTGAGCACTAGGAGAGGTAATAGGTATGAAGATCTTGGTGAAGATGTTGATGATTAAAAAAAAATAGAGGAAGAGGAGAGGAAAATAGATGAACTTGTGGCCTTGATCACATCAAGAGAAAAGAGAGGTAACTAATATTTTAAGGAAAGTTACTCTAAAGTATTTTTCATCTAATAAGATTGGTCATTTTGAATCTATATGTCCTACAAGGGTTCCTAAACATAAACCTAAGTTTCATAGACTGAATTATTCTAAGGATAATGAATGTTACTATGCTAGTGAAGGGGTGTCTGATGATGATGTTGTGCATTATGATGAAATTTTATTTATTACTATTAAAGATTATGAGCCTATTCATGAAGAAGAATCCTTAGTTTCTCATGTGTAAAAGAAATCAAAATGGGTCATAGATAGTGGTTATTCACATCATATAACAGGTGATATAAATAAGTTTATTTAGATAACTAAAAATGATTGTGGTGTAGTCATATTTGGTGATAATACTGCTAAATTGATCATTGGAGTAGGTTTGATTTCTCTTAATGGTAAAACTAATACTTATGATGTATTTCCTATTGACAGACTTAAGCACAACTTGTTTAGTGTTGGAAAACTTGTTTACAAGGGCTATCATTTGAAGTTCAATGATGGGAAATGTACTATCATAAGTCAGATAGGAGATTTGATCACATCAGATACAAATACAAGAGGCAATTTGTTTGAGTTAAATACTACAGAGGCTACTTTTTTGTGAATGTTGATGACCGTTGGTTATGGCATAGAATATTTTGTCATATAAATTTTGATAACACTTTGAAAGAAAGTATCACAAATATAGTCATAGATTTACCAAAAAAAATTGAAGCCTTCTAGCACCATGTGTAGAGATTCTATGATGGGAAAATAAAATTAGAAGGGTTTTTCAAAGAAAATCTTACTCAGTAAAGGAGAAGTTGGATCTGGTACATACATATCTCTTTGGTCCAACAAGAACAAGATATTACTATGGTGAAAGGTACTTTATACTCTTTGTTGATGACTATCCTGGGATGATTTGGGTTGCGTTTCTTAAAGAGAAGTCTGAATCTTTTGATAAGTTTTATATTTTCAAAGAAAAATTTGAGAATGAATCAGGTATGAAGATAAAATGTTCAAGGTCAAATAGAGGTGGAGAGTTTACATCACATGTGTTTAATACCTACAATAAAGAACATGGAATATACAGACAAACATCAGCTCCTAGGACACCACAATAGAATGGGATTGTGGAAAGAAGAAACAGAACATTATTAGATGTTTCCAGGACTAAGTTTCCTCAAGGGAATTTTTCACATGTGCATTGGAGATAATATGTTGGTACTACATTCTATACTTTAAAAAAAAAATCAAATCAAAGAAGGTACCAATAAGACACCCTATGACCTTTGGTTTAATCATGCCCCTACTATAAAAGACTTCAAAATATTTGGTAGAAAATTTTATATCAAAAGGGATGACGAGATAGGAAAATTTGATGCTAGAAGTGATGAAGGAATTTTCCTTGGTTACTCCACTAAAAGTAAGGCTTATAAGTGTTTCAATCTAAGATTAAGGAAGTTAGTTGAAAGTGCTAATGTAATAATTGATGAGAGGTTTCAGATTGGGGAAAGAATGTATAACTATAGTCAAACTAAAAAAAATAGGGAGATTAGTATAAGTCAAGAGGAAACTCTTCATATTGACAAGGGAATTGAGGTATGATTTAATGATCCTACTAAAACTCAAAAGACACAAAGGTATGTTAAGAAAAAACATCCTGAGAATCAAATTATCAGTGGTGCACATAAGGGAATGATGACAAGATCAAGAATAAGAAATGAAATTTGTTTGATTTCACATGTAGAACCAAAATCTACTGATAAGGCATGTAGAGATGGATCTTGGACTAAGGTAATGAAGGAAGAATTGGATCAAATGGAGAAAAAAAACACTTGGGAATTGGTTCCTACACCTAAGGACATTGGGATAAACTTTGAAGAGCCAGTGGTTATACATTGCAATAATACAAGCACAATGAGCATGTCAAAGAATCATGTTATGCATTCAAAGACCAAACACATTTAAATCAAATACCACTTCTTGAGAGACAAGATTGCACAAAAGGAAGTAAGATTAGAGTACATTAGTACAAAGGACAAAATAGAAGATATATTCACAAAGCCTTTGTTAGAAGACGCCTTTGAGTATCTCAAAGTTGTGCTTAGAGTGAGAATCCCTCCTTGCAAGAACTAATTGATGCATAAATGTATCAGTCCAAGATCTATTAGATCTATATCATTCCCTAGAATTGATGCTCTAATGCTCTCCTCAGGGAAAGTGCTCGCTAGAACACAATAGAACATATTTGGGTGATCAACCACTTGGTTGTTGCAGGCATGAATATTTGAGAAAGATACACCTTGCAGAGGTGGGATGGATAGAGAAGGATAAGAGATATGGAACCCTTTTCCATTGATGTCAAAGGGGGAGAGATACAAGTGAAAAATCCCTATTATTTTTGGGGCAGTTGTGAGGAGGATGTTGAGAAGACTATATTAAGAACGCTACGTTTGGGTTGAAGTATTTTCACATATGTTTCCCTCAATGTAAAAGGGGGAGAATTTTGGAATTTTTTCTATTAGAAGTGTTGACATTCATTTTTTTCATTGATGTCAACATATGTTTCAGTTGAATATTTGAGAAGTCTCAAATAAACTAGTTATATCTAGTACACGAAAGACTGATAAACATGTATGGACATTGTATGAACTTTCAGAGCATGTGAGCATAGATCTATAAAGGGTATTAGTAGACATCTTATATCCAAGATTTCTTGTCTTGATATTACTATTTGCATAGTTATTGGTGTTTTGGTAAAGACTAGTTACAGAGAAACGACAGAGTTGGTCTCTAATTCTTAGGGATAACTTTGATGCAAGCATGTGTTATGATATGCGAGCTTGAGGCATGGTAGAAGACATGTTGAATAATGTTATTTATTATTCTTGGGTTCTTGGTGATGTCATCTATAACATGTGATCTTCCAAAGACCTATTTGTGGATGACTATAATGATGTAATGTGTTTAGAGGATGGTGAGCATGGATTATGGATCTTGGAGTGTAATTGATCATTTGTATTTGATTTTTACTTGTTTAAGGTACTATGTGTATCTTATCAAGGGTTTATGTAATTATTTATGCATTGGATAAGTCTTAATAGACCTAATTGTTTATTGAAACTTATATAAAGGATATTTTTTTCTTGGTATGGTGAATTGTGGTAGTATGATGTGGAAGCTATGAGCTTGTAATTGGGAAGTTTTCTGGATGTAAAGTAGAGATAGTGATTGTGATGAACTTCATTGGAACTTTTTAGGCAAAGCAAGTTTCTACTAGTCAATTCACTGGTTATTGTATACTTCTATATTTGTATTTTGGAAAATGAGTCCTACAAGTCAATTTAACCTTCTCATTTGGGTAGTGAGCCTCTCATTTCTCTTTACTCCTAACGGGGTCTATGCTTTAACATGGACTATGTAATATATGTGATAATCAACTCCTAATAGGGATAGATCTCCTAACATGGATACAATATTTTCACTGCATTATTTGTGGGTGATAATTCCCACTAAGGTTTTTCCCTGAACAAGATTTTCCTTGAAAAGAATTTCTTGGGTTAGGGTGTTGCTTTTGATATGTTCAAATATGCATTGAAAATTTGGTTTATTAGTTTTAATTTTAATTATTTGGAACACAACTTATTCACCCCCCTGTTGTGTTGGTGGACTATTGTTGCTAACATAAATATTCATGAATCCCTCTCCAAAGTGATGCATAGTAGGCAACTAGAAGAATGACACAACCCAAATCACTGATTCTTCACCATTTGATCCAACTTCTAAATCAATCTTCAATTGAGATTATTAAATCACCTATTCCATATACACTAATTAACTTCATACTTTTAGGGAGTGATAAGTTTCCTTCCTCCTTATGTGGTACAGGAGCACCTAGGCAATCCTCAAGCCTTAGAATTTTTTGGCTTGTATATGACCTTATCCAAGTCAGATATGTGTATTTTCTTTGAGGCCTTAGTAGGTCATGTGGACTAGGTGAGTTAGTGTTAGTACTAAGGTCACCAATTAGTCATTGTTAGTTATTTTTGTTAGTTTATGCCTAGTTGGTCTAAAGTTGGGATTTGGGTTCAAAATGTGTCCTAGACCCATGAAGGATGTAAAATATGGTTTGAGGTCATTAAATATTTTTATTTCATCGAACTACATAGAATAGAGGCCCTATATTCTAGTTGGCATAGTAAATGCAAAAGATGCCAAAAGTTGTCATGACAACATTTGCAAGAAATTACAAATGTTGCATACAAATCGACAACATAGGATCCCCACAAATGTAGGAGTGGGAATTGATTTCAAATGGCCAATAATGTTTTAGAATGTATCTAAGATACTCTGATGCTTGAATTCCGAGGTATGAGTTTTTGTAAGCAAGTTTTGAATAGTGAAAGTGACTGCAATTCTAAGATAATGGCATCTTTGAGCATTTAGAGTTACAGTGGGATTGAATGGATTGAATCTTGAGATCCAACTATGGATTAATGTAGTGTGGGGTGTTTTAATACTTTTTCATTCAGTATGTTAGTTCTTTTGAGTTAATCTTCAAGCTATAGGAAAATAATTGTAAACTAGGTAGTCTACTGGTGTCTTTTAGACAGTTTTTGCTTTCATGGCTCCCATATGAGATCCAATCATGGAAATAAACAATGGTTGAATTAATATTTTAGGAGAGCCTCTGTACATAATATGTATAAATTTAGGAGGTCAGGAGATATTTTTAACTATTTATAAGGTCACGACCTAGGCGAGTTAGGAAAACCAGGTTAGGGGCATGACAAGGATAAATCCATTTGCAGAGACAAGGGAGTGTAATGGAGGACTGAACCAAGTATGGTTAGAGATTTTTTAGGGTCTCATAGGTCCCTAGTGTCAATATTAGAGCCCAACCAATCCATCTAGATTGACTTTTGAGGAGAAATCAAAGAGTTGTTTTTAGAGAGGCAAAATAGGCCTAAAAGCCCTACTTTCTAGGAAAATGATGTACAAATAGGTTAGGAACCCTAGACCTTGAAAATATTTTAGGTCTCCCTGATGGGTATCCAGATCCCAAATTATTTTTGGAGGTTGTGTGCAATTTTTTTTAGTGAAAGTGGAAAAACCCTCTAGATAGGGCTAATAGGATCATTAGGCCTAATAGGACAGTTTGAAGGCAAATTGTGAACTTGACTAAATCGGGTTTGAAGACTTATGGGAATGGAGTGGAATGGATGTAGAATGAACATTCAAAACCTATACAAGGACCTTGTTGTAGGAGAAAAGTTTGTATGAATAAATTGGCTTTGCAATTTTTCAAGCCATAGGAAGCATTGAGACAAAACTATGAGATAGTTGTCCCTTGGAGTGAAACACAAAATTGAAGACTCCTAGAGAGGAGATAGGAATGGTCTTAGGTTTAGTACCTAGAGACTAGAGGGGTCCTAAAATCTATTAGGATTCTAAGTGGACTAGAAGGATTAAGGTCTAGTCTAGAATCATTTTTGTGAGCACACTCTACAAGGTTACTTCTATCAGATTGGTATCAGAGCCTCTTTAGATTAGGCTTGTGGTTAATGTTTCAGCTAGAGGAATCCATTGGAGAGTCAAAAATGGTGACCAATGCTAAATTGGCCAAGAAAGTAGATGAGAAATAAGTGGATAACATGATACTTCGAGATAGGTTGGCTCAACTTGAGCAAAAAGTTGATGAAGTTGATGTGAAGGCAGATGAAGCTATGGATAAGGTTGAAGGGAAGGGAAAAGACATTGCCATTGAAGATGTAGTACCTGAAGCTGACCCTGTCAATGACCAAGAACCATTCTTGAAAAATCTAAAAGCTATGAGTGGTAAAGCATTGGAAGGAGTTCACATTTTCAGTGGAAAAATGGAACCATAAGTAGTCCTTGATTGGATAGATGGACTAGAAAACCATTTTGAGCATGATGGCATCACTGAGGCTGAAAAGGTGAAGGTTGCAAAGGCTAGGTTGAGAGGATCTACTCTCACTTGGTGGAAATTCATCCAAGATGAAAGAGAAAAGGAAGGGAAGAAGCTCATTGCTTCATGGAGAGCTATGGTAGCAAAGGTAAGAGATGCTTACATCCCTAAGGATTAAGAAATCCAGTTACAAAGGAGAAGACAAGGTCTAAGGAAAAAGAACCTAGATGTCAATTCCTACACTGAAAAGTTTCAAAAACTTGGTATGAGGTCAAGAGTATAAGAGGATGAAAAAGTGAAAGTAGCAAGGTATCTTAATGGCCTCAAATGGACCCATCAAGATGAGATGAGTCTTTTGACTCTAGATACAATCCAGAAGTGCCACCAAATTTCTATCAAGGTGGAGAAAATGTTGAAGAAGAAACAAGATTCCAATACTTCAAGAGGAAGAGGTAGAGGAAGAGATACTAGAGGACAAATAAGTGGTTATGGAGGAATAAGTTCTTAATCTAAAGAACAGTCAGAGACCAAGCTCACTGAGTTGCATGAAGGGAAATTAAATAGAGGTATTTCAAGTAGAGGAAGGAACTCTAACAGTAGAGGAAGAGGTAGTAGTCAAGGAAAATGCAACTATTTTTCCAACATGAAGTGTTATCATTGTAACCAGTTGGGGCATCCGGCATATAGGTGTCCAGAGAAGGGGAGTTCTTCACAAGGAGGTGACAAAAGAGTGAATTGTGTCCATGAAGAGACAAGTGGAAACAAGAACCTTGAAGTGCCATTGGAATTAGAGGAGGGAGAGAATCTCATGATGAGGAGAACTCTAATCAGAGAACCAGTTAAGGAAGAAATCAGTCAAAGGAGATCATTATTCAGAGTCAAGTGTAAAATGATGGGCAAGGTATGTAAAGTCATCATAGAATCAGGGTCTACTGACAACATAAAGTCAGAGGAGGTATCTAGAAAGATGAAAATGACAAGGATACCCCATACAAGTCCCTATAAGGTCACTTGGCTAAACAAAGGACAACATGTCCTAGTAAATGAGCAATCTTGGGTTGAATTCTCCATTGGAAGGTATAAGGACAAGGTTCTATGTGATGTACTACCTATGGATGCATGTTACATGATCCTAGTGTAGACACCCTAAAATGGACAGGCTTGCAACTTTACATTAAAAACACTAATTTTCATCTATTAATTAATGGTTTCTTAATCATTAATTAATCATCTATTTTTCTAAATTCATCTTTCTCAAATCATCTAATCCAATTCTCAACATTAATTAAATAATTAATTTTATTTAATTAATTAACATTTAAATGATTATTTACCAATATTTAATCAATTAAACTCAATTTCCTATAGTTTAAATCCAAATATTTAAACTTACTAATTTATTCTTCCAATTAAATTAA
>MU227971.1:1069044-1089221 GCA_018584345.1 Thuja plicata | reverse complement strand
TCAAGAGGATATTCAGATATCTTAAGGGAACTATAGACTATGGTTTATGGTATCCTAAATCAGAGAATACACAAATTCATGTGTATACTGATGCAGATTGGGTAGGTTGTATTGATGATAGGAAGAGAACTTCAGGAGGAGCAGTATTTCTTAGAGAAAGGTTGGTATCTTGGACAAGCAAGAAGCAAAACTGTATTTCTTAGTCAACGGCAGAAGCAGAATATGTTGCAACAACACTGAATTGTACAACAATTGTTTGGATCAAGTAGATGGTTAAAGACTTTGGTATTTAGGTTGACTATCCTATTGTTATTCACTGTGAGAACACCAGTACTATTAACATGTCTAAGAACCCTATGATGCACACAAAGACAAAACACATAGAGATCAAGTATCATTTTCTGAGAGAAAAATTTGCAGACAAGGAAGTGACATTGGACTATGTAAGCACAAAAGATTAGTTAGTAGAAATTTTCATGAAGCCTTTAGCAAAGGATAATTTTGAGTATCTAAGGGAGAAGTTGGGAGTCATTCCCTCTCCTAAGTCTGATTAGAAAAAACAGCAAGTACATCTGTCCTGTGTGACTGATGAATGGTTGACTACTCTAATTTTGGAGTAGTACCTGTGCAAAATGGTTTATGGCACCCTTTTCCATTGATGTCAATGGGGGAGTATGTACTAAAAACAAGGAACACAAACAAAGAGCTAAACAAGGAACACATACAAGGAGCTTATACTCTAGGGGAGTATACATAGTCTAAGTAACTATAGCAGTGTAGATGAATCTTTGATAAGGATATTGAGAAGATTGTAAAAGAAAGAAGACACCATGAACAAGAGTTGTCTTTATCATATGTTGCCATCAATGCCAAAGGGGGAGATTATTGGAGATTTGATTCTAAATAGTTGATTGATTATATGTTTGTCATTGATGACAACATAAAATACACAACAATACTTTTGTATGTACTTATCCATATGATGACATGAAGACCAACATGGATAGATACATTTTTTTGACATGTTTACTATGCTATGTTCATACACGCAGACCCAGATATGAAGTTTTAGTAAAGATATGTAATTCTGTTATTGACGGTTACAGTTCTGGAGGAATAACAGTTTAAGGCTGACATATGTAACATGTTGATTGAGTTATGCCTATCTTCTAGATATGCGTGTGTATATTCATGATTAGTTATGAGTTGGTGATATTAATCTAAACGTGCCAAATGTGTTTCAAGAATATTGCAATGTTATGGTTAATTTGGTGAAGCGACGCATCTATTCAGTTAGTACTTGCATGGTTGTAATTATGCTTGTGCACTTAGTAGAGCTGACAAGGATGTTAAGAAGAGTTGTCCTATAGGTCCCATGATCTAATACTTGGTCTATGTACTTATAGAAGGTCATTTGTAATAAGAAGAGTTGCAAAAGCCATAGATTAGAAAAGCAGAGCAAAGTGTTAAAGCAACAGAGCTATATTTATCATATGTTGATAATATAGATATTGAAGTAGAAGCTTTCATAACATAGAGAAGATTGTTGTAGTACTTTACAAGAGGTTAAATCATCGGTGCATAAAAGGAACTGATCAGACAAGCAGTGTCACAAACAGCAGTTCACCTTGTTGATACAATGTGTATCAAATAACCAGAAGGTTGTAGCCTTCACCACTTGGACAGTGAGTCCACCACCCCTAACAGGGTTATTGTAAAAGACTCCTAATAGGGTCTAACCCTTAACCAGGTCACTATACTACTGCATTGTAATTTACAAATCCTAATAGGGTTGGATGATCTTTTAACAGGGATCACTATAAATAGTGTAGTTCTTTGTGGGTACTAATTCCCACCGGGGTTTTTACCATTTGGTTTCCCCGTAACCAAATTTATGTGTTGTGTAAAGTTTTATCTATATATGCATTTACTTTGTATCAATCTAGATTAATAAGTATAAGATAAAGAGCTAAAGTTGTAGATAACTGATTCACCCCCCCCCCACTCTCAGTTATCTCTGAAGTATTCTAACAAGATTCAGTAAGATGGCTCACTTTGTGCCATGCAAGAAAAAAAATGATTCCAGTCAAATAGCTTCTTTATTCTTCAAGGAGGTTTTTCCAATTCATGGTTTACCACTGAGCATTGTGTCTGATAGAGACACCAAATTCATGAGTCACTTTTGGAATACTATTTGGCCAAATTTTGACACAAACTTATCATTTGGATCTTCCTATCATCCTCAGTCAGATGGTCAGATAGAGGTAGTAATAGGAGTCTTGGAAATCTCCTAAGGTGTTTGACAAAAGAGTATGGTCAGGTTTGGGACCAACTCATTGCACAAGCAGAGTATGCTTACAATGATATAGTCAACAAGACAATAGGGAAGAACCCCTTTGAAATAGTTTATGGTCTTCATCCCAGGGGTATTTATGGACTCAGAGATCTAAAGGAAGGAGCCAAAGGTAGTGGGTATGCAGATAATTTTTCCCATTCAATGCAAGAATTTCATGATATAGTTAGGAAGACACTCACTAAGAATACAAAGAAGACCAAGAGTAAAGTGGATGAGAGAAGAAAGGATGTTCAATTTAGGGTTGGAGATCTAGTCATGGTAAATATTAACAAGGAAATACTTCAGAAAGGAACACCACATAAGTTTCAAATGAGATTAATTGGCCCATGTGTCATACTAGCTAAGTATGGAGCCAATGATTATAAGGTGGAGCTACAGAGGATTTGGTTTTTTCTCCAGTGTTCAATGTTGCAGACTTAATACTGTACAAAGTTCCAATACCTTATGCTGATTAGAGTCTAATGAAGTCATACATGAGGTTGAAGAACTACATTTTCCATCTGCACCAATCCACCAAGCAGAGACAATTCTAGATTTGAGAGTTTACAAGAGGACCAAAATGAAGGAGTATCAAGAACACTTGATGAAATTGAAAGGACAATCTGATGCAGATGTAGTATGCATCAAGGAAACTAAGTTTAATAAGTTGGGTGTGGATCTGCACTTACTCAATCCAAGGATGGATTGAATTCTTTTGTTTAGGGGAGGATGGTGCAGGAGCACCTAGGAAATCCTCAAGCCTTAGAATTTTTTTTCTTGTATCTAACCTTAGACAAGTCAGAGATGTGTGTTTTCTTTGAGAGCTTAGTAGGTCATATGGACTAGGTGAGTTAGTGTTAGTACTAAGGTCACCAATTAGTCATTGTTAGTTGTTTTTGTTAGTTTAGGCCTAGTTGGTCTAAAGTTGGGATTTGGGTTCAAAATGTGTCCTAGACCCATGAAGGATGTAAAATATTCTTTAAGGTCATTAAATAGGGTTAGTTCATTGAACTACATAGCATAGAGGCCCTATATTATAGTTTTCATAGTAAATGCAAAAGATGCCAAAATTTGTCATGACAACATTTGTGAGAAATTGCAAATGTTGCATGCAACTTGACAACATAGGATCCCCACAAATGTAGGAGTGGGAATTTATTTCAAATGTCCTATAATGGTCAAGAATGGAATCTAAGACACTCTGAGGCTCAAATCCATAGGCATGAGTTTTTGTAAGAGAGTTTTGAAGAGTGAAAGTGACTGCAATTCTGAGATAGTGACATCTTTGAGAATTTAGAGTTACAGTGGGATTGAATCTTGAGATCCAACTATGGATTCATGTAGTGTGGAGTGTTTTAAGACTTTTTCATTCAGTGTTTTAGTTCTTTTGAGTTAATCTTCAAGCTTTAGGAAAATAATTGTAAACTAGATAGTGTACTAGTGTCTTTTAGACAGTTTTTTCTCTCATGGCTCCCATATGAGATTCAACGGTGGAACTCCACAATGGTTGAATGAATCTTGTAGGGGATCCTCTATACATATTGTATATATAGGTAGGAGGTTAGGAGATATGTTTTACTATTTATAAGTTCATGCCCTAGGTGAGTTAGGACAACCCAGTTAGGGGCATGACATGGATAAATCCATTTACAGAGACAAGGGACTATAATGGAGGACTGAACCAAGCATGGTCAGAGAGTTTTTAGGCTCTCATAGGTCCCTAGTGTTGCTCTCAGAGCCTAATATGGTTATAGCTACAACTCAAAAATTCTCTACATAACCCCTTAAACTATTTATGGTTATAGATACCCTTTTCAAGTCTTAGACAAACTCCAAGAGATTGGATCTTGACTCTGTTCCTACACCCCTAAACACTTACAAATGGACACAGACCTAATATGCCTAATTAGGAATTTTTGCCAAAGTAGGTCCTTAGAAATGGGTTCATATAACAAAAAAAAATATTTTATGTGTTCTACTTCCCTCAAATATATTGTTTCCATTAGTCAATTGGTTCTAATCACTCCCTAGTATGACTGTCTCATTATTCTTTTTATTTCTAGACTAAACACATGGACTTGTTTAGCCTAGGGCTTGAAGGGAAATATCAAACCATGCTCCTTGATACTACCCTTAAAGATTACTACAATACACCTCCCTAACTTTCCTTCCACCAAGAGCCATGTAATTCCCACGGTAGGATTGCAAGTTAGGGCCCCATCTTTCACTAGACCTTATAAACAAGGGTTTCTTGGATTGGTTCTACCAAATAGATCAAAAAAATTTCCAAACCTCACAAAATGGGATCAAAATAATTGCATGATAATAAAAACTCACAGAACTATGAAAATCCTTCAATCTTTCATAAAATTGAATAAGGAGACAATTATACCACACGGAGATGAGGGAGATTATTAGCAAAATCAGAGTTTATTCATTCAAATTCCACCAAAACTTCATACAACAACAAAAACCATTCATGTATGGTCTAAAGGGACCTGAATAGACCCTTTCCAATGACTACAAATATTTTTTAAATATTTTTGGTTGTTGGTTTCCAAATTGCAACTTCTCGAGCAACTTTTTTAAAGTTACATAACAAGTTTTAAATGTTGCTTGACCACATTTACATTTTTTGTCCACTTTGACAATTTGTGCTCTAATGCTCCCAAAAGATTTTTTAGGCCCTTGTAAGCCTTGAAAATAAATCATTTATTCCTATACCTACATCCAACCTACCTAAATACCTTATTGCATCCCTTTATATACCCCTTGGCATAATAGGTCTCTAGGTTTATAAAAAACCTTAGAGCTTATTAGCATTACAAATTGGTTATTGAGTACATCATGGGTGATCCTATTGGATTCAATCCTTTATTCCATTAACTCCTATCTACCAAGAAACTTGGTTACATGAGGGTGCCCTGCACCATACTCTAAGGGCCAGAAAAACTCAAGTCCCTTGAATTGTCAAATCTGAGACTTTGAATCTAGTGTGTTCAATGGCTTCAACAGTGATCCAAGTGGCATCGTCCATGGGCCGATTATTCCATTTGATTAGGTATTCATAGTAGGTATGTCTCCTTATTTATTTTCTTATCCTATTGTCAAGGACACAATAAATCTCAAGTTTTTATTTTTTAGGTAGATCTTGCACCACAACTTCACATTTTTCCTCAAATTGGCATGCATCACAAACATCGCTAGCATGACCTTTATGTGTAAATGTCAGAAATATAAAAAATAAGGGAAAGATCAACAACAGAGGGAAGATCTATTTTGTATGCATTTTTCCACACTTCTTGAGGATCTTGAATGGTCATGTCTTCCTCATCATCAACTTAGTATACTTCTCTTTTGGAAGTCTCTCCTTTTTGAGATGAATTATCACCATATCACCCACTTGAAATCCCAAATCTCTTCTCTTCTTGTTAGATGCTTTCTTATACTTATCAATAGTGTATGTCAACTAAGCTCTCACTTGCTGATGAATATCCCTCATCACCTCTACAAAATCTTCTTCCTGTGCACTTCTTCCTTCCAAGTCTTTCATATCAATCAAATCCAAAACAACTCTTGGTTGTCTCCCATAAATAATTTGGAATGATCTCAGACCAGTGCTTCTATTCACTAAGTAATTATAAGAGAATTCTGGTTGAGGTAGGCTAGAATACCATGCTTCTCATTTCTCTTTTATTAGACATCCTAATAGGTTCCCAAATGAACTATTAATGACCCTTATTTTTCAATCAAACTAAGGATGATAGGCTGAGGAGAAAGAAAAAACTTGTACCTAGTATCTTCCAAAGAGTTCTCCAAAAGTGCTCGATAAACTTGTAATCTCTGTGTGAAATGATAGATAAAGGTAAACCATGAAGCCTTAATACTTCCTTGAAGAGGATTCCTTTAATGTGGGATGCATCATGGGTAGTTTTAAAAGCTAGAAAATGGGCCATCTAAGAGAATTTGTCTACCACAACATAAATATTGTCATGCCCTTATTTTTTCCTTGGAAGTCCTAATACAAAATCCATGCTCACTGAGTTTCATGGCTTATTTGGAATTGGAAAAGGAGTGTAAAACCTTGAATTTTAACTAATCCCCTTAGCCTTTTGAAAAGTTACACATCCTTAAACAAACTTTCTTATGTCTTTTTGCATCCTTGGCCAGAAATAGAATCTTCTAACAAGTTCAAGGGTCTTATAAATCCCATAATGTCATGCTAGACTCCTACAATGCTTTTCCTTTATAATTCTTTACCTCAAAAACTTCTAGGAATGAAAAATTGACTCCCCTTATAAAGTAGACCATCTTGCAAAATAAAATTAGATAATTCCATATGATATATATCCCCCATTTCCATGTATACTTGGTGAGTTTCTTTGAAGTCTCTATCTCTTTGGTACATGTCCTTCATTGAATTGATCAATATGCTTTCCAATTGAATTTCCTTCACTATCAAACTTCTCCTACTAAGAGCATCATCCACCTTATTGGCTACCCCTTTCTTATGCTTAATAGTAAAAGTGAAAGCTTGTAGATACTCCATCCACTTCACATGTTTGTGACTCAACTTTTCTTGCTTGTTCAAAAAACTCAGAGCATGATTGTCAGTGTAGACTAAAAATTTATTGAGAAATAAATAATGTCTCCATTATCTCAGAGACTGAACAATGGAAAATAATTCTAGATCATATGTTGAATACTTTTTTCTTTATTCATTAAGTTTTTCACTGAAAAAGGTCACAGGCCTGCCCTCTTGACTCAAAACTCCTCCTAAATCTTTGTTTCTAGCGTCATATTCAATGGTAAAAAACTAATGGAAATTTGGTAAAACCAAGATAGGTTGATATGCTATGCTCTTCTTAAAATATTGAAATTACCTATCTGTCTGATTAGTCCAAGATAATTCACATTTTCTGCCCCCTTTTATGGTGTCAATCGTGGGTGCATATACACCACTAAAGTTCTTAATAAATTCCCTATAAAATCTTGCAAGGCCATGGAAACGTTTGACCTCACTTGCATATCTAGGTATGGATACTACCCTTGGAGATCAAAAATCCAAGAAACACCAATTCTTCTTGCAACAAGACACACTTTTCCAAATTTTACTTTAACTCTCCTTTATTAAACCTTTTCAACACCGAATCCTCATGCATTAGATGCTCATCCTTATATTTTCTAAAAACCAATATATCATCCAAATATAGTACAACAAAATGATTTATAAAAGGTTTTTGGACTTCATTCATGAGCCTCATGAATGTATTAGGGGGAATTATAAATTCTAAATGGCATAACCAACCACTCATAGAGGCCTTCATTTGTTTCGAAATTATTTTTCCTCTCACCTCCCCTCTCTTATCATTATTTGGTGGTAGCCACTCTTCAAATCCACCTTAGAATAATACTTGGCTCCTCCTAAACAGTCCATCAAATTTTGTATCCAAGGCATGGGGAACCTATACCTGATTGTAATCTTGTTTATGGCCCTGGATTCTATACAAAACCTCTAGGTTCCTTCCTTTTTTGGGGCCAAAGCTACAGGGACAACACAAGGATTTATACACTTTCTTATGAACCCTTTATATAAAAACTCTTGTATTTGTCTTACAATTTCCTCATTCTGATATGGTGTCATCTTCTAGGCTACTTTATTGGGAAATGTAGAACTACGTATAAGGGCTATACAATGGGTAACATCTCTATAGGTTGGAAATGTTTCTGGTATGCCTCCTAAAACTACTCCCTTGTATCTGTCCAACAATTCTTGTACCTCTTTGGAGCCTACACTCCTTTATTATATCTTGTTCTCATATTTTTTCTTTACCACTTCTTTGGGCTTAATTACTAGGGAAAAATATGGGGTATCCTTCTCTTTGAGGGTATTCATGAATTCATTTCCATGTACCAACATGACACTAGTCACTATGTGTTTATCCTTACCATCATCAGAGAGTGGGGTCATAGTGTAGTTCACACCATCCTTGGTCATTGAGTAAACATTTTTCTTACCATCATTATGTGCACTCACATCATATAGCCAGGGTATGCTTAGAATAAAATGACAAGAATCCATCTCAATCACATCACATAGTATTCTATTCCTATACTCATTTATTTTGATCTATACCCAAACTTGTTCATTTATCAGTGTTTTCACATAATCCACAATGGATCTATTTCTCATTTTAGCTATACCATTATGCTATGGTGTCCTTGATGCAAACATTTGTCTCTTTATTCCATGTTCATTTTAGAAGATTGTTAACTCATGAGAAGAAAACTCTCCTCCACTGTTAGATCTCAGACACTTCAATTTTCTTCCAATTTCCTTTTCAACTCTTGCCTTGTACCACTTATACATTTGAAAAGCTTCAGATTTTTCTTTTCAAAACATGACAAACATCATTCTATAATAATCATCAACAAACAAAATGAAATATCTATCACCATAGTAGATTTGTGTTCTCTTCAATCCATGTAGGTCGGTGCGTACTAACTCAAAAATTCCTTGTGTAACATAAGACTAACTTGTAAAACTTGACTTTGTCATTTTTCCAACTTGACATTCCTTTCACATGACATTCTCAGGTTTCTCTAATCTCGGTAGACCTCTTACTCTATCCTTTTTTCTCACTTTAATTAGATTTTCAAAATTTACATGAAATAACCTCTTGTGCCATAACCATGCATCTTCAACTTTAGCATATAAACAACTCTTAGTAGATGTATTAAAGTATAATAGGTTACCTTTCTATTGTTCTCCAATGGAAATCGTACTTCCTTTCTAATGAAATAATTTTACCTTTCCATAATGAAATTATAATCAGTTTCTTGTATTTTTTAGTTGTGCCACACTCAAGAGATTTTAAATTAGTCCTTCAACCCAATATACATCATCACATTTTTTATTATTTAATAGAATTATACAACCTTTACCTTTCACATGATATGGAGCATCATTACCGAATCTAACATATCCTCCATTATGTTCTTCCATATTAGTGAACTTAAGTGTATCACCAGTCATGTGGTGTGAACACCAACTTTCTATAATACAAGTATCATTCTTGCTTACATGAGATATTAGGGATTTTTCTTCTTTCTTTTCTTCACCAGAATTCTCCTTGATGGCAACATGTAAAACTTCCTCTTGAGTGCGTTATTTTGTGTACTTGTCAGCTGCAACACAATACTTCAATAAGTCGTTGCATTAGTGAAAATGAGGGTTAGCAAAGAATATAAATCACTAAAATTGACCTATTGCTTCCTATCTAGGAAGAGTATGAAAAATTCCATAATAGCCCTTAGATTATGCATTTGTCAATGCCATATACAACCTAGAATGAAAGATTCAAATTAAACTAGTCTAGATACTCAAGAAATATGCACTTAAAATGTGAAGATTATAACAATGCATAACAATAAAGCTAAGATGAAATATAGATCTATGATAATATAAGAAGCATAACAATGCTTTCAACAATAAAAAATTAAGGGCCCATTGAGCTTAAAACTCATTCTATTTATAGAAGAATTTGGGAGTGAGAGGAGAGAGGAAGCCATTAATGAAGGTGTAAGAGAATTAATGGTGGATGTAAGAGGCATTAATGAGGAAAGAATTAATGAGGCATGTGTGAAGGGAATATGCATTGATGATGCATTTATGAGGCATGGTGAGGGTGTAAGTCCAAGCTTGAGAAAGTGGACTTTGGGGAATGAGGAGCTTGAGAAAGTTGACTTTCTCAAATGAGTTGAATTCCTAATCACAAAATTAGGAATGTGATATCATTAGGAAGGGCATTAAGATGCGATTAAGATTAGGATTAGGTTTAGCATAGGGGGAATAGGTTGGGATAGGTTTGAACCCAGGGTAGAAGTGGTTGAGATAGGTTAGGTTAGGGTTTGAGGGAATATTAATGAAATGATTTATATAAATAATTCATTCAATAATAGAGGAAATCAATTATTTAATCTTTTGGGTTGCTTTAAATAATTAATAGGATTATAGCCATTTTAATTAAATTAATTAGGCTAGGGGATTGATTTTCCTTCTTGCAAGTGAGGAGGTGTAATTATGATTTATTTAATTCCTTTTAATTAATTACTTTAGCCATGTTTTTTATTTGTTTTGAATTGAATTGATTTGAATTGCTTTAATTTAATTGGCTAAGGCAATTAATTAAACTTCGTGATTAAATCATTTAGGAGATTAAATTTGGGGTATGATCACACTTAAGGAAAATAGGGTCTATGGTTAGAGAAGACCAATTTAGGGTGGTTGCATTTGCCCCTCTTTGAATTGATGTGCAAGAAGCGCACTGATTCAAAGAACTTTTTGATTTTGACTTCAGAAAGTTTGAGAATCCCACTCTTGGTTGTCGAGCGAAATGTCTGATGAGATCAGTCTCACAATTGATTAAACTAAACTAATAGAATTGACTTTGATCATGATTGAACAAAGGTCAATAAACAAAGATCTTACCAATACCAATTCTAAGCTTAGTTGTCATTCAAGAATTGTTAATACCGACTCTGATCATGATCGAATGAAGGTCAGTACAAAGCTGCCAGGAGCTTTAATAAGAATATGAGAAAAGTAGACATAAGATATTCTGCTTGTGAGAACTGAAGCTTTCAATCCAAAAATTCTAACTTAGTCAAGAAAATTTTATTTCTTTTGTTGTTTGATAACGAAGTCATTTTAATTTTGTTTCGAGCAAGAAATGGATTGATTTAAGTGTGATCATGCCCCCTCGGGAACAAAATCGAAAGAAAAAGAATAAATCCCTCTGAAAATTGATGTATCACTTGCATGGATTGGTTATATCAAGGAAGAATTAATATAGAAGAAGCGGAGAAACAAAGATGTGTTTTAGAGAAAAACACAAGTTTACCAAGTTAATCATGTTAAAATGTAAGTTTGAGGTTGATAAAATGATGTCAGACCAAGATTTTTGATGAATAATGTGCAATGTGATGATATAGAGCCTGAAAAATGAAGTGTGTAAAGCCTGCGAATCATTTTGGGAACATATGGAGCAATTCTATATTTTTGGGACCGGTTACAAAATTTATACTATGTTGTGCAAAATATCATCAGTGCATTCGATTTCATTCATGATTGATCAGAAAGAGAAAAAATGTGTTGCAGTTGTCAGGGAGGAGTTCCAAAGCTCCTAAATAGCTCAAAAATTCCAATATATATCTCAAAAGTTACTTTTTTCCTATTCATTTTCACTTTCATCCTTGGTAATTTAGAGAGCTCTGCAAAGAAGATGGTGGTCCCCGTAGAGAAGCATCGATTCAAGCTTAGTCATCAACATCAACGGCCATCTAACTACCCTGCACCAGTAAGTACCTGATAACCTACCTTGTGATTCTTCCTATTTTTATTTTATGCATTTTTGTGCTAGATATAGCCAATTTAGTTTTGCGTCACACCCAGGATTTAGGGTCGCACCCAGTCAATCGTGTGTCGCACCCTATTTTGACTAGATTTCCTAAGTTGCATCCTGTATTTTTAGGATTGTACCCCGTTGTGTCAATTTTGAGTCGCATGGTGTAAATGTTTGAAGGTTTGAATCTTGTCGCATCCTATGAAAAATAGGATCGCACCCTGGATGTCCCATCACATCCTGCTAAAACAGGGTTGTATCCCAGATGCCCCATCACATCCCATAAATCAAGGATCACATCCCATAAAAGGGATCTCACCCTACAGAAACAAGCTTATTTCTGAATTTTGACTTATTTTTTTCCATTTTTGAACTATTTTCTATGTTTAAAGGTCAAAAAGACTTAGCACATAAATTATCTATCAAAGTATCATAGTTGGAGGACTGATTTGTACTTGTGTGCTTTGAACAAATCCCTTTTGAGGTAATTGCTTTTCGATCACCATAACTTGTGTGTGTCCTTGCTTTATTGAGGTAGGGCTCGTAGCATGAGTCAGATTGTTATCACTTAGAGAGTTACCCAAGATTATGGTAAATCAGGGGTTGTTGACTGCTCTTGATGAGAGATGGCATTCAAAGCACAATACCTGTGATCTACCCATAGGTGAAATGAATGTGACACTTGAGGACGTATGGCATATACTACATTTTCCTATGATGGGTCACCAGGTCCAGTATGATGCTACCTCAAGGTCAGCGATAGCTACTACATGAAGATTTTTCAGAGATGATACCATAGCTTCTCATTATCTTACCTGGGATTATATGTGTGACCACTATGAGAAGCTTCCATTTTACTTAGCTAGACTGATTGGAGGTGTTCTAATGCTATACCATGGACAACATGGATTTATGTTGGGCTAGGTAGATATTCTTGAGGATATGATCTCTGCCCGTCAGAGATTTGCATGGGGTAGTTGTATACTTGCCCACATGTACAGAGAGTTACATGAGATCATGTACGAGCATTCACAGAGCATGACTGTTGGTATCTTAGTACTTCAAATCTAGGCATGGGAGCATATACCCATCACATGGCTTATAGTAGATAGGCACCGAGAAGTGCATCAACCTTATGTATACATGTATGTAGGTTGGATCCAGCAGCCCTATCTGGGCAAGGTAGAGTATTGACACTATTTATTTGATGAAATGACTGTTATAGTATGGAAACCATACCTTGATTGTGAGGAGTGGGATTCAGATAGGTGGAAGTTTCCTTTTTTTATTTTAGAGAAAGTACTTGATTGGTCATACTAGATATATATTAGAGTGCTTCCTAGTTACACAGGTATTGAGACAGTTTGGTTGTATATAGGGCAGGTGCTAGGACATGATTGTTTATGCTTGGATTCGAGATGAGGAGCCAGCATGGGGTTCTTAGTTGGTTTATGAGAAAGAATAGTGGTCCATTAGTGAGATGGTGGGAGTGGTCTAGGACCTACAAAGAGATATGACAGATGCAGGTTGTTCAAGTGGGTACAGTGCACAGATGCGCCAACATCCATTTCCATGTTTTACAACTCCATAGGAGGCAGTTCCTCGCCTAGAGGACCCTTTAGATTATGTTCTTACTGCTCATGAATGACCTATGAGAGGTAGAGGAGGTTCCTATAGGGAGAGCCAAGTTGGGGGGAGGGACGGTGATAAGGATGGTAGAGATGAGAGGCACCCTCCTCCAGACAGGGGTGATGATGATGATGATGGCAGAGATGACAGGGGTGGAGTTGTGGGTGGTGGGGAGGATGCTAGTGGCAATGGGTGGTGAAATCACTTTAGATTTTTTTCCCCTCAGAGGGATCTAGGTCCTTTATTGACTGGAGATAAGCATAGATAGAGACAGTAGCAGCAGGATGCTCAGTAGGACAAGGCATAGGATAGACCATAGGATAGGCCATCTGGCAAAGATACAAGTGGAGGACCAGGCCGAGATGGTGATGCACTTACATAGTGCCAAATAGAGTGTGAGCAGCTTAGGGCATAGATTACGACTTTAGAGGCTCTCTTGGCTGATCAAGAGAGTCAGCTTGTACAGGTTAGAGCAGAGAGGGACACATAGGCTCATACTGCAGCACACCAAGGACAAAGAGCCACATATTATTATGTTGTATATCATGGTGTATTCCTAGAGGGTTAGAGAGAACCTTCATAGTCACGTGTTTCCTAGTAGTCTAAGGGGACTATGCCTCCTCTAGCTCTATTTGTACCACCTCCTCCACCTCCTCCAGATCAGGGAGAGGGTGGCAGGCAAACATGATTTTGTACTGTATCATATTTTTAGATTTATACTTGTATATCTAGATCCTTCTAAGATCATTTTTGTAGCATGGCTTATATATATTTATATTTGATTCACACTTGTTACTCTGATACTCTTTATTTGTAGATAGTTCCATATTTTTTATTTGTTCTAGATCTAATATATCTAAGATAGTGGTTCCAGATCTTGATATGTTCATGGTTTCACTTGCTTTCATAGATGTTTAGATTGATGCACATGTGATTATGCTCTTGGTCCTTTGATGAGTTATTTTTTAGATATGTGATGACATCATTTATGCTCGTTGATATATTACTGATGTAAATTTGTTTCAAATGATGCTATGTGAATATGCAAATGAATGTTTTTTTTAGATTATTCTTATGCAAAATAAAATGTATGGATGCACTTAGGATGTAGAAATAAAATGCAATTCATGGATGCTTTGTTTTTGTATTTCTCGCTTTCCCATTTATGAATGCAAAATGTATGTTATGGATATGCAATGACATCTTAATGAGTAATATTTTGAATATGTAATTAAATTGGATTCTAGAGGAATCAAGAAATCATTTTAAGTGCAATTCCTTGTGCTTTTTCTTTCAAAATGAATCATGCAATCTCTTAAATGCATCCACATGTAGACTCTTAGGATTGTCACTGATTTGTATCATTATAGCATATTTATCATGATTGGGTAGTTTTACAACAAACATCACCTGAAAGTACAACTATCACTGATACCCACTGATATCATGAAAGTATGAATAGTTTATTTATTAAATTGTAATGTCAGAAAATAAACTTAGGCATCAAGGTATAGAAACCAGGATGACAAGTTAGTTAATTCCTTTGAGAACCACCTCCTGTTTAAGTGTAATGTAAGATATGTAACCCAGAATGACCTTGAAAATTCATATCCTTGGGTACATGATGTGGTGTACACTGTATTTTAGAAGTTGATTTAGAAAACAAACAAGGAAATTGTCTCAAACTCACCATAGTTTACATATAACTTTGATCAATATATATGTGGCTATCCACTCATGTTAGTAGCTCTTATCATAAACATTAGAGTTGGTTGATATCCATAGGATCATTGAAATAATCACCATACACAAAAAACCAATAAAAGGTTATGCCCCCTATCCTTGCAACTCTTTGTCTTTGAAAAGACGTCATGGAGTAACTCGGAAAACATAACAATCACCAATTGATAAGTAATTAAAGAAAATTTATTACTACTTAGATGCCCCTAGTTTGAAACATCACGAGAACACAAAAGAATCATAATCAAACCAATATCATTTTATGTATTTAAGAAGTGTTTAGGAACACTGTTAATTCATTCATTCAATCACAATAGAGAAATAATCAATTATTACTTGGAATCAAGCAATATGTTTATATCTGAATGCATGAGATTAACCTTTGTTAGTTTATTTCAATCTAATGTTTGTTGATTAAAGTGTTGAGAAACACTAGTTCATGTCCATTGCAGGAAGGTGATAGTTGAGAAACACCATTGTTTGTGATTGTGATGTTTGTAGGTGCAAGTATTGAGAAATATTGTTCTTCAGAGGTTAACCATTGTAGACAAGAACTTAGGAAAACCTAGCAGATAGAGACTCATCATGCTAGAAAAGATGCCCCCTAGTGCAGAATGACTATTCCTAAGATGCAAATGCAGACAAATCCCATGCAAGGATAGGACATTTGATAGTTGCAAGTATGAAGGCTTAGTATCATCAATGCATTAATAGATGGATCATAGAGTACAATTGATGCATGTATTCCAGGTTTTCACCACTCGGAAAAGCTTTTTATTTTTGCTACCAAGATGCCTGTTTGCCAGGTTTTCATCAAGGCTCTTTTTTCAATTTCTTTTTCTATTTTTTTGCTATTTTTGCTCTCTTTTTTTTTTATAGTATCAAGGCACCTATTTTCTAGGTTTTCACCAAGGATACCCTTTTTCAGGACTTTTTCCACTATTTTTAGATTTCTTCGGGATCAATTTTTTGTTTTTTTGGTATTCTCTGAAAATTTTCACTTCCAAGCCCTACTGGCTAGATCTTAAGCCTTGAACCACTTCAAGTGGAGAGTATTGATAAGATCAGGGAGAACATCTCCCTTAGGTGTAGCCAATTGATAGGCTCTAGAGACAAAGGTTGTAGTAATGACATAAGGCCCAAGCCAATTGGGTTCAAACTTTCCTTTCTGTTCTTTGTTTGGCTGGTTCTTAGGATTCTCTTTGAGAACAAGATCCCCCACTTGAAATTGTCATGGCTTCACCTTCTTATTATATCCTTTAGACATTCTCTTTTGATACACCTTAAGGTGATCAAACACTTGTTGTCTACGTTCATCAAGTAGTTCTAGTCTATGAACTCTATCAATTCGGTATTGTTCATGAGTAACAAGACCTTGGAGAGAAACTCACAAAGAAGGAATCTCCACCTCTATTGGTAACATTACTTCAGTGCCATAGAATAGAGAAAATTTCATGGCTCCAGTTGGTGTTTGGATGCTTGTTCTATAGGCCCATAGTGCTAGATTTAGCTGTAAATGCTAGTCCCTATCAGACTTACTCATAGTTCTATATAATATTTTGAGAATATTCTTGTTAGAAGCCTCAGCTTGTCCATTACCTTGAGGGTAATATATAGAAGAACAATGCTGGGTGATGTGAAACTATGTGCAAAAATCATCAATGTCTTGGTTTTTAAATTAGCCCCCATTGTTTGTTACAATAGATGAGGGTATCCCATATCTACAAATAATGTAGTTCAAGATAAACATAGCCCCCTATTTTCTAGTGTCTTTGATCAGTGGCACTGCCTCGACCCACTTTGTGAAATACTCAGTGTTCGTAATGATGTACTTATGTCCACTTGAAGAATTAAGATATATTTGTCCAACCAAATCAAAGGCCCATTGCTGAAATGGCCAATGTGTTACAAATGGTATGAGTTCTCTAGTAGGAGCATGAATGATATTTCCATGTGTTTGGAATTTATGACATGTTTGGTAGAATAGAATAGCATTTTTTTCCATGGTGGGACAATAATAGCCAACTCTTAGTAGTTTCTTAGCGAGTGAAAATCCATTCGAGTATGATCCACATACACCTTCATGAACCTCTTTTAATGCGTGGTCTGACTCTTCTTGTTCCAAACACCTAAGAAGCATACCATCGAGACCTCATCTATATAATTTATTAGTGATGAGGACATAACATGATGTTGTCCTAATTATTGCTGTTTTTCCATTTCTTGATAGGTCATTGGGTATGGTTTGGTTGGTAAGATAAGAAATGACTTTAGCACATCGGGATTGGTTTTGGGAATTCAAAGCATAGATAACTTGGTTATTAAGGGTATCAATATCTGGGTGGGATAGTTCTTCCACCAAGAATTCATAGGAGAACTTATGTTCCATGAGTTATAACATAGATGCTAGTGTATCCATAGCATCTACAGCTTTGTTTTCTGTTCTGGGAATCTGTTGGGATGTATTGAAGACAAAGTATTTCTTCAAATCATCAACTAGTTGTTTGTAAGGCATCAAATTCTCATCTTTTGTCTGGTAATATCCACTGACTTGATTGATAATGAGCTGGGAGTCACCATACACATGTAACTCTATGACCTTCCTATTGGAAAGTGATATTGAAAGCAATTGTTATTTTTTCATTGATGTCAAACCTTTACTGGTGAGACTATTGCTATCTATTTGAGTACCATATCTATTTTTGATGAAGAAGATTTAACAAGAAGACCAAGTGAATGGTTGAGTTAAGGCAATTCAAAGGGTATTTGATCAGTTGGCACTCTGGTAAAGTAATTAGTTATTTATCTTTCTAAGACAATTTTTCTGGCTATTCTGTGCCGAGCAAAGTTGCTTGTGCCGAGAAAAGTTTCTCATGACGAGAAAAGTTGCTTGTGCTGAGTAAATTTGCTTGTGATGAGCAAAAAGTTGCTCAATGTCGAGCACCATTGAAATTGCTGAGAGAAAACAGTGATGAAGGATGACTTAAAGAAGTTTGATTATTAATGAGATTTGAGATTTCTAGCTGACTTAGTTGATTTTATTGAGATATGAAATGTTAATTAAAGATTGATCCACATAATTTAATGTATGGGTAACCGTAATTAATGCATGGTTTCAAGATTTAATTAGAGACTACTTCAGAGAAATAAATGTAATGCAAAGATGGAATGATCCGGTGGATCTGACCTAACCTAAGATCTACAATCTTATTTAAGTGGCTAAAAGATTTATCTGACCTAGATAGAGAGGTATATGATAACCTCAGGGGGTTATTCATTGTGTGTGCAAGTGTGGATGAATGGATGTGTATGCAAAAGTTTTGCATAGTTGATTTACTATTTAGCATGATCTAGCAGAGAAGGCAAAAGATAGAAGCAGAGAGTTGCATGTGTGATTGCTTGAAGGATTTCCAAGTAGATCAAAAGATTGAAATGAAAATGTAGGCTATCCAGTAAGTTAACATCAGAGCTGTAATTGGATCTAAATTGCAAAGTAAGTTGTATGTACCAGATCACAAACTGCTTAATACTTTCTTACCATTGTATCAGTTGAATCCTTTAACAAGGTTGACTTAATAGTCATTTGTATAAATCCTCTAACAAGGTGACATTTATATTGGAATGTTCTAAGTCCTCTAACAAGGCCACTCTTGACAGGGTGATTAAATCCTTTAACCAGGTCACACCTAGCAGTGTGTTATTGTAACCTTTAACAGGGTTGGCTCCTCATAGGGCATCACTTCAGAAGAGTGAAAACTTGGTAGCATGTTACTGGTGGTTTTTCCCATATTGGGTTTCCACGTTAAATACTTGTGTCAACTTGTGTGAATGTTTATGGTTTGCTTTACTATTATGTTACTACAAGCTAATTTCAATTGAAAATAAACTGCATGATTAAAGTTGTTGATTTATGCTACTGTTGCCGAGTAGATCTGAAGTACATAAAGTTTTTATTTTCTACATCTAGACCTTAGGATAACTGATTCAATACTCCCCTCTTAGTTATTCTAAATTCATTCTAACAATTGGTATCAGAGCATTGGTCTCCTGAAAATAGTTTGAAGGTACTTGGAGCGAAAAGATCAAGATGTATAAGAAGGAGGTTCCCAAGATGAACAAAGATAACTTCCCTACATGGCAGAGCTTGATGAAACTACATTTGACTGGTATTGGAGATGATGCTAAGAAACTTATTGAACATGCCTATGTACCACCTACTGCTCCTCTCTCATCTGTACAACTCAGAGAAAAGCATGAACACAATCAAGCAATGTTGGAGATCGCCTCCTCATTAAGCTATTCTGAGTTTGATGATGTAAAGAACTACATAAATGCAAAAGAAATGTGGGACAAGCCTGCAACTATCTATGGTGGAGACACAAATGTGCTGAGGGCTAAATTGGAAATTCTAAGAGGTAAGTTTGATGAGATGAAAATGCAAGAAGGTGAAAATATCATTCAGTACTATGGTAGGTAAAAGAAGTTGTAAATGCCATTAGAGAGGCTAATGGAAATATTGATGAGAACACTATAATGAGAAAGGTACTAAGAAATTTACTTCCTATATATTCTATTAGATTTTCTACAATTCAATAATTGAGATGTACTCCTAACAATAATCTGAATCTGGAAAATCTGATAGGCAGACTCACTGCATTTGAAATGTCAAATTATGATAACTATAATCCACAAGGGATTGATTCTGCTTTTAGATCATAGCTGGTTCTCAATAAATCTAAGAAAAGAAAGAAAAATGTGGACAGTGATAGTGACACTTCTGATGATGATCTTGAAGAACTTGAAGTGCTCATGGAAAAAAGGCTCTCCAGAGGAAAAGGAAAATATAGAGGTAAACTTTCTATTATTTGTGTTTCATGCAAAAAAGTTGGTCATATAGCTGCTAGATGTCCTGACAAAAATGAAAAAGATGAAAGAAGGGAAAACAAATACAAGGAATACAAAGATAGAAAGGATGACCGAGACTTCAGGAAATATAAGGACTACAAAGACAAAGGTAAGAAATCTTGTTATATTGCTGAAGAAACTTCTGACAATGACACTGATAATTC
>MU227971.1:1053964-1067833 GCA_018584345.1 Thuja plicata | reverse complement strand
GAAGAAGGTATATTCCTTGGTTATTCAACCAAAAGCAAAGCATACAAATGTTTGAACTCTAATACTAACAAAATTGTTGAAAGTGAAAATGTAAGAATTGATGAGTTTGTAGAAAGAAATGAAGCTGAAAGTACACAAGAACCTGAAAGCTATAGATCATTCGTATATCTAGATGAGGAAGATTCTAATTCACTACATGAAACTACTGCTGAACAACAACATGCACCTTTCGAGTCTCAGAGTGGAGTTGTCGAGCAACTGCAAGTGAATGCTGAGCTATCTGATGGAGATGCCAAGTCACAGAATCAACCAGAACTGAATACAGATGATGAATCTAAAGCAAGGACTGAGCCTACCCTAGCAAAATATGTGAGAAGGAATCATAATTATGATAAGATCATTGGGTCAAAGGATTCTGCTATTATGACAAGAAGTAAGCTGAAAAATAACACATGTCTGTTATGTGATTTTGAGCCCAAAACAGTGAAAGATGCTTTAGAAAATGAAGATTGGATACAAGCAATGAATGAGGAAATTGAACAGATTGAGAAGAACAAAACTTGGACACTTGTACCTAGGCCAAAGGATAAAAGTGTAATTGGCACAAAGTGGGTATTCAGGAACAAACTAAATGAACATGGAAAAGTGACAAGAAACAAAGCTAGATTGGTATACAAGGGTTATGCACAGGAGGGAGGAATTGACTATGGTGAAACCTTCACCCCAGTTGCTAGATTGGAAGGTGTCAGAACCTTACTTGCATATGCATCCTACAAAGGATTCAAATTTTATCAGATGGATGTGAAATCTTCATTTCTCAATGGAATCTTGGAAGAAGAAGTATATATTGAGCAAGAAAATAGCTTTGTAGACCCAATCAATAGGGATATGGTTTGCAGATTGCACAAAGCATTATATGGATTGAAGCAAGTGCCAAGAGCATTGTATGAAATATTGTACAATTATCTGATCAAGATTGGATTTGCAAGAACCAATGACAACAACAATCTATACTTGAAGACAGAGAAAAACAAAGGTACATTATTAGCTGAAATATTTGTAGATGACATCATATTTAGTGGACAAGATGTGTTATGTCAAAAATTTGCAATAGAGATGCAAACTGACTTTGAGATGTCTATGTTTAGTGAAATAAAATTCTTTGTTGGCTTACAAATTTATCAAATGAAGAATGGTATCTATATCACTCAATCTAAATATATCAAAGAGATACTGAAAACTTTCTGAATGGAAGAGTCCAAACCTGTGAGTACACCCATGGCTACTGGACAGAAGCTAACAAAAGATGATGCCACAAAAGAAGTGAACCAAACACTCTACAAGTCAATGATTGGAAAACTACAGTATGTTGTTCACAACAGACCTGATATTGCTCTAGCTGTTGGAATTGTTGCAAGATTTTCTGCTAATCCTAAGGAAACTCACATGATGGCAGTCAAGAGAATTCTAAGATATTTGAAGGGAACTGAGGACTATGGTCTATACTACAAAAAGAGTGACAAGTTTGAATAAGAGTTTACACTGATTCTGACTGGGCTGGAAATGTTGATGACAGGAAAAGCACTACTGGTGGAGCATTTCTTTTAGGAAACAAATTGATCTCCTAGACAAGCAAGAAAGAGAACTGCACCTCACAATCTACAGTTGAAGCTGAGTATGTGGCAGTAGAAGTTAACTATTCTAACATTGTGTGGTTGAAGATACTACTGAAAGGTCTGAAGGAAGAAATCACTGATCCAGTTGTCATATATTGTGATAATACAAGTGCTATTAATATTTCTAAAAATCATGTGATGCACTCAAAGACAAAGCATATAGTTATCAAATATCATTGCTAGAGGGAGCTAGTTTAGAGTAACGAAGTGAGACTGGATTATGTGAACACTAAAGAAAAATTAGCAGACATATTCACAAAAGCACTACCCAAGGATGCTCATGAGTATCTATGAGGTAAATTGGGGGTGATTCCCCTAACTAAGGCTAGTTAAGTTCTGTATGGTACTGTTGCATCAAATATTTCATTTAGAAAATCTGACACATTGATGCACAGTAAGTCACACTTTAGGATGCTGACTAAAGTGGTGAAGATGAACAAGGACATAAAAGAAAAATTAGTCATACTAAAGATGACAGGATTAGCATGATACCGAAGATGCACATGATAAAGATATTGACCTCTTTGGCATTGTTGTCAAAGAGGGAGAGATTATCTATATAGAAGTTGAGGGAGAGATTACCTATAAAGAGGAAGAAGTGAAGGAAGAGATTGCCGAGATAGAGAAATTACAAAGAGGAAAAGATTACATAGAGGTAGGAGTTACTATTGAAAACATTGGAGCGATTATCTACTCAGAGGGAGTCTACAGATGACTAGACACAGATGATGACAGTGTGATTATAGACACAGAGGGAGAAAATTTTTACAGATAAGAATCAGAATGAAGCTAAAGACATTAATGAATATTTGTTCATATCAAGGAACATAGGTGAATTTTCAGATTGGTTGGTAACTATGCTTGTTAAATCATTGTTTTATATTTTGTGTTGCCATCAATGCCAAAGAGGAAGATTGTTGGAAAGTGACATTGAAAGCAATTATTATTTTGTCATTGATGTCAAACCTTTACTGGTGAGACTATTTCTATCTGTTTGAGTACCATATCTATTGTTGATGAAGAAGATTTAACAAGAAGACCAAGTGAATGGTTGAGTTAAGGCAATCCAAAAGGTATTTGATCAGTTGGCACTTTGGCAAAGTAATTAGTTGTTTATCTTTCTAAGATAGTTTTTCTAGCTGTTTTGTGTCGAGAAAATTTTCTTGTGCCGAGAAAATTTTCTCATGATGAGAAAAGTTACTTGTGCCAAGTAAAGTTGCTTGTGACGAGAAAAAAGTTGCTCAATGTTGAGCACCATTGAAATTGCTGAGAGAAAACAGTGATGAAGGCTGACTTATAGAAGTTTGATTATTCATGAGATTTGAGATCTCTGGCCAACTTAGTTGATTTTATTGGGATATGAAATGTTAATTAAAGATTAATCCACATAATTTAATGTATGGGTAACCATAATTAATTCATGGTTTCAATATTTAATTAGAGACTACTTTGGAGAAATAAATGTAATGCAAAGATGGAATGATCCGGTGGGTTTGACCTAACCTAAGATCTACGATCTTGTTTAAGTGGCAAAAATATTTATTTGACCTAGACAAAGAGGTATATGATAACCTCAGGGGGTTATTCATTGTGTGTGCAAGTGTGGATGAATGGATTTGTATGCAAAAGGTTTGCATAGTTGATTTACTATTTAGCAGGATCTAGCAGAGAAGGCAAAAGGTAGAAGCAAAGAGTTAGATGTGTGATTTCTTGACGGATTTCCAAGTAGATCTGAAGGTTGAAATGACAATGTAGGCTATCCAGTAAGTTAACATCAGAGCTGTAATTGGATCTGAATTGCAAAGTAAGTTGTATGTACTAGATCACAAACTATTGAATACTTTCTTACCATTGTATCAGTTAAATCCTTTAACAAGGTTGACTTAACAGTCATTTGTATAAATCCTCTAACAAGGTGACATTTAGATTGGAATGTTCTAAGTCCTCTAATAAGGCCACTCCTGACAGGGTGATTAAATCCTTTAACCAAGTCACACCTAGTAGTGTGTTATTGTAACCTTTAATAGGGTTGGCTCCACACAGGGCATCACTTCAGAAGAGTGAAAACTTGGTAGCATGTTACTAGTGTTTTTTCCCATATTGGGTTTCCATGTTAAATACTTGTGTCAACTTGTGTGAATGCTTATGGTTTTCTTTACTGTTATGTTACTATAAGCTAATTTCAATTGATAGTAAACTTCATGATTAAAGTATTTGATTTATGCTACTACTGCTGAGTAGATCTGAAGTACAAATTTTTTTTATTTGCTACATCTAGACTTGAGGATAACTGATTCACCCCTCCCCTCTCATTTATTCTAAATTCATTCTAACACTTCCATTCCATAGAAAGTATAAGACCATTTACCAATGCTTCATACTCAGAAATGTTATTTGTGCATGGAAACATCAATTTGTAGGACTTGGGTATTTTGTAGCCTTGAGGATTTATGAATACAACCCCTTCTCCAGAGCCTTGTTGTGTGAAAGAACCATCAAAGTACATCTTCCATGGATACTCAGTTAGATGCATAATTGTTTCATTAGGGAATTCAATTCTCAAAGGTTCATCATCTTGGAGTGGTGAATTAGCTAGTTGATCTATGAGGAATTGTCCTTTAATAGCCCTTATTTCCACATAATCTATATCAAAGTCACTTAGAATCAAGACCCACTTGGCTAGCCGTCTTGTTAATGTTGTCTTTCTTAAAAGGTATTTGAGAGGATCTATCTTTACAATAAGTTTTACTGTATGGGACAACATATAGTGTCTCAATTTCTTTGATGCAAAGACAACTGCTAAGAAATATTTTTCAATTATACTGTGGTTGAGTTCATAAGATACCAGGGTCCTGCTTATGTAATAGATCACCCTTTCCTTTTTAGTTTCATCTTCTTATGCCAACAATACTCCTAGAGATGTAGTCATAGCCGAGATATATAGGAGTAATGGCTTTCCATGAATATGTGCCATGAGAATGGGAGGAGTAGCCAAGTAATCCTTTAGTTCTTTGAAATTATTCTCACAATGTTCATCCCACTAGAAAGTAACACCTTTATGCAGCAATTTAGTGAAAGGTTGTGCTCTATCAGCTAGCTGTGACATAAATCGCCTGATGGATTGGAGTCTTCATTGAAGGGTCCTCATTGAATGATGTTTCAAGGAGGTGACATTTCCAATATAGCTTTTACTTTCTCAGGGTCCACCTCAATTCCTTTTGCTGATACAATAAACCCTAGTAGTTTTCTTGATTTTACTCCAAAGTCACACTTTTTTGGATTGAGCCTTAGCTGAAATTGCTCCATAAGATCAAGTATCTTTCTTAAATATTCTATGGGGGTTGATCATTCTTTTGATTTTTCTAATGTGTCATCCACATATTCCTCCATGTTTTTATGTATTATATCATGGAATATGCTTTTCATAGCTCTTTGATATGTTGCACCAGCATTTTTAAGCCCAAATGGCATAACATTCCAACAGAAAGTCCCCCGTGCGCATGGGAATGCCATTTTTTCTTGGTCCTCAGGGGAAATTTTGATTTGGTTATATCCTGAGAATCCATCCATAAGTGAATATAGCTGATAGCCTTCTATTAGATCTATAATCATATCAATATTTGGAAGTGGAAAATCATCTTTAGGACATGCTTTGTTTAAGTCCCTAAATTTTGTACAAATTCTGATAGATTTATCTTCTTTGGAAACTTGTACAACATTAGAAATCCATCCTGCATAAGCGATGACTCTTATGAATCTATCTTTCAGTAATTTTTCCAGTTCTGCTTTTACTAGTAATGCAACATGAGGATGCATCTTTCTTAATTTTTGTTTTACTAGTTTGATCCCAGGAGCTATAGATAAATGGTGCGTTATTAAATCTAGATCGAGTATAGGCATATCAGTATAAGACCATGCAAAATTGATCTTTTTCTCTTTTAGGAACTCAGTGAATTGTACTTTCTCATCTTTTGATAAGGATTGCACCAGGTAAACAATTTGAGGAGATTCGGTTGTTGCCAAGTTGACCGGTTGTGTTGATTCTATTAAAACTAAAGACCTTTCTTGGAAATGTTCAAGGAGGATATCAAGGATCCCATCTTTTGGCAACTATGAGAGGTTTTTAGCATCAAATATGTCTTTTATTTTTACTTTTTTAGAATCTAACACTTCCACTACATGGTTTGCACCATCAGTTCTTTTCTTCTTCTTTTTTTCATTTTTAGATTGAGAAACTTGATATCCTCCTATGACATGTTTGCGCTCCTTGCATTGGTGGAAGAAGGGAAAGGTTCAAAAGCATTTAGGTATCAAGCCAGATTATAGTCATTAGGGAAGTTTAGGATAGGAGTTGGGTCTGAATTTGTCCAATCAATTAAGTCAGGATTTATCAAGGATAACGATTCAGAGTTTGGTAAGTGCAGCATCACGCTAGTGTCAAGACTATTAACATAGAAGACATGTTCTGTCAAGTTAGATTCTACAGTGTTTAGAGCATTAAGAGTCGAATCATCATTATTAGAGTCATTGTTAGTAGTATATAGATTTAACTCTAATGACTCATCAGTTGAATATGAATCCTCTTCTCTCACTAAGAGTGAACTCATAGCTTGTAGTCTCATGATTTCTTCTAGACCTAGTAACTCACCAGTGTCTCCATCAATAATTCTGGGTAATGGTACTTCATCTGATTTTGGAACCTCAATAGTGTTAGGTTAATTATTATAACTCTCTCCTCTTTTCCACACAGGTGTAAATTTATTGATCACATCTATTTCAATGTTAATGGTAGGAGCAGACAATTCATCCCATTCATAGTCATGTGAATTAGTTATTTCATCATCAAATCTGTTTAAGAATTCAGAAATGGTTATCTGATGGACTCTGTTAGACATTTGTATATCAAAGTGAGGTAAGTCAAGAACATGTGAAATTGTTACCAACTTCCCCCAGTTAGGATGTAGATCTTATGGCTGGGGTACCTATTCATGTGTTTCTTCAAACTGTTGAGTTTCTGGAGAGTGTGTTTCTTCGTCTTCTAACTCTTGGATATTAGTTTGTGATAATAAAGGAACATGAGTGTCTTGTTGTGCTATATAAGAAGGTACATAGATTTCTCCTTGATATCAGAGATCCTCAGTACTTATGTGTAATAATCTCTCATATGACCATGTTTCAACATCTATTTCATTTTCTTCATCATCACTTGCTTCATCAAAAATCAGGCTATCTCGTGAAGTAGGTTTTTCTAAATTTCTTTTGGAATCTAACCCTATTTTATCTCTGTTGTTTTGGAATTCCATGTGTATAGGCTCAAGGTGCCCTTTTCCTTCTCCTAAAAGTCCTTTTTCCTTTGTATCCCATCTTTTTGAGAAGATCATATGCCTTACCATACTTTGCTAGGATATCTCCACATGCTTTACTTCACTCTCTTTTTGTTCTCCTTTA
The DNA here is from genome assembly GCA_018584345.1 of Thuja plicata. Taxonomy (NCBI): domain Eukaryota; kingdom Viridiplantae; phylum Streptophyta; class Pinopsida; order Cupressales; family Cupressaceae; genus Thuja; species Thuja plicata. The sequence goes on along the minus strand of MU227971.1, from coordinate 1,060,709 downwards.
TAGAGCCAAGCCAAGACTACTTTCTCTTCTCATTCATCCCTTTGAGATGTAGATTCTCTAATCATTCAAGTTTCTTTGTGAATATCTAGTTTTTATGATGCAAGAGGTGTAGATGAAGAGGAAGGTTTCTCATAAGATCTTGGAGACACCGGTAGTTCTTTCAATGAGGGTGTCATATCAAGTTTTTACTCTCCCATACTAGTCTCTTGAAGCTTTAATATCTTTCTGAAGCTTCTCAGGATCATGTCTTTTGTAGTCTCAGGTACAGTTTCTTTGGGAACTTCTTTGTTATGAGGGACCATACTATCTGTTTTGTTTTTGTTGCAAGTGTAACTGGTATCTGCAAGAATTGTGACCTCTACACCATTATTTGGGAACTTTATGCATTGATGATAAGTAGATGGCACTACTTACATCTTATGTATCCATGGTCTCCCTAACAATATATTATAGGCCAAAGGTAGATCAAGGATTTGACAAATTACAATCCTTTCAATTGGTCCAAATCTGATAGGTAGAACAATGAGTCCCTTAGATGACCTTTCCTCTTTGTCATAAGCTTTGATAGTGATATTGCTTCTTGAGTCAATGGTTTGTTTGGAAAGACCCAACTTATTTATTAAATTGAGAGTACAAATATTCAACCTTGCACCTCCATCTATCAATACACATCTAACACAGGATTTGTAAATTAGGATTTCAATATGAAGGGGTTGGTTATGCGGATGTGTCAAGGATTTATCATCTTCTTCTAAAAAAGAGAGGTAGTGTGGTGCTGATAGATGATTTACCATTGCATGAAACTTGTCTACATCAATGTCTTTGGGAATATTTGTAGAATGTAAGGCTTGCTCAATAATTTCTCTATGCACTAAGGAGATTTTTAATATCTCAAATATGGAAATTTGAGCAGAGGTTTGTTGCAATTGATCCACCAAGTTATAGTTTTCTGAAGGTATGGTAACCATGTGTCTTTCTACTGCTGGTTTTGGAATCGTGAAAATAGGTACCTTGGAGGAGGTGGCTTGTTTGGAAGAGGATTTTACTCCTTTGATCATGAATTGTGCTTGACTGTGAGTAACTGCATTTGATTTCCTTGATGTGTCTTTAGCACCCTTGATATTGATCACATTGATTGATTACATTTTAATGTCTAACCTATTGATCACATTATCATTTTTAGAGTAGGCGTAATTCACTTCGTTTCCTTTTCCTTTAGAGTTTTCCCCTTTGTCGTAGTTAGGGAATGGTTTGTTAAATTATGTATGGTCATCATTAGTGGTGTGTCCTTCCACTTTGATCTTGCCTCCTTCAATAAGGTCTTGCATAAATTTTTTGAGTTTAAGACAATTATTAGTCTTATGTCCCTTGTTTTTGTGAAAGACACAATAAGAATTGTCACCCCACCATCTTGGTTTGACCTCTGGTTCCCATGGTTTTGAATCAAGGATGGTAAGAACTTTGTTGTCTAAGAGTGTTTTGAAAACTATCTCGAGAGGTTCTCCCAAACGAGTGAATGTTCGTTGAGGTTTAGAAGTCCATGGTTGACTTTTATTGTTCTTAGTGTTTTCTTTAGGTATTGTGGTTGTTATCTTGGCATCTTTACTTGCTTGCATGCTATTTGTTAGATTTAATACCGCTAGTTTGGGATTAGCATTAGATGCATCTACCACTTCATCATTAACAACATTCTTATTTTTTTCCACCATTTAGGCTTCGGGTTGGAGTTGGTAGATTTTTTATCACTTTGAAGAGTGATTTATCCTTTCTTAACCATTACCTCTTCAATATATATGGCATTTTTTATCATGCTATCAAAGCTGGGTGAATCCTGCATTTGCAATGCATAGTTTAATTTGGGTATCAAGTTAATAATGAAGATTTCTATCTTCTCTGATTTGGGAATAGCTCTTGAATACCTTGCAAAGATTTTCCTCCATATTTGTAAGAAGTGTGTGAAGGATTCATCGGTTCTTTTTTTTCTATTTCACAAGTCCATCATGGTTACGTCATGTTGTATATTGTAGGAGTAATGTTGGATAAACCGTTGAATCAACTCCTCAAAATATTTTACCTTAGGTGTGAGTTTAGAGAACCACTCCACAGCATTCCCGCCTAAAATTCCTGGAAATACCCTCATTAGGTAGGTCATGTGGATCAGTCTCTCCCATATAGTTGTCATACTTTGGTATTTCTATTTTGGGAGGAAATGGAATGATATTGATACTCTTATCAAAAGGAAATGGACAAATGTGGTCCAAAGAGTAATTTTTTGGTGGTTTGACCTTTTATTGTTTGATATTTGCAATTTATTCTTGCAACAAGGTCATTTTTTTGCTGAGGATAGAGATAGGGGTTGATACCTCTTTGTCCTTTATTTTTTCAACATCATAATATTTAGGGAGCTTGAATCCTAGGGATGCTAGATGTAGAAAGTGTTTTTCCTTATCTTCAACAATAATCTTTTCGAATGTCCTCTGGAAATTTCAACTTTGTCTGAGTATATTATAGTCTTCCTCGAGTAGATCTCCATCACTATTCGAGTTAAAAATAGGATGGTCGATGGTTTGTTCTTCTTCACCACTGCTATCGTCTTGTTTTTGGTTTTTGTCATTGTTGTATTCTTCAAAATCTTTACTCCACTCATTTGTTGAAGTGTCCATTGCGGGCGATTCCATGTCAGTGAAGGGATTAGGAGATGTTTCTCCTTTCTGAAGTTGCATTCTTAGAGGAATTGCTTCTGATTCTTTAGAAAAATACTCATTGTGTCTTGTGTTAACAATGAATTTGAATCTCAACTAGGTCCAAAGTTTCCCAATAGTGTCAAGTCAAGTCTCAAATTGTCCAAGTAAGTGTGTCCAAGTTGTAAAATTATTCTTGTTCTTGGTGAAAGTGGATGAATTTAGTGTCAAAGGGTGTTAGAGTGTCTTGATAGTGAGCTGGGAGTCAAGTTTGTTTTTAAAAATGTGAGTGGACCACACATTTTGAGACCAAAGTGAGTTATCAAAAAGAACATGCAAGGTAGACTTGTGAAAAAAAGTTTTGAAATGGCAACATGGAGACCAGAAAAAGCCACAGTATAAGACTAAGGAGCCACAAGGGGTACCCAAAAATGCTAAATTTTACTAAGAGACAACTCTACAAATGCCCACTGTCCTAGATGCGACACTCTATATGTGACACTTTGCTTAACCAGATGCGATCCTTAGTATCCAGGATGCAAGTTTTGATATCTTGGATGCGATCTTTCCCCCCAAATGTGATGCAATACTAATCATAACTGACCCAAGATCCTAAAAGAGACCTAACCCAACCATATGCGATCCTCTGATGATTTTTTGGTTTTTGTCAATTTTGTAAAATTTGTCAGATCTGTCTCAAAATATGTAAAGTCTGTCTGATTGCAATTTGTCTTATGATGTTTTCTAGTGAGTGAAAAACATAGCATGTAGTCTAGGATTGATTTTTGTTTCTTGTTTGATAGATTTATCTTTTTAGTGATCTTTTAAGCACGTCAAGAATTGTTGCATTGTTAGGGGTGAACAAACACATCTTTTAACCCTAGTTTCTAGGAATAGGATGAAAATATTTGCTCATAGACTCAGGTACACACTCAAATCCTAATCAGAATATGGCTATCACCAAGCATGCAATGGATCTCATTATGATACCATATTATCCGACTCCAAATGCAAGTGAGGGCATGAAATGATGAGTATCTTGGGGAAGTTATTATCTTCCTTGCACAAAGATTGTCACCCTTTCGGGGATGAATCAGGTATTCTTTTATCTATTTTTTTATTGCGGGGCAATCCATTCGTAATCGTCTCCCATAGAATTTCACAAGGAAAAATTGAGGTGTATAGCCCTATGAGTACTCAAATGTGTGTATTCTCGCAAGCGAGATTCAAGAGGCTCTACTCTACATACACTCAAGCATGTTTAAGGAATGATGTTGTAATTCCAAGAACAAAATTGATTCTGTCTTTCGAGGCTTTGGCCTACAAGGAAGCAATTATTTATAGTGAGTTGGAAGGGTTGGCTTAAAACCTATCCTCACTTGGATCATCCTGGGAGATTTTTTCCTCAATCAGCAGGCCCTCTAATGTTTAATAAGCATACAAAGGATTAGCCAGCTTAGGATTTCAAGATTTTTGATTCTTCGAAAGAAGAAGAGCATACTCTCCTAGTTCATGCTATTTTCTCCCAAAACACTTCAATCAAAGATCCTAAGTTATTGAAAACATAAGTACTTGAAAGCAAAGTTTGATTGTTCAGTTTCCCCAAAGTTAGGTCATTTGCTTGTTCAATTACTTAGCCAAAATTTAAACAATGAAGTTTGATTGGTCCAATTAACCATAATATTAAATGATTTGAGTTTTCCAATTACTTTTCCAGAAGAAATTAAGGATGAGATTTGCCTTGTTCATTTACCCACAAAATTAAATGATTTGAGTTGTTCAATTTCAGATCAAAAGGGAATTTTATACGATGAATTTTTTTCAATTAATCGCACAAAGTTAGTGATTTGTTTTGTTCATTTACTTTGCCAAAATCAATTAAATGATGAGCCTGTTTGCCTTGTCCATTTATCTCCAAATTCCTTCACAAGTATTAAACCAACTTTTGATTTTTTTATTTTCCTTGAAGGAAGAGAGCATACTTAGCTGGTTGATTTACCAAATGATTAGAAAATGTGTTAAGTGTTTAAAACTTTGAACAAAGGAAACAAGTTAATCTATTAAAACACCTGCAGACAACAAGTTAGAAACTGTGTTCTATCTTTTCAAGAAAAAGACTCTTGAAAGCAATCTAAAAACAAGAATTAGACTGTTTAAAGGTCAAACACAGAAAACATGCAAAGATTAGTGGTTAGATTCAAAAAAATGCAACCTTGAAAACTAGATGTGACCCTATTTTAACCAAATGTGACTTGATATCCCAAATGTGACCCAATACATAGTATGCGACAGAATGTTCACCAGATGCAATCCCTCATCAGAAATGACTCAGGATTTTTGGGATGTGAAACTTGATATCTGGTATTCGATCCTAGATTCTGCAATGTGATTTCGTATCCTGGATGTGAGCCTTTATCACCAAAAATGATTTTGTACCTGAAACCTGGGAAGAAAAACTAGTAGAAAATGGATGCAAAATGAGGAAAAATCTGAAATCGAGCCCCACGGTGGGTGCTAGAAATGTGTGTGTTGTTTTGTGTACCTGTCAGCTGTAACATAACTATTGGAGATTTGTTTATGTGTAGTTGATTGATTGTATGTTTGTCATTGATGACAACATATAATATACAATAGTTTTCTATATGTACTTATCAGAATGATGGTATCAAGCCTTACACGGTTAGATACATGTTGTAGACATGCCTTGGTTACTATATTCATACATGTAGGTCCAGATATGATGTTTTAGTCAAGTAGTGTAATTCTGTTATTGGCAGTTATATTTTTGGAAGAGTATCTGTTCAGAGCTGAAATATTTAACGTATTTATTGAGTTGTGCTATCTTCAAGATATGCGTGTGTATATTCATGATTAGTTATGAGTTGATGATAATTATCTAAAGGTGCCAAACATGTTTCAAGAAGATTGCAAAGTTAGAGTTAATTTGGTAAAGCCGACTTAGTGAAGCGTCGCGTCTATTCAGTTTGTGTTGCGCGGACTTAATATTGTTTGCATGCTTAGTTAAGCCGACAAAGACATTGTTGAAGTGTTTCCAACAGTCATCATGACCTTCCAATTTATAGAAGATACTTATAGTAGTTCATTTGTAAGTGAAAAGTGTGAATGATATGAAAAGAGACAGAAAATGTACAAAGAAGAATATCAGTTGTGGTTCATTCATCAAGAGTCTATGTGAAGAAGTAGTAGAAGATTACAATACATTGAAACTAATCAAGATAGCAGGTCTACTCTACAGTTCATCATCAAATATAGTGTATATCTATTCTATAGAAGGTTGTATCCTTTACCATTGAAGTAGTGAGATTTTGGACAGTGAGTCCTCACCCCTAACAGGGTTAGTTGTAAAAGACTCCTAACAGGGTCAGACCCTTAACTAGGTAACTATACTTATTGCATTTTAAAGTAAAACTCTTAACAAGGTTGAAATATCTTCTAACAGGAATTACTACAAACAAGTATAGTTCATTGTGGGTGCTAATTCCCACTGGGGTTTTTACCATTTGGTTTCCCCATAATCAAATGTGTGTTGTGTACTATGTTATCTGAATGAGCATTTACTTTATTGTATTCTAAAGTTAAAAAGGAGAAAATAATTAAAGTTACTCATAACTGATTCACCCCCCCACTCATTTATCCTTTGGGACTATTCTAACAATTGGTATCAGAGCCAAGTACCTTGGAGAAGAATCATAATAGCTTAAGGTATATTAGATGTCTTACTTCAAAAAAGAGAGCCCTAAGTTCAATGGATAAAATTATCTAGATTGGAAAAACAAAATGATAACCCATCTATAGTGTGTTGGTTTTTATTATTTTGAGATAACCACACAAGAAGTTGTTATTCCATCTTTAAAAGATCTATCAAGAGATGATGCTACTAGTAAACAGAAGGATACATTCACAGTTAATGCAGTTTCCAAAGAAGCCCTTATAAGCGCACTATCTGACAGTGAATTTTTTGAGATCAAGAAATTAGACAAGGCATACACAATATGGAAGTATTTAGAAGACATGTTTGAAGGAGATATTCAAGCAAAGAATGC
>MU227971.1:980505-1040588 GCA_018584345.1 Thuja plicata | reverse complement strand
TAATAAATTAGTAAATGTTCATGTTATCAAGTCATGTCTAATGTTTTAATTTAATGTGCCAAATTTGGCAAAGTGTTGTAATTTATTATGGACATGGCTAGTAAAGGGAAACCAAGGTAAGTCAAGGTTTAACTAAGGTCATCTTTGAGTAGTACCCATGCTTACCCCAGGGTTAGAAGTTTCTAGAGTTTCTTTGACTTAGATTTTCGTAGGTTAAGTTCAGGGTAAGTTTTAGAGGGTCTTTTGGACTCCTAGAGGGTAACCAGGGTCAGTTTTAGTCACCCAACTTGGTACCCTATGGGTTAGGGGTCATTTTCAGTCATTAATGAGCCTTTAAAATCATTTATTACCCCCTTAAAGTGTCATTTTCATCTTGGAGCGAATTTGAAAGAGGAGTGTGACTTTGGTTAACCTCACTCTCTCTTCTACCCATGTTTCCTTTGACTTTAACCTTGGGGGGTTAGGAAGTGGTTTGGTTTAGGATTGGTTAGAGTTACTTTACTCTTGGGTTAAACCTTTCTCATGTTGGAGGTTTGCCTATTTAGGGGAGTTTTTAGGAAAAGTAGAGTGTTCACCCACTCTCTACCTTTAGAGACAGAATCCATTTTGAAGGAGCCTTTGGAGAAGGAAGCTTAGGAAGGAGAGCTCAACACCAGTCCTCTTTATCACATAGCTTGGATCAAGGTTGGAATTCCTTTTAAAGTTTTTTTTATGTTATTGTGCATTCTTGAGCTCAAGGACTCCATTAATGGAGTCTATGGTTTCTTGAAGTTTTTTTTTTTATGTTGGAAAATTTTCTTTTTGTTTCTCAATATGTTTACTATGTGTTAATTTTTGAATGGGTCTTCAAGGTACACTCACCCTTGGGAGGGTAGAGTAGCCTTGGAGGGGTAGTGGAAATGACTCCTGTTAAGTGCAAAGTCTCCCATGTGTGGAGAGATAAACTTGGGGTAACACGATACCCATGAAGCCAAGATGGGCCTGAGGGCATTCAGGAGGTATAAGGAGGTTATTCAGGATAGCATCTTGTAAAGATGATCCTTGGCAAGTCCATGTGAGGCTTGCGTATTTTATTTTATGATCTTGGCTTTCTCCTTCAGTGAGGTCTACCACTACCCCTGTTTCTGGAATGTCTCTTGGAGATACTTCCTCTTGTTCAATCCTATGTTGGGAAGGTTTTCTTGTATTTGAGTCTCTCTCTTCTTTGCCTGTTTGTTGGATGCACCTGTTTGTGTCCCGTTCCAAATTGGATCCGAAAGCTCGGGGGTGGCCTTGTAAAGGCCTAGGTTGGGAGGTGAGCCTCCATGGTCAACCTCACTCTACCTTGATTTCAGGTACCTGGTGGATATGAATGGTGCATGATACCCTTATGTGGGAGATGAGTATGGCTGAAAATACGCCATTGTAATATGCCTTATCACTTTACCCAAAGACATGTAGAATCATCATTTGAGATTTGGATGTAACCCATATTGTTTAAGATTTTCACTTTTGTAAAGATAGTTTAAAGGATTTGTAATAATTTATGCAAGATTATTAATGCTAGGAAATTTCTTTAGTTAAACTCTATGCTCCGTTTATGTTAGATAGTTTAAATCTATATTGTCGTAATTATGTGGTTTATTGGAAAGGTTCATAATCCCTTATTTGAAATATAGATGGTTACGAGATTAGGGATTAATGTCATTTAAAATAAATTTGTTTCTTGAGGGATTAATGTATTCTAATTTTTATGTGTTTTCTCTTTTCAAATATGGATTTTTTTCTTTCAGAAGATTTTCTTATTTGTCCCTTGATTGAGGCCTCTAAAGGGATGAATTCTACATCATTTTGGTATCATTTGCCAAAAAATCTAAAATTAGGGCATTCTTGCAGACACCCCTTCATGTGAAGTTGTTTAGGGGGCTTCATGTGAAGACCCATTTGCATGAAACCCCCTAGGTAAAAATCCAGCAGGAAACACAATGTCAGAGTTTTACCAAGGGGTTTTCACCCGAACTAGGTCGACCAAGTTTTTTTTGGGTCACATATTTTTATTGTGGTATAAATAAGTGTTTTTCTTTTTCTTTTTTTTTTTAAAACACAAATTATCGTTTCTTTCTAATAGAAGCATAGCGAAGCTAATATTTGGATTTTTGTTTTGCATTTAGTAATTTTTCCAAAGGTATTTTTTTTAGAAAAAAGAGAGATTGGAAACAAGAAGGGAAGGCTCATTATACAATGTCTTCAACTTTTTCTATACTTCATGTGCAGTCCCTAATCCTTAAAAATTTCTATACTCAGCATCTGATAAGGCAATCTTCAAAGCTTATTTTTCTCTCATATTATACTTGAATTCTTTCTTTTGATCAACAGTCATAGTAGAAATATTTGGAGGAGGTTTTTAATCATTATTTGTAACAATCCAATAATCTTCACTAAGACATCTAAAGTGTGTAATCATCCATTCCTTCCATATAGTATAATTTGTTACATCAAATCTTAGACTCCCCCTCTTAAAGGTCAACATCCCAGATCTCCTCAAGTGGTCACACTTCAAAAATAGGACACTATCTCTAATACCAATTGTTAGACTTAAGGAAACACCCACAATTGAGAGGGGGGTGAATAATTTGTGCCACAACATAATCAACCTTTAACCAACTTATGAACTTTAATCTAAGATGTGAATGATAAACATGATATAAATATCATAACAAAATAATCAACACATAAAACCAAGATTTTTGACATGGAAACCCTGTTAGGGAAAAGCCATAGTGGGGATAAAACCCACAAGATGAATGTACTCTATTAAAATAACTATACCCTTTTATGAGTATTACATAGGGGAATGCACATGCATTCAGGCACACTACCTAGATTTCACTACTCAAATACAACAAGGATTTCAATCCCAAGGAGGGCTCACTATCTTACAATAATCTTTGATGAAAAAACATAGAGGATATATTGTCCAAGCTCACAAAATAACAAACAAAATCTCAAATATGCCAAAATAGTTTCAATGAAGCGTAATAATCTATGCCTCAATTGTAGATTCCACTTATAGATCTTTGCACAATATTTGTACTTTTTCTCTTCCACACACACACCTTCGCTACCAAAAATGATTACATATGTATTTATTACATCAATTTATTACAACTAGGTCGACAAGAGACTTAATTACAAAACATTGATTTATCACACCTTAATACTCAATGCGATCCATTGAATGTCGAATAAGACATTATGATCTAATTGGTGATTGAATTGGATGAAGTATTACATTTTTTTCATAGGAATGTGATTTTTAGTCTTAAGGGAATTTTTTTGAACAAATTTGGTGGAGTTTGGCGAGAGTTGTGTTCAATTTGGTGAAAATAGTCGAGAAAGCCCTTATTTTTAGGGTCCGATGAAAGATGGAGCCCTAACTTGCAATCCCACTGTGGAAAATACATGAAACCTAGTGGAATTAAATTTAGTGAGGTTTAATTTGAGAATCCTAAAGAGCAGGATCAGGGAGCAAGGGTTAGTGATTTGCCACCAAGCCCTAGGCTAAACAAGTCCATGTGTTTAGTCTAGAAATAAGCAGAAGTGTGAAACAATCATGTTAAGGAGTGACTAGAAGTCATAAATGTTTGTAAAAATTTTATTTGGGGTTAGAATAAGAAATCCAATCCTTTGCATTTATTTTTTGAACCCATTCCTAAGGACTTTCTTTGGAGAGCAGTCCTAATTAGGCCTATTAGGTATGTGTCCAACAGTAAGAGTTTAGTGGTGCAGGAAAAGAGTCAAGATCTAATATTTTGGATTTTTAATAAGTCCCCAAAAGGGTATCTAAATTTTTAAATGGTTCAAGGGGTTATTTGGATAAATTGAGAGTTGTCCTTAAAAAACTGACTGGTTAGGGCTACTAGCTATTAGGACAGTTTTGAGCCTTTTGACCCAAATACACAAGTGAACTATCAAAAAAAATTTAGAAGGCTAGGATGAGATAAAAAAAAGTGGAAGAACTCATGTTACTCCCTAGAAGTTAGAGATTCATGACTATATGAGGTATTAGAGGGGAAGAGCCTAAAGTTGAATGTTTGGCCTATGCATTGAAACAATAGGAGTATAAAGAAAGTAAGTTGTGTTTTCCATCCTTCTAGTCGTCCACTCTACATCACATGGTATCAGAGATTTAGGAGTATCCTTAGAGAAAAGGATTTGGAAAATTGCAGATAGAATAGAAGGTGGAGATGGTGATGAGATCCTTACAAGGGTCACCAATGTAGAGCTTGCAAAGATATTGAGAGAGAACATGGAAGATAGTAGAAAGATGTAATCATAGATAGAAAGACTTAAGAAAAAGCTAGATATAATGGATAGAGAAGACTATGAAGAAGAATGATATGATGATGAATAAGATACCCCTTTGTAGGAAAGGGAGAGGTTATGCGCAGATTAGAGGCCCTTCATTGAAGCCCTTAAGAGGGTAGGAAATAAGGAGACTAAATAAAATTTACCAATTTTCCCTGGGAAGTTGAACCCTAAGGAAATTCTAGATTGGTTTAAAACACTAGAATATTACTTTGAGTGTGATGGAGTGCCTAAGAACCAGAAGGTGAGAACTACCAAGTCCAAGTTGAAAGATTTTTTCCTTAGTTGGTGTAACTTCTTGTAGAATGAGAGAATGGACAAAAGGAAAAAATCCTATCTCTTCATGGAAGAGAATGGGTATAGAGATAAACTAGCAGTTTGTGCCAAAGGATTATGAGGTCATGATGCATAATAAGTTACAAAACATAAGACAAAGGGATTTGGACGTAAGTACATACACGGATGAATTTCATAAGATGTCCCTCAAAGTAAAGGTACCTAAAAGTGAGAAGTAGAAGTTGGAAAGATATATGAATGGCCTTAGATACAATATTTAGGATCAACTTAGTCTCTTAGATTTTGAGACAATTCACAAGTGTTTTCAAATGACACTAAGAATAGAATAAAAAAAAAGAGAAAGGGAGATAACTAGAATAGAGGAAGAGAAGGAAAATTCAGAGGAAGAGGTAGATTTGGTGGAAGGGGAGCATGTTCTAAACCAAAATTAGAATAGTCAAGTAACTAGGACCTAGAAGGAGAGTCAAGTCACAGAGGAAATCTTAGGGGAAGAAGGTTCACTAGCAGAGGAAGATTTGGAGGTAGGGGATCAAATGTGTTCACTGGAAGATGCTTCTCATGAAATCAGATTGGACACAAATCTTTTAGATGCCTCAAGAAACAAGGGTCAAAAAGTCAAGGAGGAGAAAGAAGGATCCAACTATCTAGGGAAGTAGATGGATAAAGCATACAATCAAAATTCAAACCTAAAAATCTAGAGAAAGGGGAGTTCCTAATGTTCAATTGGACCCTCTTGAAGGTGTCAATCATAAATGATCCCCCATAGATAAAGTATCTATTGAAGACTACATGCACTTGGTAAGTGGAAAAGCTTGTAAAGTAATAGTATATTCAAGATCAATGAATAATATTGCATCAATAGAAAGGGTTAATAAAGTTGGTTTGAAGAATATTCCTCACCCTTACCCCTACAAAGTCTCCTAGTTGAATAAAGAACACCAAGCCCTAATAAATGAGAAAGTTTGGGTAGAGTTCCAAATATATTAATATAGGGACATAATACTATAGGATGTGACTGAGATGGTTTCTTGTCACTTACTTCTAGGAAGACCCTAGAAGTATGATATAAGTGGACAACATGATGGTAAAAACAATGCCTATTTTGTGAAAAAGGATGGTGTGAGTTACTCTATAATCCCACTCCCTAATGATGGTAAGGATAAACACATAATAACTATTGTCATGTTAGTAGATGAAAAGGAAATTATGAAGACCCTCAAGGAAAAGGGTACCCCATGCATTCCATAGTAATGCAGCCTAAGGAAGTGGTGAAGAAGTCTGAGAACAAGATAATAGAGAGGAGTGTAGGTCCCAAATAGGTAAAAGATATGTTTAACAAATAGAAGGGAGTAATTGCAGGTAGTATAATGAAGACATTTCCACCCCACAAATATGATATTCATTGCATTGACCTTATCCCTAGGTCTACATTACCCAAAAAAGTAGCATACAAAATGACACTAGATCAGAATGAGGAAATTGCAAGACAAATCAAAGAATTACTAGATAAAGGATTCATAAGAAAAAGAATAAGTCCATGTACAGTTCATGCATCTTTGGCTCCAAAGAAGGAAGGAACATGGATATTGTGTACATACACCAGACAATTAAACAAGGTCACCATCAGATATAAGTTTCCCATGCCCAAGATATAATACTTGATGGATTGTCTTGGAGGAGAAAAGTAATATTCTAAGGTGGATTTGAATAGTGGATACGACCAAATCAGGATAAGAGAAGGGGATGAGTGGAAAAATTATTGCAAAAAATTTGAAGGCCTCTATGTGTGGTTGGTTATGCCATTTGGCCTCTCTAATTCCCTTAGCACATTTGTGAGACTCATGAACGAAGTCCTCAAATGTTTCATAAATTATTTTTTTGTAGTATATTTTGATGAAATATTGATTTTTAGCAAGGATAGAAATGAACATCTAATACACTTGGAATTGGTGTTGAAAAGGTTGAATGAAGAGCAGTTGAAGATAAATTTGGAAAAATGTGTCTTCTTGTAGAAAGATTTTATATTTATTGGTTTTGTAATCTCTAAGGGAAGTCTCGAGATGGATTGCTCCAAGGTGGAAGAAATACTCAATTGGCCAACCCCTAGAAACACAAGTGAGGTAAAGAGTTTTTGTGGTCTTGCAAGTTTTTATAGGAAATTTATAAAGAACTTTAGTGGTGTATGTGCACCCATGATTGACACTATAAAGGAGGTAGGAAATGTCAATTTTCTTAGAATATTGATGTAGATAAGTCTTTTGAGTATTTGAAAAAGAGAGTAGCAGATCAACCTATCTTAGTGTTTCCAAATTTCTATAAGGTCTTCACAATTTAATGTGATGCAAGAAAAAGGGATATAGGAAGAGTTTTTAGTCAAGAAGGCAGGCATGTGGCCTTTTTTAGTGAGAAACCAAATGAAGAAAAAAAAATACTCAACCTATGATCTAGAGATGTATGCCATGATTCAATCTATGATAAAATGAAGACATTAATTAAATTACCCAATGAATTTATAGTCTTTACTAACAATCATGCATTGATTTTTCTGAACAAACAAGAGAAGTTGAACTATAGACACATGAAGTGGATGGAGTATCTACAAGCCTTCATTTTCACCATCAAGCCCAAGAAAGGGGTATCCAATAAGGTGGTTGATGCTCTTAGTATGAGGAATTTCAGAATAAGGTAGATTCAATGGGAAAGCATTTGGAATAGTTCAATGAAGGACATGCATCTAGATCATGAAGACTTCAAAGAAGAATATCAGGTATGCATGTAAATGGGAGACAAGTATCACATGGAGTTCTGTGGTTTTATTTTTAAAGATGGTTTATTATTCAAAGGGAGTTAAATTTGCATTAATACATGTTCAATGAGGGAAAAAATTGTAAGGGAAAAGCATCCTAGAATTCTATCAGAGCATTATGGGATTGATAAAACACTTGAATTTGTTAGGAGGTTTTTTTTTTGGCCAAGGATGCAGACTGACATCATAAAGTTTGTTGAAGAATGTATAGTTTTTCAAAAGGATAAAGGGATTAGTTCAAATGAAGGGCTATATACTCCTCTACCTATTCCAAGTAAACTATGGGATTCAGTCAGCATGGATTTTATGTTAGGACTCCCAAGGAAAAAATTGGGGCATGCCAATATATATTTTGTGGTGGATAGATTATCCAAGATGGCTCACTTCCTACCTTGTAAAATTACACATGATGGATCTCATATTGCAAATATTTTATTCAAGGAGCTAGTAATACTTCATGGTTTACCATTATCCATTATTTTAGATAGGGATTCTAAATTTATTGGAAACTTTTGGAGAACTCTTTAGAAGAGACTGGGTACAATTTTGTCATTTTATTTAGCCTATCATAGTCTAATGGAAAAACATAGGTGTTTAATAGGTCACATGGTAACCTATTAAGGTGTATAATGAAAGAGCATGGAGTAGGATTGGATTCTATCTTTCCCCAAGAAGAGTTCTCCTACAATAACTCAGTGAATAGGAGCACTTGTCTAATCCCATTCCAGATTGTTTATGGGACACACCCAAGAGGTGTTTTGAAGTTGAGAGATGTGAAAGATGTGGAAAGGAGAAGTACACAAGAAAAATATTTTTTTATAGGTAATGAGAGATATTCATCAACAAGTGAGAGATAAGTTAACACATGACTAAAAATTACATGCAAACAATAGAAAAGAAGAGGAGAGATGTGCAATTTCAAGTTGGAGATATGGTGATGATTCATCTCACAAAGGAGAGTCTTCCTAGATAAAAGTACAATAATTTAATGATGAGGAAGATGGGACCTTTCAAGATCTTCAAGAAGTGTGGCAATAATGCCTAAAAAATTGAGCTTCTTCTTGATATTGGCCTTTCTCCTATTTTTAATGTTTCTAACATTTATGCATATAAAGGTATTGTTGGTGATGTTAGTGATACAGGTCAATCTGAGGCAAGCACTAAAGACTTGGTGAAAGATCTACCTAAATAGTCTAAACCTGTGATTGAAGGTGTCCTTAAAAAGAGGGTAAGTAATAAAAAAAGGAGGCATAAATACTATGAATACCTGGTCCAATGCAAGAATCAACCCCTGGAAGATGTCACATGGATGACTATTTAATCCATTGAACAAATTGGAGTCAAAGTCTCAGAGTTTCCAACTCAAGGGACTTGAGTTTTTCTAGCCCTCAGGGTATGGTGTAGGGAACCCTAATGTAATCAAGTGGTTGTTAGATAGGATTAAAGGATTGGATCCACTAGCTTCATCCATAATGTAATTAATGATATAAATGACCCATTTTGTAAGGCTAATAGGCTCTAAGGTGTTTTATAAACCTAGAGTCCTAATTATACCAAAGGGCATATTAAGGGTTAGAATTGGGTCTTTAGGTGGTTTGAAGGTAGATATAGGTATAAATGATATTTTTTAAGGATTCCAAGAGCCTAAAAACTCATATGGAAGCATTAGAGTCTATTTTTTCAAAAGTTCTCAAAAGATGTAATTGTTGTCATGCAAAAATTTAAAAGTTGCTATGCAAATTTTTAAAAGTATCTCCAGAAGTTGCATTTTGTCAACCAACGGGACAAAAAAATTTGAAAAATAGTTTTAGTCATTGGGAGAGGTATATTTAGGACAAATTTTAACATCCATGATAGGTGATGGTCGATGTATGAAGTTTGATGGAGATTGAAAGAATAAAACCCTAATTTTTGCTTAAATTATTTGATTTATGTACTATACAATTTGATTGGTAATTGAATTGGATGAAGTATTGATTTTTTTTCATATTATTATGGTTTTTGGTCTTAATTCAATTGGTTTGAACCAATTTGGTATATTTTGGGGATATTTGTGTTTAATTTTGTGAAAACAGTCTAGAAAGCCCATGTTTATAGGGTTTGATGAAAGATGGAGCCCTAACTTGAAATCCCAATGTGGAAAATCTATAAAACCTAGTGGAATGAAATTTAGAGAGGTTTATTTTAAGAATCCTAATGGGAATGATCAAGAAGCAAGGGTTTGAGGTTTTCCCACCAAGCCCTTGGCTATACAGGTCCATGTGTTTAGTCTAGAAACAAGGAGAAGTGGGAGATAGTAATGTTAGGGAGTGACTAGAAGACATGAATGTTTGGAAATAGTTTATTTTGGGTTATGAGAAAAAATCCAAGCCTCTATATGGATTCTGTGAACCCATTCCTAAGTACTTTATTTGGAGACCAGTCCTAATTAGTCCTATTAGGTATGCGTCCAACAATAACTGTTTAGTGGTGTAGGAGAATATTTAAGATCTAAGATTTTGGATTTTTACTAATTCCCCAAAAGTGTATCTGAATCTCTAAATGGTTCAAGGAGTTGTGTGGGAAAATTTATATTTTTCCTTGAAAAACTTATTGGTTAGCCCTACTAAGGATTAGGACACTTTTGAGCCTTTTGGCCCAAATACACAAGTGAAGTGTCAAAACTTGTTTAGAAGGCTAATGTGTGATAAAATAAAGTGGAAGAACTTGTTTTACTCCCTAGAAGTCATAGATTAATTAATTTATGAGGTATTAGAGAAGGAAGATCCTAAATTTGAATGTTTTTCCTATGCACTGAAACGATAGGAGTATAAAGAAAGTAGGTTGGACTTTTCATCCTTGTAGTTTCCCACTCAGCATCACAATCAAGAATATTGGATAACTAATCCACATGGATCTAAATAATAAAACACTTTCATAGTCTCAAAAGCCAACATATTTTTCTCTCATAAATCCTTCACAATCCTCTCAAATCATCTTGTGATCCTTTGCCACTTGAAGAAAATTAAGGACATACATCCCTAAAAAGAATTGTACAATCACAATATTAGATATTCAAATTATTAAATGCAATGATCAAATCATCTCACTGGTCATACTAGGAACACTATATCTAACAACATGAATCTATTAACATCAATGAAAAAATATTAATTTTAACACATATATACACAATTTGAATAAAATCCCAAGAATCTCCCAACAATCTCCTCCTTTGGCATTGATGGAAACATATGATGTAAAAAATTTGAATCAATCCACAAAGAAACAATATCAGCAGTACTAGTTGCAATATCAACAATATGGAATACTTGCCTTACTATCTCTCCCCAACATGCTTATTCTTCATATTAATATCTCTCCCCCTTTGACATCAATGAAAAAGGCACATGTTTGCACTAGGTCATAAACGCCAAAAACATGAACAAAAAATTTATCAAGAAAACAACTCTAAAACATATACCTTGTGAAATAATCATGAAACATTCACTGCTCACTATTGTCCCTAAGGATTAGCCACCAAAACATCAAGCTAGAAGAGTAGAAGAGTGAAATATCTATAAGCACACTGGACTGATGCAAGTTAATGCATCTCTAGCTCTTATCAAGAGGGTAAATCACCCTGAGATTACCTAAGAGATACTCAAAATTATAATTTGTGGTATAGGGCACCCTCATGTAACCAATTTTCTTGGTAGATAGGAGTTAAGGGAATAAAGGTTTGAATGCATTAGGATCACCCATGATGTACTCAATGACCCATTTGTAAGGCTAATAGGCTCTAAGGTGTTTTATAAAACTACAGTCATATTAGACAAAGGGGTATATAAAGGGATGTAATAAGGTCTTTAGGTGGGTTGGAGGTAGGTATAGGCATAAATGATGTATTTTAAAGGAATACTAGGGCCTACAAAATTATTTAGGAGCATTAGAGAAAAATATTTCAAAGTGCACAAAAACATATAAATGTTCTCAAGCAACATTTAAAAGTTGCTATGCAACTTTTAAAAAGTTGCGCAAGAAATTACAATTTTGCAACCAAAAACCACAACCATTTAAAAATAGTTGTAGCCATTATGAAGGGTTTATTTAGGTCCCTATATACCATACATGAATGGATTTCATTGTTGTATGAGGTTTTGGTTGAATTTGAATGAATAAAATCTGATTTCGCTAATAATCTCTCTGATCTCCATACAGTACGATTGTCTAGTGATTGAATTTGATGAAAGCTTGAATGATTTTCATTGTGCTATGATTTTTAATTCTAATACAAATTTTTTGATCCAATTTGATAAGGTTTGGAAAAATTTGTGATCCATTTGGTATAACCAGTACAAGAAACCCTTGTTTATAGGGTCTAGTGAAAGATGGAGCCCTAACTTACATTCCCACGGTGGGAATTCCATGGCTCTTGGTAGAATGAAAGTTAGGGATATGTATTTTAAGTATCCTAAAGGGAAGGATATGGGACTATGGTTTGGTATATTTCTCACCAAGCCCTAGGCTAAACAAGCCCATTTGTTTAGTCTAGAAATAAGAATAATAATGAGACAGTCATACCAGGGAGTGATTAGAACCAATTCAAATCTTGAAAAAGTGTATTTGAGGGAATTAAAACACATCCAATATTTTTATTTGGTTCTGTGAACCAATTTCTAAGGACCTACTTTGGAAACCAGTCGTAATTAGGCATATTAGGTCTATGTCCATTTGTAAACGTTTGGGGGTGGAGAAATAGAGTAAAGATCCAATCTCTTGGAGTTTGTCTAAGGCCCAAAAAGGGTATCTAAAACCATAAATATTTTAAGGGGTTATTTGGATAATTTTTGAGTTTTTCTTGAAAAACTGAGTTCTTAGGGATACTAGCCACTATGAGAGTTTTGTGCTTTATGACCCCAAACTTTGAATGAAGTGTTCAAACTTTTTCAAAGTATCAAGGTGGGGCATCATAATGAGGAAGAACTCTGA
The DNA here is from genome assembly GCA_018584345.1 of Thuja plicata. Taxonomy (NCBI): domain Eukaryota; kingdom Viridiplantae; phylum Streptophyta; class Pinopsida; order Cupressales; family Cupressaceae; genus Thuja; species Thuja plicata. The sequence continues at coordinate 1,028,167 of MU227971.1, read as the reverse complement.
TCAATCCCTAAAAGTCTAAAGTTCATGACTGTATATGGTATAGGTTATTTAATAATCTCAATTGAGAGTTGATTTAGAAGGTGTGTCAAAGGGTGAAGAATCAGTGAGTTGGGTTGTTCCATTCTTCTAGTTGCCTACTCTATATTAGGTGGTATCGAAGCACTAGGAGTATCCTTAGGGAAAAGGATTTGCAAAATGGAATATAAAATAGAAGGTTTAGATAGTGAGGAGATCCTTGCAAGGATCATCAACATGGAGGTTTTCAAGATAATGAGAGAGCATATGGTAGAAAGTAGGAAGACGTAGAAATAAATAAAGAGATTGAAGGGAAAGGTAGATAGAAGGAATGCAAAAGACTCTAATGTAGAAGAATATGGGGATGAAAAACATAGCCTTTATAGGAAAGAGAGATTAGTTGTAGATCAAAGACCCCTCATTGATGCCATTGAGAGGGCAGGGAATAAGGAGAGAAAATAAAACCTACCTATGTTTACTAGGAAGATGAATCGTGAAGAAGTTATGGATTGGCTAGAAGAATTAGAAAATAACTTTTAATGTGATGATGTTCCCAAGAATCAAAAGGTGAAGACTGCCAGATCAAGGATGAAAGGTCATACCATTAATTGGTGGAACTTCTTGCAAAATGAGAGAGTGGAGGAAGGAAAGAATCCTCTCTCTTCATGGAAGAGGATGGATGTAGAAGTAAAGAAGCTATTTGCACCTTAAGATTATGAAGTCGTGATGCATCAAAATTTAGAAAATTTAAGACAAAAGGATTTGGATATAGGTTCATACATGAAGGAATTTCATAGGATGACCCTTACGGAAAGGGTACCTTAAAGTGAGAAGAAAAAGTTGGAAAGGTATCTAGATGGTCTCAGATGTAGTATTCAAGATGAACTCAGTCTCTTGAATCTGAGATGGTTCAAAAGTTCTTTCAAATGGCACTAAGGATAAAGGAAAAACAAAAGAGGAAGGGAGACAAACAAAATAAAGGTAGAGGAGGAAATTTAAGAGGAAGAGGTAGATTTGGTGGAAGGGAACCATCTCCTTGGCCATAAGGAGAGTCAAGAAACTAAGATCAAGAAGTAGAATGAAGCTAGAGAGGAAAATTTAGAGAAAGAAGGTCCAATAGGAGAGGAATATTTGCGGGTAGAGGATAAAATGTATTCACTGGTAGATATTTTCATGCAATCAAGTTGGCCACCAATCTTGTAGATTCCCTAAGAAGATAAGGTAAAAAAATTAAGGGGGAGAAATAAGAATCCATTTGGCCTGGGAAGAAAACAATCAGAGTGTACACACAACCTCAAGACCTGCAGATCCATAGAAAGGGGAGTGCTTAATGTTCAATAGGACCCTCTTGAAAATACCAATTACAAATGAGCCCCCACAGAGAAAATTATTATTCAAATCTACATGCGAGGTAAGTGGAAAGGTATGTAAAGTTATTTTGGATTCAGGTCCAACTTATAATCTTTCATCAATAGAGATGGTTAATAAGCTTGTGTTGAAGAAGTTTCCTCATCTTGATAAATGAACAAGTTTCATGATGGTAAGGATAAACACATATTGAATAGTATCATGTTGGTAGATGAAAATGAATTCATGAAGACCCTCAAAGAGAAGGATACCCCATATATTTCCCTAATAATGAAGCCCAAAGAAGTGGTGAATAAAAGTCTGAGAAAAAGATACAAGAAAGGAGTGTAGGTCCCAAAGAGGTACAAGAATTGTTGGATGGATACAAGGGAGTAGTTGCATTAAGCATACCAAAAACATTTCCAGCCTAGAAAGATGTTATCCATTGTATAGAACTTATACCTAGTTCTACATTTCCCAATAAAGAAGCCTACAAGATGACCCCACATCAGAATGAGGAAATTGCAAGACATATACAAGAGTTTCTTGATAAAGGGTTCATAAGAATGAGTATAAGTCCTTTTGTCATCGTTGCAGTTTTGGCCTAAAAGAAGGAAGGGACATGGAGGTTGTGTATAGACTATAGAGCTATAAACAATATTACAAACAATTATAGGCTCCCCATGCCTCAGATAGAATATTTGATGGAATATCTAGGAAGAGCCAAGTATTATTCTAATGTGGATTTGAAGACTCGCTACCACCAAATCATGATAAGAGAGGGGGATGAGTGGAAAAATGCTTTCAAAACAAATGAAGGCCTCTATAAGTTGTTGTTTATTCCATTTTTCCTTTCTAATTCCCCTAGTACATTCATGAGGATCATGAATGAAGTCCTAAAAACTTTTATAAATGAGTTTCTTGTAGTATATTTGGATGATATATTGATTTTTAGAAAAGATAAGGATGAGCATAGAATGCATCTGGATTTGATGTTGAAAAGGTTGAATGAAGGGAAATTAAAGATAAATTTGGAAAGTGTCTCTTATTGAAGAAATAATTAGTGTTTCTTGGCTTTTTGATCTCCAAGGACAGTCTCAAAATGTATCCATCCAAGGTGGAATCAATCCTCAATTAGCCAACACCTACAAATGCAAGTGAGGTAAAAATTTTCCATGGTCTTGCAATATTTTATAGGAAATTTATTAAGGACTTTAGTGGTGTATGTGCACCCATGATTAACATCATAAAAGGGGGAAAAAAATGTCAATTTTCTTGGACTAATGAGGCAGATAGGTCTTTTGAATATTTGAAGAAAAGGGTAGTAGATCAACCTATCTTGGGTTTACAAGATTTCTTTTAGGCTTTTACCATTGAATGTGATGCAAGCAATAGGGATATAGGAGGATTTTTGAGTCAGGAGGGAAGGCCTATGGCCTTTTTTAGTGAAAAACCTAATGAAGAAAAAAAAAATTTCACCATATGATCTAGAATTGTATGCCACGGTTCAGTATCTGAGAAAATGGAGACATTATTTATTGCCCAAGGAATTTGTAGTCTACTCTAACAATTATGATATAAGTTTTTTGAACAGGAAAGAAAAGTTGAGTCACAAACACATGAAGTGGATGAAGTATCTATAGTATTTTACTTTCACCGTTAAGAATAAGAAAGGGGTAGCCAATAAGGTTGTTGATGCTCTTAGAAGGATCTATTTGACAGTGAAGGAAATCCAATTGGAAACTATAGCGATCAATTCAGTGAAGGACATGTACCAAGGAGATGAATACTTCAAATAAACCCATCGGGTATGCATGGAAATGGGGGATAGATTGTTGGCAAGTTGACTTCCTGAGGATGCATGAATCATTTTTTGTTTTCATCATGGCAACAAAGTCATACTAAGTTTCTATCAAAGATAACTCAGAAGGAAAATGACTAAGTATGGAAATAGGGCAGACAGAGATATTCAACAATCAACACATCAGCGCACGTGTGAGAGATTGAGTCAACATATGCGTGATCAAATATATGTTCTATGACATCTGTACATATTACATATAGACACGCATAGTATAGAATGATAGTATGGAGAATTTATAGACAGATCAGTAGACTAGCAGTCCAGAAGACAGAGCATGGAAGCCGACTAGTGTTTTGATCAGCGTGAATTATTTTGTTATGTAATGGCTAAGTGCCTTTGACTATATGTTTGTAATGATGTAATAAGAATTTTTGTAAACACGCTTGAGCCGACTTGTTCAGAAGCATTGTGTATTTTGTTTTAGGGCTGACTAGAGTCTTATTTTGGGTTGTGCCTATTCGGATATGAACATATAAGTATGTAATGTAAAGTTATGTTACAAATGTCAATTATTATGTAAGAGGAAGATATAGAAGAGCAGTATGATGAAGTTAGTATATGATATAGCTCTTTAAGAGAGTAAGAGCATTTTCACATACACGGAACTGATCAGACAGCAGTGTCATCACAACAGTTCACTTTTGATATAGTGTATATCAACTTTCAAAAGGTTGTAGCCTTCATCCTATTGGGCAGTGAGCCATATACCTTTAATAGGGTTTTGTAAAAGACTCCTAATAGGGTCAGAACTTTAACCAGGTCATAGTACTCATATTGTAAAGACTGCTTCTAACAGGGAAAAGGAACTTTAACAGGTTCTTTATACTAGTACAATATTTGTGGGTACTAATTCCCACCAAGGTTTTCCTCTGATCAAGGTTTCCCTATAATCATATCATGTGTTATGAGTTCTTATGTTAAGCTTCATTCAATGTATGTTTGATTTATGTTTAAGTTGCTGAAAAGTAATTAATATTCAAACATTGATTCAACCCCCCCCTCTTAGTGTTTCTAACAATTGTTATCAGAGCTTGGTCCTCTGAAAGAAAGTTTAACCACTTGAGGAGATCATGGACTCAACAGAAGCAAAATGTTTGAAAAATAATCTTGAAGAAACTCTTGAAGATCTTGATAGATCTGAAAAAGAAAATGAAGAACTTAGATTGAAAATTGATGGCTCACAAATGCTTATCAAGAAATTAAGAAAAGATTTGAAATATTGTTCTACAAGTGAGTTAGGGAAAATGGTCAAAAGCTCAATGAAGAGAATATGTCTCTGAAAAGATAAAATTGAAAATCTAGATGAACAACTAACAGATAGTCAAATTTCTATTGAAAAAAATATCAAAGAAAGCAAACAACTAGATGATGAACTCTTGAAAGCAAACATGAAATTCCTAGAATTGGAAAACATAAAGAAGAATTTAGAATCTGACTTAAGAGAAGCAAAAGATAAGATTGATAAACTCCACACAAGTTCTAATTCACTTCAATCTCAGCTTAATGCACAAAAGCAAAAAGGTGATACTACTGGTCTTGGATACAGTGTAGCACAAATTGAAATCAATTCATTGCAAGAAAGAAAGAAAGCTCATGAAGCATCTTCAGAAGCAAAGAAAACTAAAAATGTTGCAGAGATTAAAATAGATCCACCTAAAGGGGAAATCAAGCAATTTAATAGAACTTTTTATGCATGTAACAAACATGGTCATTTGGCAAGAGATCCGAAGTTTTCCCCTTCAGATGTATTCCCACTTGGGTCTAGTATTGGTGTCCCGGTGGAATACTATATTATCAGTAAAATAGCATCAAACATGACTAACACTTCTGTCATTATCTTTGATGTGAGCATGCAATCTATGTGAGTTATTTCATATCGTAGGTAACCTCAATCTTTGTTTGCTAAACTAATCTTCAATATGTTGAGTAACTGAACCATCACCATGTTGGTTTCTAATTCATGGCTTGGGATTATTCCACCCACCCATGCACTTGACCGATGAAAATCATACTTGCTGATTTCCTTGTCTAATATCGGTGGCATCACGTACTCTTGTTTCACACACCTCTCCACTATAGCCATCATCATCTCATATTCTGGTAGGAGGTCATATATATTTGACAAAAATACTCCCACAACTTCGGAGTGGTATATACTTTTGGGCGCTCGTGTGATAAGCACACCATCTCTGATCACTCTTCATATTGCATCTTCCACCTCTCTCAACATTTCTTCAAATGGAACTTTGAAATAATGCCTTAAATAAGCTCTAGATATGGGAACTTCCCACATTGTCATTGGTACTTTGATCCTCAGGTTTCGTGGTCAATAATCCATCCACGCTCCTCTAGCTTCCTGCATTTTTTTTATTCACCTAGATCAATTTTTTAGTTCTTTCTTTATCCCTCTTTTCAATTCTTCTTTTATTTTCAACATGTTATTTGTTTCTATCCTTTTTATCTCTATCATTTGAAACCAGATATTTCTCTTCATTTCTAGCACTTGTTTCAGATATAAATCTATGCATATATAAGTCAACCTTCAATCTCTATTCATGTTGTTCATTCATTGTTACCTGTCTTTCGGTTGTTTTAGTTTCCTCCTCTCTGGTTTCACCTCTGCGTAGCTTTGAGGTCTTCTATATCAGCAAGCCTGCTGCCTTCTCCTTCCCTGGGCGCAACCTTTTATCTTCTGATGTTACAAATGCTTTCGTAAATGCTTTTGTCTATTTTTGTTGTATTAGTTTTTTGGCATAGCTATATAAATGATGTATTAGATAGATGTTTTAAATTAGTTCTATTAATAATACTTGTTTATCATTAATATACTATATATTCATTACAAGAAATCATAGAAGGATTAGAATAAGTCAACAAGAATATATACCCTGCAGGAAAATGTTTTTTGGATTAGGATTTTAAACGTATAGTAGAGGCTAAAAAATAGAATGAGGAAAGATACTTAAACGTTGCAAAGCAGAAATGTTGACAGCTATATTGTTGCAAATCAAATGATGATTCTGAAAGAGATATAATGAAAGGAAAAAAAATTTAATAGATTTATTGCAGAAACATTTTTTATATAGAAATAATGTTTTGATGACGATTTCAAGCTTCAAAGAGAGATGCTGAAACAAAAGAAGGGAGAGAGGCAGCGCTAGAGTAGCCTACGGTTGATAAAAAATTATATACACTGCAAAATATGTGAAAATGATTTTTTTTTGAAGTGAACATATTAGATAATGTAAATACAATGTTCTCATTAAAAAATGAAGTTTCCTTGCATTTATCAGTTACTGTTCAATACTTTATTCTGCAGTATTCATTGTTTCTGTGCAGCATATATTCTGATATCTAATAATAATCTCTACGAAAACTAGAATATGCAGACAAAGATATAATCATAATATAAAGTTCCTTTCTATTTTTACTCCAGTGCAACATCTTTGTATCTGACAGCATTCTCACATTTTCTTTTTTGTTTAAATTATTCTATGCTACAGGAGAGCGATTATAATCATTATCATCCTTGTTTAGTTTATTCTTCATTTATTATTTAAATTTGTAACGTCTCTGCTCATTATGCTAATTTTTTATCTTCTTTCCGCTCCTTCTGGATTCCTTCTCCCTCCACTTATTACATTTCATTTGTACCGAATCTGCCTAAAGTCTTTATTTCCTTTATATTCTAACTTTTGTTTGCTTATATTTGTCTTTCCTTAATTCTCAATATTTTTCTTTCAAGTTTCTTATAGTTTTTTATAAAGAAGTTTAACGTTTTAATAAAAACTCTCTTTATTCCATTCAAATTTCATAAAGCTTCTATCCAAATTTTAATTTGGTTTCTTTTAACTCCTCTTAAAGGACACGTGATATTATAATGGAAGTTCTTCATTAATAATTTTTTAAATTTTACTTTATTAAAACTACTTTGTTTGAATAGATATTTTTGGTTAGTTTTTTTTTTAATAAAATTATATCTGAAACCTTTTATTAAAGGAATCATCTTTAAAATAGTTACAAAAAAATCTCAATCTTTTTATTTTTTGTTTATTAAAGTTTTAATTTCAGTTTTTTAATTTTAATATTAGAGTATTGATTAAGTCTTATTTAGTTCTTTTTTGAAATTAAATCTTCATATTAAGTTTTTCATTAATTCATATTAATGAATTTTTTTTCTTATATATTTTTTTCTATAATATAGGTCCTTTAATCTCATCCTCCTTAAATTATTTTCGTTTAAAAAAAAACAAGGTTCATTTACTTTCTCTGCTTTCATTGATTGTTAATTTCATTTAATCACTTCAAAATCATTTGTATTTTAACCTTAAAACATTCAGGTATTAAATCTCGTCTTGCAAATATACTGTCTCATACTCCAAAATTGAATTAAATCAGTTTTTTTAAACTTGTACTATTTTTAATCACAAATTTATAGTGCTATATTATATTAAGCTTCTCGCTTATACATTTGTTTAACATTATGTTAACCTACAGTACACTTCGTACTTCTTTATGTTATTTAGTGTTTCATCACTGCTTTGTTCAAATCTCATTTCAAATTATTGATTATACTTTTATTTAAATTATAGACTTTAGTATTCTGTTTACTACAATTGTCTTAATTTTTTCAATTATATATTTCTTTACGATCAAGTAATTATGTTCTATCGTCTATCTCAAATTAGTTCTCATGTTCACCATTATCCTCATGTTCACCATCAATGGAGTTTTCTAACTGATATCTAGCTCATTAATGTTGCTCTTACATTTATCTCTTCTTTATCTCCAATTTTTCAGGATTATGAGTTTATCTTACACTATTGCCTTCACGAGTTTTTTCACTTGTTTTATTGATGAGCTTGAATAGTTGCAATTTATGCTTTTAGAGCATTTTGTTCCATTTGTAAGATGCATTGGGATGCACTTACTTCAGTTCACGTTGATCAACTTGTTTTTATTGATGAGCTTGAATAGTTGCAATTTATGCTTTTAGAGCATCTTGTTCCATTTGTAAGTTGCACTGGGATGCACTTACTTCAGTTGATGTTGATCAACTTGTTTTTATTAATGAGCTTGAATAGTTGCAATTTATGTTTTTAGAGCATCTTATTCCATTTTTAAGTTGCACTAAGATGCACTTACTTTAGTTGATGTTGATCAACTTTTTTTTTTATTGACGAACTTGAATAGTTGCAATTTATACTTTTAGAGAATTTTGTTTCATTTGTAAGTTGCACTAGGATGCACTTACTTCAATTGATGGTTATCAACTTGTTCCATTTGTAAGTTTCACTGGGATGGACTTACTTCAGTTGATGTTTATCAACTTTTTCCATTTGAAAGTTGCACTGGATGATTCTTTATTATGTTCCTCAGTGAGAGGATGATTTTTCATGGGTTTCCCTACTGTTTCAGATTTTATTGAAGGCAATATGTTTTTACTTCTCATAATCTTGTCTTATGGTTCACAACGGTAATCATGCTTGGTAAATCAGTATCTTGCATTTGAGTCACATATTCTATTTATTTCTCTTTGTCTCTCTCATGTTTCTTTGATAAATATACTAATGTGATCATGCATTGCATTCTTCATTGCTTAGATCATGAGTTATGCAAGTGGTGGTACTACAACCCATTCTCTTGTAGTGAGATAACTCATTAGTGGGCTATCTATATCCATGTGATTAACACAATGTTGATGTAGGTTTCATTAGTTGACCTTGTATATGGTCATTTGTGTATTAGTATATTTCTTTCATGAGAGCATTCATTATTCTTTCTTACCTAAATTTTTAATTTTGAAACTTTGAGCATTTATTCTATCTTGATATCATGTTAGCTCCATTGGATTTTGGTGACCAATTACATTTACCTTTATCTCTAACTCATTTTTCACCATGTGAGTTTCCTTAAAATTATACTTTGATGTTTCAAATTTCAAAAGATATACTGAATTGAATATGAGATTGAGTTCTACTTGTGGATAGTTGCCTTGTTTTCTTGTTCTGTGTTTCAGGTGATCCATCAAGGCCCAATATAGACATCAATTCATTTCCACATGTCGTATGTATCACAAAACTACTTGAAGATACACATATAATTCCACTTGAACATAGTTTAAGGACTCGTCCACTTCTCTTGGCTCTACCATAGCTTCTTGTATATCACATTCCCAGCAGACCACTTGCAAACTTGAAGACAATACTATTTCTTCCTTATATTGAAGAACAAGTTGCAGATTTTTGTAAAAAATTGGGTTCTATACCCCTTGTTGTAAACACCCCAAGTAAAGATTAAAGGGGGGTGTTAGAATATCTAATCTTTACTTATATTTCAAATAGGAGATTCCTATAGAATCCCTACATGTATTTTGTCCTCTAGTGGAAGGACAACTCATTTTATGTAATTCCTTAATAAGGAAAGTAGTTTATTCCTCCTTAAGAGGACTTCAACACATGTTACACACACTTATGAATGGTGGCATTCATATAATTGGGAGTTAAATTCCAACTCCTCTCTCTCATCTCTATTTAAGAGATGCTCCTCTCTCATTTCTCATAATGTAAGGATGAAGAATGATCCATGAAGAAGTTATTGTAATGTGCATCTCTCTCTCTCTCTCTCTCTCTCTCTCTCTCTCTCTCTCTCTCTCTAGGCTATGGCCTCATTCATAATATCACAAAGGGGTTTTTCTTTTCTTTTCCCCTTATAAAATATCTTGTCTTCTTTGTCTTTAGCTCTTTTGATGAATGTTCTTGGATCTGGTTTTCTCATGGTAAGATTTCTCCCTTACCTAGCTCTCTTGGATTGATTATGTTCCTGTGCTCTTCAATTCTTTTTTCTTACAAGATCTGGGAGAAAGATCTCAAAGCATAGCCAAGTTGACTCAATAGTAGCAACGAGACTCCAGTCCCACATCACCTTAGGCAATCTCTTTGCAAATAGGGTTTTAATCTCTCTTTCTTCTTTCTCAATTTGTTTACATTCCTTAGCCTATCTACCAAGATTATATGAAATTTCTCTATTCATATATTTTCTTATCCTTAGAAGTAGTGGCTTTACATGAAAATTCAACTTTAGGAAGACTATCTCTAGTTTCTCTCCTTTCAAAAGCAGATAACTTACCAATCAATGTATCTCTTATCACAATAGTCATAGTTATGATTTATTCAATATAAAAAACTTTATTATTGTAAGGAAGAGGCAAGGATCTCATGATTTTATAAATAATCTCACTCTTATCCAATGTTCCATCAATGCATATGATTCTACAAACAAGTTTGGTGATCTTATTAACATAGGAAGTAATGTTCTCATCTTCTCTCATCCTCAATGATTTATATTTTACTTTTAGACTTTGTAGCTTGGGTTTCTTCAGAAACTCATCTACTGCATACAAGGTGTTCCCACAATGTTGTGTTCCACTTTTTGTCCAACTTTGACACTGAAACAAATATTTTGAAAAAAAAATCACTTTCAAATGCATATTGCCACAAAACCACTAAGAATTTGAAGGTGATGTAAAGTAGTGAATTTTAGAATATTTTTTTTCTAGTTTCTAAATATAGTTTTTTTTTTTTGAAATTGGAATTTATTTGTGTCCATTTTTTCTTCTCCTTTGAAAAGTGGTTTGTATGAAAAATTAACATTTTTAAAGAGTGACAGTCACTCAGTTCGGCATAACTTTATTTTTAAAATGATAACGGTGTAATTATAACTTTCAGAAAAATATTTGAAAAAAAAGAGGGGGTTGGATTTATATTTTGCTTCCACCATTTTGTAGAGTAAATTTTATAGCATCTTATGGTGAATTAAAATTTTTTAAAAAAACATGGGATGTACCCCCTGTTTTGGGGGATACAGTCCCGTTTTTCACCAGTAAAAGAATATTTTTCATATATCCTTTTATATATATATATATATATATATATATTTACATATATATGAATAAGCATATATATATAAACTATATATAAACATACATATGTATATATATTATTTGTGTTTTAAACTTATTATAAAAACACTATATCATACTCGGTAACTGAATCGCGTTTTTATTTATTTATTTCACTGTGTGATTGTTTGTTTTGGGGAGGTTCGAAAACCCCCCCGTACCCCTCTGCCCGCGTGATGGGGGCCGCGCAGCACGCGGGCCGCCCACTGCCGCCGCTGGCCAGCGTTCCCCCACTAAACCCCCCTTTCCCTTCAGCGCTCAACGGTCTTTAAAACCGCGACCGCCACGAATCCCGCCGCTTCCTCCCCTTCCTTTCGCCGTGTTTGGTCAACCCTTCAGCCACCCTGTTTCATCATTTAAATTAAATGTTTTTTTTTAATTGTAGAATCGGATTTAGGTTAGGATATGAGATAAATTAATTTGTTTGTTAAAGATTTAATTTAGAATGTTTAATATAATGTTTATATATATGTTAGATTAGACTTTATATTTTTTTATATATATAATAAGATTTACTAAATTTTATTTAAGTTAGTTAAGATATTTATTTTCTTATTAATATGTATTAGAAATCGTATTTAATATAAAAAGAAAAGAAGTATGAATTAGAGATTAAGGAGTTTTAAATTAGATTTAATGCTTAATGAGATTCAAATTAGATATTTTAAATTAGAATTTTTATTATAGATGTTTTTTTTGATATAGTTAATTAATGGAAGGTGTTATTTAAGTATCGATTTAAATCATTTATAGGTATTTTTCTTTAGTGTATTATTGCTTTATATTTAATTAATATTTTGATTTGTTAATTTAATCAATTCGGATTGCGTTTTATTTAGATTATCATGGATTAGGTTTTATTGAGTTTAGTTTCGAAATATTAAATTAATGTTCTATTAGGGGTTTAAATTTAATCGTTTATTTTAAAGTTTTAATGCTTAAAAGTATAGGTATTCAGTATATTTGTTTAAATTTTTAAATCTTATCATTCTGGTTTATTATTCTAGCCCTCTTCGTCACCTTTGACCGTTGTTCGCGCATGGTTGACTTTTGGTCAACCCTGGTTCTAACAATGTCCGTTGCCCTCAATATTGGAACCTAGTGCCCCTTTCAGCCTCTGGAACCTGGGGTTCTAGTTTCGAGCCCTTTGGAGATAGTTGACTTCTTAGTCAACATGGGTTGACTTTTTGGTCAACTATCTCATTTTGTGCACCCTTAACTTCCTCTATGCGTAGTAGGCCTTAGTGACCCTCCTTCACGTTTATCAAGTAATGTTTTCCTTTTGGTCAACCCTAGTTGACTTTTAGTCAAACCACCTCAATTTGTTTGTACGACTCTTCCTTTGGGTTTGAGCAAACCCTAGTTGTACTTTTCCTTTTTTTCAGAGTATAGTCGACGTTTGGTCAACTCTAGTTGGCTTTCAGTCAACTACCTCATTTTGCGTGCATGAGTTACCCTTGCTGTTGTTTTAGTTTTCCGTTTCTCGCGTTATTTAAAAAAAAAAAATTGTGTGTTTTTGCCCAACTTTTGGGCATGACAAGTGCATACTCTCCAATCTCATATAGGTGCAACTTGATTCTATTTTTCCATGTAGAGGAGTGTTCCTTATTGAACTTTGGTTCCTCCCTCTTATACATCTTCGAATCTTTATCTCAAATCTTTTAAACTTATTTCTTAGAATACTAAGCTCTGATACCAATTGTTGGATTACTGAGAGGAGGGTGAATTAGAAAAACTATGATACTTTAAACTTTAAAAACTCAAATCTTATTCAACTCGGTAGGATAAACAACAACAGTAACCAAATCACCAAATAACTTCAATAATTCAAATAGTAACTTGCATAAACAATTAATATCATGCACATGAAACATTCAACACATTTAACATTAGATTTAACAAGGAAATCCAATTTAGGGAAAGTGTATGTGAGAATTGTCACCCATAAATGAAAATACTCTTCTGAAGTATGCTCGGTTAAAATCCAATCTTGTTAAAGATTACAATACACATAGTTATATGTCACCCTGTTAGGGGATTTACCTCAGACCCGTTAATATCTTCACCCTATTAGGAGTGACCTGGTTAGAGGTCTTTGAACACTCTTTTAGAATGTCACCTTTCTCAAGTATTTTACAATAAGACTATTAAGTCCACTCGGTAGGAGATTTCTCTATTACAAATGAAAATAAGCAATAGTATACAAAATGATCTATAAAATAGCAATTAGCTATTCCTTGATCAGATCCCTTATGTGCTCTTTCTGACTACTCACATCAATACTTCATATGTCTCTTCTCTAGACTGATAATTTCACCTCTTTGCTCTTCACTACATCACTCGATATCACTTCAACACTTCAACTTGCCAGCCCTTTTTTATTCAAATTCATCCTTTAAATAGACTCTATTTTTTCCTCTTAATCTCCTTGATTAGGTTATCCTTCAATCACACTCAGCCATTAGATTATATTTTTGAAATGATTCAATGAACTTGAAATTTGGTTAGCCACTTTGGCATCACCTCATAAATTGCACTTTTCTTGGAAATAAAACTTTCACTTTTTCCGCTTAATCTATACCATAGATTTCTTCCTTGGATTTTCTCATGCATAGATCTTGTAACCAACTTCTTCTTCATTCTTGGAATCCTCTAGATCACTGTATCTCTCCATTAAATGCATTCTTATCCTTGTTTCTAACATCTATTATGTCTGATAACTAACTCTAAATTTGGTGACTAACATGCACTTCTCAGTGCTTCAATGTCTTGTTGTCCTGATTGACTTACATAACCCCTTACCAAAAGAATTATTTCTTCTTGGTAACTTAACTATTTAGTCTTATCGACTTTCCCAATCTACTTTATCAACTTGATAAAGTAGAAACCAATTATCTCTAGATGAACTTATCATTGTCTGATCTTTATCTATTGCCCAAGTAAATAAACTCCAAAAGATATGGAAATTCAATATGAACAAGAAATCAATTTCTTGACATCAATGAAAAAATAACGAGTTATCTATTCCTTTCTAAAATATTTTATACCACTAATCTCGGTTGTCATCATCATCTCCATCAGTTGAGTAACAACATGTAGTCTTGAACAAGGATTTTCTCTATATCTGTAGGTCTTGAGGTTGAGTGTACACTCTGATTATTTTCTTGCAAGGCCAAATATATTCTTCTTTCTCCCCCTTGACTCTTTGACCCTATCTTCTTAGGGACTCTAAAATATTTTTGGCCAACTTGATTTCATGTGAAACATCTTCCACTAAATACATTTGATCATCTACCCCCAAATATTCCTCTATTATTGAACCTTCTTCCTCCAAAGTTGCCTCTATGGCTTGATTTTCCTTCTTTGTCTTGGTTACTAGAATCTCCTTATGGCCTAGGATATTCTCCCCTTCCACAAAATCTATCTCTTCCTCTAAAATTTCCTCCTCTACCTCTATTATGTTGGTCTCCCTTCCTCTTTTTTTTTCTTCAATCCTAAGTGCCTTTTGAAAGCACTTTTGAACCATCTCAAGATTGAAGAGACTAAGTTCATCTTAAATATTGTATTTGAGACCATTCAAATACCTTGCAACCTTCTACTTGTCAATTTTAGGTACCCTTTCCCTAAAGGTCATCCTATGAAACTCATATGTGTATGCACCTACATCCAAATCCTTTTGTCTTAAATTTTGTAACTTCTAATGAATCACCACTTCATAATCTTCAGGCACAAATTGCTTCTTTACTTCTGCAACCATCCTCTTTCATGAAGAGATATGATTCTTTCCTTCCCCAACTCTCTCATTTTGTAAGAATTTACACCAACTAAGGGTAGGTCCCTTCAACGTTGATTTGGTAGTGTTCACCTTTTAATTCTCACACACTTCATCACACTCAGAATAATTTTCCAATGCTTCTAGCCAATCCATAACTTCTTCAGGATTCATCTTCCCAGTGAACATGGGTAGGTTGTCTCTGCTCTCCTTATTCCCTACCCTCTCAAGAGCTTCATTGAAGGGTCTCTAATCTATAGTTACCCTCTCACTTTCCTCCAAAGGGGTATCTTCTTCATCCCCATCTTCTTCTCCTTGAGAGTATTCTCCATCCCTTCTATCTACCTTGTCATTCAATCTCTCTATTTCCGCCTTTATCTTCCCACTTTCTGCCATGTGCTCTCTCTATATCTTGGAAAGCTCCATGTTGGTGATCCTTGCAAGGATATCCTCACTATATTCACCTTCTTTTCTATCTTCTCTTTTCCAAATCCTTTTCTCTAAGGATACTCCTAGAGCTCTGATACCACTATATACAGAGTAGGAAACTAGAAGAGTGGAACAACCCAACTCACTAATTCTTCACCCTTTGACACAAATTCTAAATCAACCATCAAATGAGATTATTAAATCACCTATACCATATATATTCATGAAATTAAAACTTCTAGGGAGTGATAATAATTCTTCCTCCTTAGTATGTCTCACCTTAATCCTTTGAACAAGTTTGAACACTTCATTCAAATTTTGGGGTCATAAAGAAAAAAACTATCCTAGTGGCTAGCAGCCCTAAGAACTCAAGTTTTCAAGAACAACTCAAAACTTCTCCACAAAACTACTTAAAATATATATAGTTTCAATACCCTTTTTGGGCCTTAGAAGAGCTCCAAGTCATTGGATCTTTATTTTGTTCTTGTACCCCCAAACACTTACAAATGGATGTAGACCTAATAGGCTTCATTAGGACTAGTTTCCAAAGTAGGTCCTTAGAAATGGGTTCATAGAACCAAAAAAAATTTAGGATGTGTTATACTTCCCTCAGATACACAACGTCCACCATAAAATTGGCTCTAATAACTCCCTAGTACGACTATCTCGTTATTCTTCTTATTTCCAGACTAAACACATGGAATTGTTTAGCCTAGGGCTTGGTGGTAAATATACGAAGTTGTGAAACCTAATCCTTCCCTTTAGGATTCCTAAAATAAACCTCCCTCACTTGAATTCCAAAAAGAGCCATGGAATTCCCACCGTGGGATTGCAAGGTAGGGCTCAATCTTTCACTAGACCCTATAAAGAAGGGTTTCCTAGACTGGTTCTACCAAATGGATCACAACTTTCACCAAACCTCACCAAATGAGATCAAAACAATTGAAGTAGAATAAAAAATCATAGATCTATGCAAATCCTTCTATATTTTTTATCAAATAAAATCACCAGACAAATGTACTATACGAAGATCAGAGAGATTATAAGCAAAATCAAAGTTTATTCATTCAAATTCCACCAAAACTTCATACAAAAAAAACAACCATTATTGTATGGTATAAAGGGACATAAATAGACCATTCCCAATGGCTAAAACTATTTTTTAAATGGTTTTTTCTTTTGGTTTCTAAATTGCAACATCTCGAGCAACTTTTTAAAAGTTGCATAAAAACTTTTAAATGTTGCTTGACAACATTTACATCTTTTTGTGCACTTTGACAATTTGTGCTCTAATTCTTCTAAATGAGTCTTTGGGACCTTTTAAGCATTTTAAATACATCATTTATTCCTATACCCACGTCCAACCCACCTAAATATCTTATTACATCCTTGTATATACTCGTTGTTCTAATAGGACTCTAGGTTTATAAAACACCTAAGAGCCTATTAGCCTTACAAATGAGTCATTGAGTACATCATCGGTGATCCTACTGGATTCAACCCTTTATTCCCTTAACCCCAATCTACCAATAAACTTGGTTACATGAAGGTTCCCTGCACCATACTTCAAGGGCCAGAAAAGCTCAAGTCCCTTGAGTTGGCAAATCTGAGACTTTGACTCCAGTGTGTTCAATGGCTTCAACAATCATCCAAGTGACATCTTCCATGGGTTGATGCTTCCATTCGATCAGTTATTCATAGTAGGCATGTATCCTTTTTTTATCTTTCTTACCCTCTTTTCAATGAAACACTCAATCTCAAGTTTTGATTGTTTAGGTAGATCGTGCACCACAACTTCACTACTTTCCTTAGATTGACATTTATCACAAACATCACCAATATGACCTTCATATGCATGAATGTCAGAAATAAAAAAAATAAGGGAAAGACCAACATTAGGGGGAAGATATCTTTTGTATGAATTATTTTTACACTTCTCAAGGATCTCGAATGGTCCTGTCTTCCTCATCATCAACTAAGTATACTTCTCTTTTGAAAGTCTCTCATTTTTTAGATGAATGATCACCATATCACCCACTTGAAACTATAAATGTCTTCTCTTATTTTTTGTTTCTTTCTTATACATATCAGTAGTGTATGTCAACTAAGCTCTCACTTGTTGATGAATATCCCTCATCACCTCTACAAAATCATCTGCATGTGCACTTCTTCTTTCCAAGTCTTTCATATCCCTCAACTCCAAAACACCTCTTGGGTGTGTCCCATAAATAATTTTGAATGGTCTTAGATCAATGGCTCTATTCATTGAGTCATTATATGATAATTATTCTTGAGGTGGGATATAATCCCATGCTTCTCCATGCTATTTTGGTAGACATCTTAATAGGTTCCCAAGTTCCCTATTAAATAACTATATTTGTCCATCAGACTGAGGATCGTAGGATGAGGATAAAGAAAAACTTGTCTCTTCCAAAGAGTTCTCCAAAAGTGTCCAATAAACTTGGAATATCTATCTGAAATGATAGATAAAGGTAAACCAAGAAGCCTTACTACTTCCTTGAAGAAGATGCCTGCAATGTGGGATACATCATGGGAATTTTTAAAATCTAGAAAAATCTATCTTAGAGAATATGTCCATCACAACATAAATACTATCATGCCCCAATTTTGTCCTTGGAAGTCCTAATACATAATCCATGCTCACTAAGTCCTATGTCTTATTTTGAATTGGCAAAGGAGTTTACAACCCTACATTGGAAATAATCCCCTTACTATTTTGACAATTTATACATCCTTCAACAAACTTTCTGATGTCTGTCTGCATCCTTGGCTAGAAAGAGAATCTCCTGACAATTTCAAGGGTCTTATCAATCCCATAATGTCATTGTAGACTCCAACAATTCTTTTCCTTTATATTGTTTTCCCTCATAGGACTAATAGGAATGCAAACTTGACATTCCTTAAAAAGTAGACCCTCTTGCAAAATAAATCAGAGAATTCCATATCATATCTATGTTAGAAACACTGAGAAGGGGGGGGGGTGTGAATTAGTGTTTGACTATTAATTAATTTTTAGAAACTTAAACATAAATCAAACATACATTGAATGAATCTTAACATAAGAACTCATAGCCCATGATATGATTATAGGGAAACCTTGATTAGAGGAAAACCCCAGTGGGAATTAGCACCCAAAAATATTGTACTAGCATAATGAACCAGTTAAAGTTCCTTTGCCCTATTAGAAGCAGTCTTTACAATATGAGTACAATGAACTGGTTAAAGGTCTGACTCTGTTAGGAGTCTTTTACAAAACCCTGTTAAAGGTATATGGCTCACTTCTTAGGCTCACTACCCAATAGGATGAAGGCTGCAACATTCTAAAATTTGATATACACTATATCAAAAGTGAACTACTGTAATGACAATGTTGTCAAATCAGTTTTGTGTATGCGCGAATGCTCTTATTCTCTTAAAGAGCTATATCATATACTGACTTCATCATACTCCTCTTCTATATCTTCCTATTACATAATAATTGACATTTTTAACATAACTTTACATTACATACTTATATGTTCATATCCGAATAGGTGCGACCCAAAACAAGACTCTTTTCAATGAAACACTCAATCTCAAGTTTTGATTGTTTAGGTAGATCTTGCACCACAACTTCACTACTTTCCTTAGATTGAAATTTATCACAAACATCACCAATAGGACATTCATATGCATGAATGTCAGAAATAAAAAAAAATAGGGGAAATACCAACATTAGGGGGAAGATATCTTTTGTATGAATTATTTTTACACTTCTCGAGGATCTTGAATGGTCCTGTCTTCCTCATCATCAACTAAGTATACTTCTCTTTTGAAAGTCTCTCCTTTTTTAGATGAATGATCACCATATCACCCACTTGAAATTGTAAATGTCTTCTCTTATTTTTTGTTTCTTTCTTATACATATCAGTAGTGTGTGTCAACTAAGCTCTCACTTGTTGATGAATATCCCTCATCACCTCTACAAAATCATCTGCATGTGCACTTCTTCTTTCCAATTCTTTCATATCCCTCAACTCCAATACACCTCTTGGGTGTGTCCCATAAATAATTTTGAATGGTCTCAGACCAATGGTTCTATTCATTGAGTCATTATATGATAATTATTCTTGAGGTAGGATATAATCCCATGCTTCTCCATGCTATTTTGGTAGACATCTTAATAGGTTCCCAAGTTCCCTATTAAAGAACTATATTTCTCCATCAAACTGAGGATCGTAGGATGAGGATAAAGACAAACTTGTCTCCTCCAAAGAGTTCTCCAAAAGTGTCCAATAAACTTGGAATATTTGTTTGAAATGATAGATAAAGGTAAACCAAGAAGCCTTACTACTTCCTTGAAGAAGATTCCTGCAATGTGGGATACATCATGGGAATTTTTAAAATCTAGAAAATTCTATCTTAGAGAATATGTCCACCACAACATAAATACTATCACGCCCCAATTTTTTCCTTGGAAGTCCTAATACATAATCCATGCTCACTAAGTCCCATGTCTTATTTTGAATTGGAAAAGGAGTGTACAACCCTACATTGGAAATAATCCCCTTACTATTTTGACAATTTATACATCCTTCAACAAACTTTATGATGTCTATCTGCATCCTCGGCTAGAAATAGAATCTCCTAACAATTTAAAGGGTCTTATCAATCCCATAATGTCTTGCTAGACTCCCACAATTCTTTTCCTTTATATTGTTTTCCCTCATAGGAATAATAGGAATGCAAACTTGACATGCCTTAAAAAGTAGACCCTCTTGCAAAATAAATCAGAGAATTTCATATCATATCTATGTTAGAAACACTGAGAAGGGGGGGGGGGGGNTCATATCTATGTTAGAAACACTGAGAAGGGGGGGGGGGGTGAATCAGTGTTTGACTATTAATTAATTTTTAGAAACTTAAACATAAATCAAACATACATTGAATGAATCTTAACATAAGAACTCATAACACATGATATGATTACAAGGAAACCTTGATCAGAGGAAAACCCCAGTGGGAATTAGTACCCAAAAATATTGTACTAGTATAATGAACCTATTAAAGTTCCTTTGCCCTGTTAGAAGAAGTCTTTACAATATGAGTACAATGACCTAGTTAAAGTTCTGACTCTATTAGGAGTCTTTTACAAAACCCTGTTAAAGGTATATGGCTCATTGCTTAGGCTCACTTCCCAATAGGATGAAGGCTACAACCTTCTGAAAGTTGATATACACTATATCAAAAGTGAACTTCTATAATGACATTGTTGTTTGATCAGTTTCATGTATGCATGAATTCTCTTACTCTCTTAAAGAGCTATATCATATACTGACTTCATCATAATCCTATTCTATATCTTCCTCTTACATAATAATCAACATTTTTAACATAAATTTATATTACATACTTATATGTTCATATCCGAATAGGCGCGACCCAAAACAAGACTCTAGTCAGCCCTAAAACAAAATACACAACGCTTCCAAAAAATTTGGCTCAAGCGTGTTTAAAACAATGCTAATTACATCATTACAAACATATAATCAAAGGCACTTAGCCATTACATAACAAAATAATTCACGCTGATCAAAACACTAGTCGGCTTCCATGCTCTATCTTCTAGACTGCTGGTCTATTGATCTGTCTGTAACTTCTTTGTACTATCATTCCATACTGTGTGTTTCTGGATGTAGTATGTACACATGTCATAGAACATATATCTGATCACGCATATGCTAAATCAATCTCTCACATGTGCACTGACGTGCTGATCATTGAATATCTCTATCCGTCCTGTTTCCATACTTCGTCATTTTTCCTTCTGAGTTATCTTTGACAGAAAATTAGTATGACTTTTTTGCCATGATGACAACACAAAATGAGTCATGCATCCTCAGGAAGTCAACTTTCTAACAATCTCCCCCTTTGTCATTTATGGTAATAAAGGAATGTGGCCAAGTTTCTCAAAATGACTTAACACAAAAAATAACTGTATATCATAACATCTTATTGATATATACATATACTCATTCTCATATATACACATTCTATATTACTCCCCCTTTAACATTAATGACAAAGGTGTACAAAAACTTGTAAGTCTTCTACATACTTACTCCATGTAAACTTCAGGGTACACAATCTAAAGAGATTGGATCTCTTTTTGACAAAATACTTTCATTGCATCTACTGTCTGAAGATGCGTGCATAGGGCATATGTTAGTTTCTCCATTTCCATCAAAAATGTGCAAGGACCTTGATCATATGTCACAATGGTGGCATCAATCTGTTTGATGTTCTCATTAAGAACTGCTAGAGATGGCACAAGTGCATTTGTCAACTGAGTTTGTCTAACTCTTATCTTGCTGATTTCAAATTTGGCCTTCTCAATCTTGTCCAACTGTCCTTGATAGACATTGTTACAGATGTTCATGTCTTTCATGGATGTTTCAACTGATTTTCTGATGCTGTCCACCATGATTTATACCTCTTCTATCTTTTTAATGTTCTTAGAGGTGAACTTCACTCTGTCCATGCAGTTGGCTATAAATTTCTTTCCCTTAGTTGCCAATTCTTTCAATATGGATTTCCCAATCTTTAAAGATTTTAGGTCTAAGGTAAAATTCTTTACCAATTCATTCAATCTCTCCTTTTTATATTCATCTTCTGCAATTTTTGTAGCAGAGTCTACTAGACTTGTAAAATGTGATTTGAATTTTGTTAGAATGTTGTCCACATCTTCAACTAATTGAACTTTGGCTACTTTCTTATCTGCAGGCACTAAGTCATTCAATATGTTCACCGATTCCAAAAAGTGAGGGTTCCTCATCACTTGTTTCTCTTTTACTTTTTCCATAGCAAGAACGATGATCTTGATTAGGTCTTCTTCTCCCCATGCGTCCAAACTCTCTGAATTAGGGGTTAACCTTGAAAACAATGAAGTAGATGGTTGAGTGGATGGTGATAATATAGTATTCTGACTGGTATCCATACATTTAATCTTTACTAGTATCTCTTTGATTGGTGTCTCATTATCTTGAATATCTTTTTCTTCATTCAAGTCAATTGGATCATTGGAGGAACTTCATCTTGTGGTGTAGATGTACCATCAGTGCACATTTCTTTAGTGCTTACAAATGCTTTATTAACTTTGTCCATTTCTTTGTCAGATGCTATCATAGATATCTCGATATTATCAACCACTGTAGTATCTTCTGAGTCTTTTTCTGTATCAAAAGTTATTGTTACTATGGGTGCTGAAACCTATGGACCTGTCATAGGTGCTATCTGAATCACTGGTTCTGTAACCTATTTGGGAGGAGCTGGAGTTACCTTTGTAGTAGGCATCATTGATGGATACATGTGTCTATCCATAAATACTTGTACAAATGCCTTTTCAGTTTCTTTACCTATCTACTCATACTCTTTGTTCATAATCTGTAAAGTCCTTGTCTTGGGTCTGAGATGAGGCTTCACTAGATCTAAGAGAATTTCCTTCTCAGCATGTGAGCATACAGGGAGAAGAGTATCCAATGTTTCTTCTCTAATCCTCATGTCTTCCTCTATTGCGTGTCTTTTCATGATCTTCAGTATGTTCCATAACTTATCGGTATCACTGTTTTGAGTTCAAGAACAGACTTCTTAAACTTGATCATATGAGATATGATCATAGAATGTATCTCAGTCTTATCCATCTCTTGATACTTGTCATAGACTTTAGAAAGTGTATCTAATCTCCCTTCATTTATAATCCTATTCTTCAAGACATTTAGACTAGATCTAAATCCTACCTCAGGAGGAGCTTGAGTAATCCTTGCTTTTCTCTAAGTGTTCCTTGATGATGGGTGATTTGTGGGTGCAGAGGTGCTCTCTACTTTCTTCTTCTTAAGGATCTCATTTGTCTTCTTAATTTCTTTGGCTATCTTGGCTTCTCTAGCTTTGTCAAGATCTTCTTGAGTGACTCCATGAACTTTTAGAATGTTGGATGTGATCCTAGATGCCTTTCTTTTATTATCAGCATTGTATAATAAAGAATCAACTACATTAGTCTTCTCTCTATAAGTGCCCCACCTAGGCTCATTTAGATCTTTGGGTGTAGCTAATAGAACTTGTGCATACCCTTCTAACACATGTTATTCTACTTCATAACCAAGAGGATGAATCCATTTGGTTCTAGGTTCAACTGCCTCCATGCAAGTGCAATTTGTTTCTACCATGAAACATATGGTATCCTTATATTTGTCAACTATCTTCTTAGATAATCTGAACCTTTTCTACATCTTGATCCTAAATGTCTTGATATCCATATCCATGGCATCCCTTACACTACTCTCTAAAGTGGCCTTAAGTGAAATCTGAGACATTGTGGGTTTGCTCCTATCTAGGTAAAGGTTTGTAACCTTTCCAAAAATATGGAAATACAAGTAGATGATCAAAGATCCAAAACTGAATGTCTTTCTCCCATCATGCTTGATGATTTGAATGTTGTCAATCAATTGGGTGCGCAAGATCTCACATAGGTTGTATTGAGTGTTATCCTTCACCATTCTGATAGCTGCTAGGACTGTTGCTGCAAAGACACTGTTTAACCCGTTTGCTTGCTAAAACTTATACCAAAGTATCATTGTTAGAAGTTTTATGTCATCTTCCTTGATAGGGTCAATTTTCATCCTGCACTTATCACTTCTAGATAGGAAAAATTGTTCCACTTGCTTCTTGACATCCTTTCCAGTAGGAAGAACTGGTCCATTCTTGGGGAGTCTAGTTAATTCATGGATTAGGTCTATAGTGATGTGGATAGGAACCTCACCAATCTAGTAAAGGTCATCATGTATTCTGCTTAGTAAAATCTTCACCCATTCTGGCTCATCAAACTCATGCACATTAGAGTATTCGAAGATAGGGTTATCAATAAAGTCTGCAAACTCATCCTTGAATCTATAGTCAAGTTTCATCATAGATCCCATATGAGTGGCTATGCTGATATCTCCTACTATTTCCTTCTTACAGTAAATATATGTACAGATATCTTCTACATGAACAACACCTAATGGGGTTTTGGAGAAAGCTCCTTCCACATCATCTAGTATGGATTTGAATGGATGCTTCTTGAATACAAATCTCTTCCTCTCTAAAATATCAAATACTACTAGAGTCGCAATACTTACTAGGAACTTGATTAAGTAGGGTTTCACAAAATTTCAAAATGGCATGACTGCTAGGGTTCTGTTTCAACTTCTTATCTATTTTATTAACTTCCAAATCTGTTATGCTTATGTGCTTTGATGCTTAGTGCTCCAGTGCTCTCCAAATTCTATGATCTTGAATGCAAGTGTGAAGAAGATCAAACATTTACATTCTTTTATAAAAGCTACTACATTTAATGTTTGCAACCGTACACAAATTATTCAGAGAATTTGCAACTTTGATCCCGATGAATTTGAGACAATGCATGCATGCATACTGCAATATTATGTGCTTTTAACCATGAATCCATAGGCGCATACTTAGAGGTGAGTATACCAACCGTGTAGGGGTCCTAAGCTAGAATAGCTCCCCCTAAGACCAAGAAGGTCTATTCAAGCAGAAGTAGAGGGTGCGTCCACTATGGATGCATCAACTACTTTGTCAACATCATTGTCCTTTACTTAAACCCAAATTTTGCTTGAATCTTCTTTTTCTTGAACAAACTTGACTTTTCCTTCTTCTTTGTCATGTCCCCTTTCTAGAGTGGACATTAGAGATGGAGGAGTTGTCCTATCATTGGAGTCTCATAGGCTAGTAGAGATGGATAGGGACTCATTCAGTGCATACAGTGACTAGATTTTGGCCTTACAAGCAGTTTGGAGCAGTTCCTAGATTTTAGGGGATATCCCTACTTTTTAGGAGGATGTTGCAGTTTCCAGATGTGAGGTCCCACTAGACCATTCTATGGCTTCAGTTTCAGGATGACAGGGTGTGTTCCCTAGTTTCTAGGAGCATCCCTAGATTTTAGGGATGGGACTACCAGTTGACCCATCTCATTCAGCATCAGTCTATACAGGTGACATGGTGGTAAATATAGTGTTGCAGTGTAGTTCCTTGATTTTAGGAGGCAGTTCCTACTTTTTAGGAGGGGAATTCCTACTTTTTAGGAGGTGGTGTTAGCTTCCAGATTTGAGGTTCTATAAGGTCATCCCTTGGTTTTATTTTTAGGAGATTTGGGTGTGTTTCCTAGTTTCTAGGAGCATCCGTAGATTTTAGGGATGAGACTGCTAGTTATTCCAGGTTGAGCGACATCAGTCATAGGCAGGTGACATATCTAGTTTCAACATTTTGGGGTGTCTCGAGTATTCCTTGGCTACTTAGGATATATTTTAATATATTTAAATATTTCTTAAGTTTGCATTTAATTAAATTAAAATAAAGCTATTTATATAGCTAACTGGAGTAATAAGGGATTTTTGGCTTATTCTAGTCAGGCAAGCCTATGTGTTATAGCTAGTTGGAAAGGTCTTGACATAATATAAATCATTTTCATCTTCCAGAGACCTTTCGACACTTTGAGTTATGTTAATTGGGAAAAGGGGTGTTTTTCCTATACATTAAAGCCTTTAATTAAAAGATGCCATTTTATAATAAAGAAAAAAGGCATATTCTTCCTTTAGGGTTCGATTGGCTTTGAGAGGGAGGTAAAAGGAGAAGTTGGGTCATTCTTTGATCATCTTTTACATCTTATGAACATTCTAAAAACATAATTTGGCATTTGTCTCTGGATTGAGCATTCCCTCCCTAGAATGTCAAACCCTAGGCTGAGAGTTGATCAAGTTGGGACGTAGCCCTCAACTGGATCAGATTTACAGATTCTTGCACAAGGAATTTGACATTGGTGGAGTAGGTCTTCTTGACTGAGCATAATAGTATGTAGAATTGAGACTAGAAGGTAGAGTTGAATATATCTTTTAAGTCAATTTTCTGCTACAGCAGCTCATATACTCAGCTTTAGAAATTAGAGATCAACATTGCAGCATTCAGAAAATGGCATCATATTGGCACTGGGTATTGTGAGTGGATTCACTCAGAAGTTTATATCAGCTGGGTGTTGGATCTTGTGGGTAGATTAGTAAACATTGTAGCTGCTAGTCACATCTATATGCTGACATTGATTGTATGTGAGGTACCAAACTTCATTCTTTTGTGGTATCAAATTTATTGGAATAATTAGAAGCATTTCAAGAATTACGTATGCATGTATCAATTCACTGTTATTACTATCAATTTTCTGCTATTTTGTTTATACATTGTATCTCGTTATTCTAAAAATATCAAATGAAATATTTCCTTCTACAACTTCCGTCTAGTTCTGCAAGATAATCAAAACAATTACAAGAGAACATAATTATATAAGTAAAATTTATAGCAGCAGCAGAGTAAATATCCACTTGGGATACTTCAGTGGTATCAGAGCCTACATCCTACTAGCCTGTAGGGTTTGTGGGATTCTGTCACAGATGACTAAAGAAAAAGTTATAATAATGCACTCCAACAACTGGGTAGTTGATAAAAAGTTTTGATAAATCATTCCAGCATTTGGGTATTTGACAAAAGGTTTTGATAATTAATATCAGCAATTGGGTAGTTGTTAGCCTACACGTTTATGCTCTTAGTTGACAGCTGGTAAGACAATAATGGTCAGATAGAAAAAACCATCAAATAGTTTGTCTGAATCTAAAAGACAAACTAATGACTTGGGTAGACAGTGGGATCATAGTCAGGATATTCATAACAGATTTAGTGAATAGTTGTCAGATCTTGCTACCATTGACAAGGCAGCTAGATATATGGTTTCACTCTTGTAAAGATCTTCTTCTTGTAGGACACAAGATACAAGATAGGTTGACATAGTGAGGGAGGTCAAGAGAGACCTGCAGGATGATTTCATAGCTGCACGTGGGCCTAGTACATTAGTTCCTGAGATCAGTGCCCCTCCAGTGAGTTACCCCACACATTTATTATAGGATCATTACCTATCTCAGTGGATGAGCACATGATAGTGACACAGGATGATAATTTCATGGAGACTCAGCACTCAGTTGATGGTTTGGTGATACAACAAAAGTTGACACCTACAGTTGATGTTCGTACTGTACCGGATTGTATTATAGAGATAGCCAGTGGCTCCAATTCAGTTTGTCAGGAGGATAGTCCTATGGTCGACGTTGAGGGAGTTGTTGATAGTGGGAGTGTTGTAGTGTTGGAGGATATGATGGTGGACTCTGGATCGCCAGAGGAGGAGGATACCACTTTTGAGGACTGCCTTGAGGAGATGGCATCAAATAGTATAGATCTGAATGGTTTAGGGGTTACAAAGGATGGGGCAGTTGAATGTGTTGAGAAGGTAGATTTTATAGAAGCTTCCTCAGGTATAGAGGAGTTTGATGGAGATGTGTTAGCTGCTAGTACTCCATTTGAGGATGGGAGTTTAGTTGTTAGTTCTCAGAGCTCAGATGACAGCACATTGGGGGATAGTATTTATGAGAGGAGTATGTTGGTTACCACTCCTATTCACAGTACAGACAGTGTGCCAGGGGTGATGCATAGGAAGCCTATTATTCAGAGTTATCATGTGGCTAGTCAGTTGAGAGTCAGCGAGCATGATATTGTTACCACACTTGAGCATTTTGATGCCGCTTGATAGCTACTAGCTATTCATGGATGGGGTGCTCCTATGGATGATGAGCATGGTAGTTGTTACATGTCCTTGATAGAGATTCATTCCTTATGGGAGGCTGTTATGATTTTTCCATAGGATTATTTATAGCTGGTAGCCGACTGAGATCACTTAGTTGAGTGGGGGAGTATGGCATATGAGGCTCTGATGGATAGAGAGGAGGAGGTGAGTGAGCTTACTCATGAGCTCACAACATCTTTTGTGGCTTTAGAGGGCACTCAATTGGCTCTCTGGGAATCATAGGGATGTTTAGGAGAGGTGACTGTGGAGTTAGATAGATTGTGGTCTACACGAGTACCTATTCCAGTGCAGATACACATAGTGGTGACTAGTGGTATGATGAAATCCATAATTGGGGATAGTAAATATGATGGGGATGCAGTTACATCTACTCATGCCTTGAGATTTGCAGTTACTGATGAGATGAGGGCAACTGCAGAAGATGCTGGAGGGATTACTAAAGTGTCATATCCTTTGGTAGCTAGTTCTGAGCTTGATGATGCAGAGTAGATCCTTGAGAGTTCTGAGATGGTAGTGGCAGAGAATTCAAAGAGATGTCAGATTACAATTAATGACACCACATCATCTTCACATGATTTGGTTGTGGCATCATCCAGTTCTGGCATAGAGTTGATTTCTTTTGATTCACCCCACCGAGCTATGAGTGACTAGCCTAGTGCTACTTTAGGGGGATGGAGAAATCAGTTGAGAGTCAATGGTGAGTAGGTTGACTCCACTCTATCATGCTATGACTGTACTTATAGGTATGTAGAGCACCTCATCTGGAAAGTGGAGTTTGAGGAGAGGCAGTCTGGCATTAGGACTGGTACTCGTTTGAGTGACTTCAAGTTCATATTAAGGGCCTTATCAACACTTAAGTCTAAGTACATACAGATGTTCCATGACAGAGACCATGCTATTAGGTATGTTGCGAGACTTGATAGGATGGCTACTCAGTCAGCTAGATAGACTTAGAGGTTTGAGCCATCTTTGGGTTTTCAGGTTGTTGATGATGAGCCTCTTCTAGAGATCAGAGCATTTTATTGTCGTTACACAGTGAAGAATGATCATTATTTTTCCTTCGACCCACAGGTATAGGATTTGGTGGCACGTAGGTGTGGGTTGGCCCCGGGATGGTACCATCATTTATGGGATGGATTTTCTTTGACCTTAGGTGTTGGGTGTTGCAAGTCAGTGGGAGGTGACTTGCAAGATAATGATTTGCTTGGCAGATGTGCAGCGAGAGGATGTCCTAGTTTGGATATAGATACTTTTGGCCATATGCTTCGCTATCAGGAAGATGCTTTACACACTCAGTATAGTGCAGTAGGGTGTGTAGGGGAATTTTAGTGGTATCAGTGTGTTAGTGATATTCATCACCCATTCATCTTGGTACATGATGGTTATGAGATTCATTTCTCTTGGGATCTGAGCAGAGACAGATTCAGTACGGGAGTGTGGGTGAGTGGTTGTTATGGGTCTCTTTATAGAGTCATCCTATTTGTTCTTCAGAGGATGCTATAGGAGCCTACACATTGTGCCAGGGGCATGGTTTACAATTTTTTGTGGGATCCAGGTGGATTGTGATGTTTCTTGTTCTGGTGATTGCTTGAGGAAAAACAATCTCTGGGAAGGGATGATTGTCATGTCCACTTTCTAGAGTGGACATCAGTGACAGAGGAGTTGGCCTATCATTGGAGTCTCATAGGATAGCGGAGATGGATAGGGACTTATTCAGTGCATATAGTGACTAGATTTTGGTCTTACAAGAAATTTGGAGCAGTTCCTAGATTTTAGGGGATATCCCTACCTTTTAGGAGGATGTGGCAGTTTCCAGATGTGAGGTCCCATTGGACCATTCCATGGTTTTAGTTTCAAGATGACATGGTGTGTTCCCTAGTTTCTAGGATCATCCCTAGATTTTAGGGATGGGACTGCCAATTGACCCATCTCGTTTGGCATTAGTCTGTATAGGTGACATGGTGGTAAATATAGTGTTGCAGTGCAGTTCCTTGATTTTAGGAGGCAGTTCCTACTTTTTAGGAGGGGAATTCCTACTTTTTAGGAGGTGGTGTTAGCTTCTAGATTTGAGGTTCTATAAGGTCATCCCTTGGTTTCAATTTCAGGAGATTTGGGTGTGTTTTCCTAGTTTCTAGGAGCATCCCTAGATTTTAAGGATGAGACTGCCAGTTATTCTAGGTTGACCGACATTAGTCATAGGCAGGTGACATATCCAGCTTCAACATTTTGGGGTGCCTCAAGTATTCCTTGGCTACTTAGGATATATTTTAATATATTTAAATATTTCCTAAGTTTGTGTTTAATTAAATTAAAATAAATCTATTTATATAGCTAACTGGAGTAATAAGGGATTTTTGGCTTATTCTGGTCAGGCAGGCCTATGTGTTATAGCTCGTTGGAAAGGTCTTGACATAATCTAAATAATTTTCATCTTCTAGAGACCTTCTGACACTTTGAGTTATGTTAATTGGGCAAAGGGGTGTTTTTCCTATACATTAAAGCCTTTAATTAAAAGATGCCATTTTATAATAAAGAAAAATGTCATATTCTTCCTTTAGGGTTCGATTGGCTTTGAGAGGGAGGTAAAAGGAGAATTTGGGTCATTCTTTGATCATATTTTACATCTTATGAACATTCTGAAAACATAATTTGGTGTTTGTCTCTAGATTGAGCATTCCCTCACTAGGACGTCAAACCCTAGGCTGAGAGTTGATCGAGTTGGGACGTAGCCCTCAACTAGATCAGATTTACAGATTCTTACACAAGGAATTTGACATTGGTGGAGTAGGTCTTCTTGGCTGAGCATAACAGTACGTAGAATTGAGATTGGAAGGTAGAGCTGAATATATCTTTTAAGTCAATTTTTTGCTACAGTAGCTCATATACTTTGCGTTAGAAATTGGAGATCAACGTTGCAGCATTCAGCAGATGGAATCATATTGGCACTGGGTATTGTGAGTGGATTCGCTCAGAATTTTATATTAGCTGGGTGTTGGATCTTGTGGGTAGATTAGTAAACATTGTAGCTACTAGTCACATCTATATGCTGACATTGATTGTATGTGAGGTACCAAACTTCATTCTTTTGTGGTATCAAATTTATTGGAATAATTAGAAGCTTTTCTAGAATTACGTATGCATGTATCAATTCACTGTTATTACTATCAATTTTCTGCTATTTTGTTTCTACATTGTATCTTGTTATTCTAAAAATATCAAATGAAATCATTCCTTCTGCACTTTCGTCTAGTTCTACAAGATAATCAAAACAATTACAGGAGAACATAAATATATAAGTAAAATTTATAATAGCAGCAGAATAAATATCCACTTGGGATATTTCATTCTTCAGATAGTGATTTCTTAGGATCCTCTTGCTTTTAAGTTCTGGATCTACAAAACCTTGAGATGTGTCCAGCCTTTCCACATGTGTGACAAATGATAGGAGGTCTGATGCTCTTGTTCATCATGTTGCACTTCTTTGTTGTGTGTCCATTGTAGTTACATATCTAACATGTAGTGTTTTGCAAATTTCTTTGAGGTTGATTTCTTTGATTGTTTTGATTCATTCTTCTTTGATTTGTTCTGCAATGTATAGCCCTATGAACAAACTTATTATAGGGGAGATAGAATAATCAAAGACATGAAAGTGGAATGGACAAAACACTAGAAAAAATAGTTAGAACAATAATGCAAAGTTGTATTTTGATATTAGAGCAACATGCATTGAAATGTAATTAGTTTTGAAGTTATAAATATAAGCTGATTTGATGTGAGCAAAAAGTAAAAAAAAAAACTATTGAAACTAAATCAACTGTCAATATGCATGCCTTTTAAACAACATTAACAATTATCAGAATAATGAAGGACAAATATATTTCCTGCAATTCAATAATAATGATTAATAGGCATTTTGAAACCCTTACGGTCTCCCGACAGAGGGTAAAACCATAAGCTTTAAATATTAATGCATATATGAAACTAAGATATCAAGGAAGTAAAAAAAACAATGGGTTTGGTAGTGAACCATCCAAACCAAAAAAGGTTAGAATTCTAGATAAATAAACTTAGGTCTGGTGGCAAGCCATCCAGAACTAGTTAAGCAAAAAAGTCAGATTTAAAAAAATGAAAGGAAAACCTGCAACCAATGTTAAATCTACAATAAAGTGTTAAACCTGAAAAACCATAGATTAGATAAAAATCTCCAAGAAAGGAGTGCTCCATGGATGGTAACCTTCAACACCTTCCTACTCAAAATGAGGATTAGTAACCTACTATAATACCATGTAAGAAATAATAATGGAAGAGCAGAGGAACATAAACACTCCAAGAGAGCTAGGTAAGGGAGAAATGTTACCATGAGAAAACCAGATCCAAGAGCGTTCATCAAAAGAGCCAAAGACAAAGAAGAAAAGATATTTTATAAGGGGAAAAGAAAAGAAAAACCCCTTTGTGATATTATGAATAACGCCATAGCCTAGAGAGAGAGAGAGAGAGAGAGAGAGAGAGATGCACATTACAATAATTTTTTCATGGATCATTCTTCATCCTTACATTACAAGAAATGAGAGAGGAGAATCTCTTAAATAGAGATGAGAGAGAGGAGTTGGAATGTAACTCCCAAGTCTATGAATGCCACCATTCATAAGTGTGTGTGACATGTGTCAAAGTCCTCTTAAGGAAGAATAAACTACTTTCCTTATTAAGGAATTACATAAAATGAGTTGTCCTTCCACTAGAGGACAAAATACATGTAGGGATTCCATAGGAATCTCCTATTTAAAATACAAGTAAAGATTAGATATTCTAACAGATCTCTTAGAGTATTCACAACCCTAAACTATGGTAAGTCACTATCACCTTTACCTCCTCTTCAAGACTCAGTCCCCATCGACATGTTATTCATCTTCCTCACTGAACCTACACAAATAGATTCATTCTACTCACTCAATCAATGTTTTCAGAACATTTCTTTCATTCTTTTCCCTAGCCGGAATATTACCGAGCTCACCTAGGGTAAGATCTCCAGATTCATAGATGTTTCTTCTTGTACCAAAAACAAAAAGGAAACTATGTACAAGTTCTCCTCTTGATTTCCATTCCAACACATGATTCTCACCATGGATTTAGGAATTTTGAGGGGCCATTACTATTTACAACCCAGAACAGGTGAAGAACTAACAACTTCCAAAACAGAAATAAAGTAAACTAATCTAATTGCATGCAAAAGGAACAACAAAGCTTGATATTCACTAAACACATAGTCTACAACTTCTCATTTCTGGAAATGAAATCAAACAATACAATAATATGCAACTTTGTAACTTTTATGTAGCCTCTTCTCTTTTGCAACCTCTACTATCTTTAAATGAATGCTTGGGATGTCATTATTAACCATCCTATCATTGGAAACAACTCTAACTACCCACTCATTCACATGTATCTCTTCAGGAACCATTATAACTTCCTTTACTATCCATTAAAGACAAGATCTTCTTTTCATGGGTCATTACGACTCAATTTATCAAGCAACAGTAATGCAAAACCGAGCACCAGTCTTAATCAGGTGCCAGTGTTAACCAAAATTATCAGTATTAACTGAAATTCATAGTGTTAATAGAAATTCACATATTTAACCAAAATTCATAGTGTTAACCAAAATTCACAGTGTTAACCAAAATTCATAGTGTTAACCGAAATTCATAGTGTTAACTAAAATTCACAGTGTTAAACTGAGCGCTAGTGATACTGAGTGCCAGTCATACTGAGCAGCTTATCAAAAGTTCTAGATGCCTTGGTTGGATTTCCAGAGGCTTACAAAATACCTCACACACACACACAACTAAAAGAAACCAACTAAGAAACTATAGTGTTTGTTCATCATCTTGACCCATTTTCCACTCGGTCATTACAAGAGTGAATGAACAAAACACTTTACAAACCAACAAAACTTAATCTAAGAGTTCTTAAGGGTCTTTCACCCTAGTTCTTTAGGTTCTCCTACACCATACTCCGCTGACAGAAATAAATCAACTTACAGGTGATTGGATTAGCTCGTGGTCAATGCCCAACTTCTTGAACTCAGTCTCCTTCACCCATGTGGCTTCAGAATCAGCTTGTTCTTACCACTTGACTAGATGCTCCATGTATGTCTTTGTTCTAGTCTTCTTGGAAAATCTTGAATTCAGAATCTTCTCTGCTCTTGGCTTTGGGGCTACTAGAATTTTTAGTTCCTTGAGATCCTCCATTATTGCTATTGAATCAGGATCTTCTTCTGAAATTGGTCCCTTGTAGGACACTAGATCTGCCACATTAAATAATCGAGATAAGCCTATATTAGTAGGAAGGTCAACTTTGTAAGCATTAGACCCATACTTCACCAAAATCACACGAGGGCCTATCTTTCTCATCTAAAGCTTACTCAGGACACCTTTTTACAACCGTGCTTTGTTTAGGTGCACCATGACCAAATCTCCAACTTGAAACTAAACATCTCTTTTCCTTTCATCTTCCTTCTACTTGATGTGAGTTGTACTCTCTACTAACATCTTCTTCATAGTATCATGGATTTATTTCATGGACCGATAAAAATCATCAGCATAACCAGTCCTCTCTACATTGTTTCCAAGATCCCTGAGTTCACATATACCCCTGGGATGAATCCCATATACTATTGCAAAAGGGATTTTTCCAGTGGATCTATTGACTGTATCATTGTAGGAAAAATCTTCTTGCGCAATTAACTAATCCCATGACTTTCCATATTCTTTTGTGAGACATCTCAAAAGATTTCCTAAGCTTTGGTTCACCACTTCAGTCTGATCATCAATTTGTGGGTGATATGCCAAGCTAAAGGAAAGATTTGTATCAAGCTTCTTCCATAAGGTTTTCCAGAAATGACTCATAAACATAGAGTCTTGATCTGATACAATACTCAAAGGTAATCCATGTATCCTCATTGTTTCTCTAAAGAAAAGATGTGCTATATAGCATGCATCATGTATGGTCTTGCATGGCACAAAGTGAGCCATCTTGCTGATGTTGGACTTAATGGGAAGTAGTACTGAGAGGAGAGGGGTGAATCAGTACCTCTAAAAATTTTAACACTTTACCCAATTTATAATTAGTGATCATTCAATTCTAATTTACCAACCATTACTATTATTCTTTCTTATGTAGACATTGTTTGTTTAATAATCTTTACAATCATCCATAGAAACATTCATAAAATTAACAAACACATAACACAAGATATGATATCATAGAAAACTCCTGTTAGGAAGTAAAAACTATGGTGGGGATGACACCCACAAAGCTTCACTATCTGCATAATGGAAGAGAGTCAGTTAAGGCTTACAATTTGATGACTTTTGATGATCTACCCTGTTAGGAGTATTGAGGTGGAGACCTATTAAGATCTACTCTATTAAGAGATTTAGCAACACTGATTTAAGTGTGCACTCAGTTATGAGATTTACAATAGGATGGTTAAGCCCACCTTTCTTGAAAGGATTTCATTAGTGTACTACACTTGTTAGAATGAGTACAAATGTTGACTTGACTATATGCAATCTACTATTGCTGATTTACAAATCTATTAAAGCTTTTACAATTACAATATCACCTTAAGTGATTGATGAATACCTTTTCTCTACTTGTCGGTAGCCTCTGTTTTGTTCTTGAAAATTGATTTGAATCTATTTGTGTTCTTCTGCATGAATTCTCTATCTGGTCTTTAGTTTCTCTCTATGGGTACTTTCTTCATTAAACAACAATTGTTTTGAATGGATCAAGCACCTATTTATACAAGTTATTTGACCTATCTTGGAACTCACGATTTACAATATTAACTCTCAGATCCAAGGTTTACAACTTGACCTTGATCTTTAGTTTGCATGTTTTAAAATAGTAAAATGAATTAAAACAATAAATATTACATTTCTTCCTCCGCACATAATGGATTAAAAAGAAAATCAAGAAGTTATAAATACAACTTCAGTGATTTATCTGACGTGGAAAGTCAGATCCACTTTTTGTGGGATGTAACTGACTTTCGGCTCTTGGCTGTTAGTTTGAACTCCCAGACTGTCAGCGTTCCTTAACTAAAGTTCTCATCGGGTTCCATGTATCTATCAGGTTCCTCTCTTTGTTGTTCGTCGGGTAGCACTGTTGATACTTCATCGGGTATCCTTATATTTTTTTCATCGGGTAACACTTTGATAGTGTTTGTCGGGTAACCTTAGTGTTGGATAGTGTTGTGCCCTATCTGTTGGTTTAGACTAAACCGATGGTGCAGATCATGTTTTTCTCTAAGTATACTAATGGGAAAATATAATTCCTTCAATCTCCCCCTTTGACATTAGTATAAAAAACTAATATGTTCATAATACTAAAATTATTACACCATGTTTATTTCCTTGTCATAATATGACTCCCCCTTTCTATGTGCATCGGTATTGTGTATGTATATGTACATGTATACTATTTGATTTCTATATGTACATTATTTTCCCTTTTTCTTTGTCTTCCACTATACATTATTTCCTCATTTTAATTGAGGTGATGTACATATCAAATTCCCCCTTTCTTTTATATTAATGACAAAAATGTACAACTTACAAAATGTCAAAAAATTGTGACAAAAATGTGTAACTTACAAAGTGTCAAAAACATTAGAATGGGTAAGTTTGATATCTTCTAGTAGTTTCTCCCATTGTTCTTTCAATTGTTCGAGTGCCATATGTTGCAGCTTGAGTCTTGCATGCATATCAAAAATGCTATCTAGGACAGACATTTTAGGGGTGGCAATCAGTGTATTTGCTTGTGTCATATTTTGTTGTAGCAGTGTAAGTGTCGGTAAGAGCTTAACTTGTAGCTCATTGACTTCATCTCTGTATTTCATTTCTGCAAATTCAATGTCCTATCTCTGCTTCCTAGCCTATATTATTTTCTATTTGTGCAATATAAGTTCTTCTATTATGTTGGCTAGACTTTGTGCACTGGACTAAAGATCAACATCTATTTTTGCTATCTTGTCTGTATACTCCTTAGTGAGTTGATCTAAGGTGTACAATTTCTTAATTAAGGTAACAGCTTCTGATAAAAGTGGTTTGATTGCACTTACCAATTCAGATAGCTTGACCTTTTTGAGTGCCACTTCCTGGCTTATCTTTTATACAAGCTTGAATTCATACTTTTTCTCAAGTCTCTCTTCCATAGTTTTCTCAACATCGGTATTCTAAGATGTTATTGCATCCATGAGTGTTACCAGTTGATCAATTATTGGAACTTTCTGATTAATGTCTATGTCTGGTACAATTTGTTGAAGTATGTCTCTAGCTACTTAAAGTACCTTGGCCTCTTTTGTCACTTGTTTCATCTTGTCTTGAGTGGCTTTCCTCTCACAAAGCTTGGCATATTTTGTTAATGCTGTAGGATCCAATGTTCTTGGATCACAAACTAGAATCTCAATTATTTCATCTAGAGTTACTGTATTTTGGTTCTTTCCTTTCTTCTTCTTTGAGATCTTAGGGGATGCAGATGTATGAACTACTAAAGATAGTTCATTTTTATGCTCTGAGTTACTTGGTGAAGGTTTTGTTAATGAAGCATCTTGTGTTTTCTACTCAGTTTGCACCTGTTGGTTATGGGAAGACGTCTCTTCATTTACCTTGGGTGTTTCTGTAGAATGTTCTCCTGATTTCTTTTCAATCTCATCATTCTTTCCTTCTTCACCTTTCTCTAAAGGCTTGTCCCCTATTTATTTTTGAGTTCCTTCCCTTTTCTGATCAGTATCCTTCTGATCATCAGTTGCAGCTTGCTCTGCAGGTGTATCTATAGTTTCTATTCCTTCTCCTTCACCCTTGTCCATGGGTGTGCTTGTTTCCTTTTCAATTGATCCTTCATTTCCCTCTAGTATGTTTATTTACTTCATTAGGGAAAGCATGTTACTTTGTGTTGCTACTTGGGCTTTGTCAATATTGATGTCCTGCTTGTCAGTAATGTCCTTGTCAGTAGTGACATTCTCATCTTTTTGTATGGATTCTGCAGGGTCTTGCACTTTTGAGTGCATGATTGAAGTGTCTTGCACTTCTTCATCTATAATATCAATTATCTTATCATCTGATATTTTTAGTGCTTGATGACTTTGTTGATCCTTAAGTGTGATAAATATCACATCATCTTTCTTCTTGGGATCATTGTCGGAGTCATAGTGAGTGATATCTTGGACAATGTCATCCATGCCTGTATTCAAGTTACTAGGCTCATCATCACTCTCCTGATTTTCCAGAGCAATATGCTGAGGACTTGCATTATCTAACTTCTCCTCTCTATGAGGTGTGTTTGTGAGAAGTAATTTCTTCTAAACACTTGTTGATTTTGTCATCGAATCTAGTTCTATAAACTTGCTCTCTAGTACTTTGTAAGCCCTTATTTTGGCGACAAATTTACTTGAATGTTTCTTTAGTACTTCTTGTATTTCTTCAAACTTGGATTCAGGAGGCATCAATCTTACAAGAATTCTTTCTCTTGCTTCTCTTTCCATTTTTAAGGCATATGACCATTGTTGGTATATCTTTTTTCCTAGCTTCTTAGGTATTTGACTTACAAATTCAGCAGGGGCATACTTGTTTTCGATCATTGATTTGATGACTGCATATTGTATCTTATTCTGATCATCTAGATTCAGTGTATCCCACTTCCTAATATTTTTATCAGTCATTGTACCATGGGTAGCAATTTCTTTGGCAGCTTCATCTACCGTTTGGTTTCTAAAGTTCTTTTTTAACTACATTTGGTTCATCATCTTTGGTGTCATCCAAGTCAGCCTGTGTCCTAAAAAACCTTTTTCTTTTCTTTGGTGGTGTGGATTTGACAGGTTGTTGTCTTGCTCTTTTTGATGGTTGCTTCCTTATATAGGTCATTACTTGACCTTTCTTAAGTGGTGTTGTATCCATTGCAGCAGTCTGACTTCTTATCCTTTGTTTCTTAGTGGGAGGTGGAGATGGAGGTGCATCAAATTCAGTGGCCTCTGTATCTTATTCCTTTTCCTTTAGTGTTTCACTGATGGTACCCTATTCATCAATTTCCTCTTGCTGATCCTGTTCTTTCTCTTATGTGACTGATAGAATCCTCTTGAGATTCTTTATCATTTTATCTTTCTTGTTTATAGTCTTTTTGACTTGTAGGCCATGTTTTATCTTAGATTTGGCCTCTTCAAATGTACCAAACCTTGGTTGTTTCTTATCAATGGGCTCATTGAGTAGTGCCTCAATTACACTAGTAGCTAGATCAATATTGATCTCATAGTCTAATGAAGATAACCAAGCCGTTCTTGGTACAAGTGGTTTGATGTGTGTGAAGTCTATATCTTCCATGAAAAATATTTCATCCCTATGTTTCTCAACTAGTTGCTCATGAATCCTAGTTCTTTCCATCATCTTTTCCTTGAACTCAAGGAATTATGCAGACATTAAAGACTCAAAATTGTCTCCTAGTGACTTAATCAGTTCACTAATTTGTAGGGTTAATAGTTTGGTAGAGTTCCATACAAATTTTCCTACTGAAGGAAAATATTCTTGAAAATAGAAAAATGTACACATAATAAGTGAACCAAAATTACATGTGTTGCTCTTTGTAGATCTAATTTTGATCATATTCTCATCAAGTTGTTTCAGTAGGATCTCACATACATCCATTTGAATTCCTTTAGTTATAATCTTGTAAGTTGTGCTTACTGTTGTTGCAGAAATTTTTTTTAGTCTGCTAGCCTGGAAGATTTTGTAACCAATAACACATGCACCAAATTTCAACTCATCGTCGGTGATTGTGTTAACCTTGAGACCTCTCTTGTCTCCTTCTACATTGGTAAGTTTTGTAACTTCTTTCATGGATGGATATTTGTGTGCCCTAGGTTTGTTAGTTATCAGATAACCAATGACAGCATGAAGAACATCCCTTGTTATTTTCTTGGATTGGTCTAGCCATAGTTTGTTGTCATGCATCCTTCTCAAGATGATCATAATCCACTCTATCTTGAATTTCCTCAACAAATATAGGGCATTAGTTAACCCTTTGACCTCCAAGTGTTTATGTTCTTCTTTCAGTTTTCCTTTGGCATCACATAGCTTCTTATAAGCTTCATCCCTTTCCAAATCACCTATCTCTGCAATCTTTCAGTGAATGTAAGACCTAACATCTTCTATGAGCAAAAACCTAAGCGAGATTTTTGAAAATGTGCTGGCTTCATCAGGTTTTGATGAAATCTCTAGACAGATTTTGTATTTAGGTTCTACACATGTGTTGTTCTTGATTAGTTTCACCACATTCTTCTTTTAATTCTTTAACTTAGCATTTATTGAAGTGGTTGCCATTGTTTTTCAAGAATTTAGGGTTTTCTTCAAAATTAGGGCTTTATCGACAAAACAATGACAGAGATCTTCTGGTTCCCTTGTTACTTACTTCAATTTGTGAATGTGATGAAGAATTTGTTCCTTGTGTGCTAAATCAATCAGTAGACGCTTCTGCTTTCTACTTTTGAATCGCTTTGATGTCGCTCTATTTTTCTCTTCAAATCACAGGTGAAAAATGAGGTTGTCCCATCGACTATTTATAGACATTTTGACCTAAGTCTTTGTAATAAATGCTCACCAACTTGTTGGGACATAAATATGGGTTTTATCAAGAGGATATTTCAAATCATCATTGCTGTAGACATGATTCTTATGGTAGTTGTCAACCACTTTGATTTTACTGATGGATATCAGTATTATGTCATGATGACTTCTAAATTTTGCTTTCTTACCGATGGTCGTCGGGATACATTGGTATTTTACCACTTTTACTAGTTGACCGACAATTTTTGGTAAGTGTGAACAACTCATTATTGTTCACCAATGATGGTGTTGTATTCTTACATTGGTGACAAGTAAACTAATATGCATCTTTGATTTATGCAGATTTTGACTATATATCATTTTATATAATGGAACTGATGCAAAATATAACCTAGTATAGTGCAGTTCCATACTTATTTGTTCAGCTCAAGTGGAGTTGGTGGTGTCACCAGATCCATTGGATGGGGTGTCACCATTTGCATTTCTTGGTCTAGCTTCATCATTGTTTGAATGCTTTATCCACATTTTGTCTCTTTCCCTATGGATATCTTCAACGGTGTTACCATTGGGATGTGTGCCTATGTCTGTCAATCTATCTTTTCAATCTTTCATGAGATGACCAACTTTATGATAGTGTAAGGATGCGATTCTGGGGTTTGACTAGCCTCTAGACCTTTTGGTCCATGCTCTCATGCAGTTTGCAACAATGTGACCATATCTACCACATGTTGTATAGTTTGTCCAAGTATTGTAATCCCATACATATTGATTTCCTATTCTCTTTGACTGATAAGGGACTTCTTTTCCTTTTGGCTTTCATGCTTGTCTTTTCTTTTTCCAGCATTCTTTAGATGTGTTCCCATTCATCATGCATGTAGGATAGTATTTGTCCATGTAGGTTTCCTTCTTTGGATTTTCTATCTTTCTCTTGCATTCATAAGCCTTATGTCCTTTCTTGTTACATTTATAACAAAATCTTATGAATGAAGATGTAGGTGTAGATTTAGGAGTACCTTTCATTTTACCTCTGCATGCATTTGATGTGTGCCCTTACTTTCCACAGTGCTTGCATGTTGGCTTTCTTGGTCTTGGATTTTCATAGACATTCTTTGGTCTTGATGTTTCTCCTTTTTCTGTAAAGCCTATACCGTTGTTGTTGATGACTCTTCGTTGTCCTTCAAGAAAGTCATCCATTCTTTTATTGCTTTCTTTAGCCTTTCTGATAATCTCATTATGTTGTTGCTGAATTCTAACCTCATGCTTCAGCTCTTCATTTTCTTCTCCCAGTTCACTGGTAATCTGTATTCTCTCAATGAGTTCTACATTTATTCTATTTTCTTCTTGAATCATAAGGATAATATGATTTGTGAGATCATGGTGATGCTCAACACATCTTTTAATTTCCATTCCTTTTTCTTGTACTTTCTCTGTGATCTTCCTTCTATCGTCAATAGCAAGTGTTCTTTTTGTTTCAACTTATCTGGAAGAACTCATCACATCAATCATTCATACCATTTGGGTCTCTTGACCGGTTTGTAGCATCTTTATTTTCTCTATCAGATATAGGTTTATTTCCTTTAGATTTGTGATGTTCTCTTCTGATGTATCTGATACATTACTTGCATTCGATCCTGAATATTTAAAGAAATCTGGAATCTCATCTTCCTGATAGACTACTTCATTGTTCCTGGTAGCCATACCTTTTCTTTCAGCCAGCAACTCTCTCATCTTGATTCTTGCTTCTTTATACTATTCATAGAACAGCTATATCTCAAGTTTTTTGTTCTCAATATTCTTATCAAGTTTATACTTCTCTATTGTTAGATCTTTGTTCTTAAGATTTTAAGTTTTTCAAGAAGAAACTTAGCTCTGATACCAATTGTTGGACTTAATGGGAAGTAGTACTAAGAGGGGAGGGGTGAATTAGTACCTCTAAAATTTTTAACACTTTACCCAATTTATCATTAGTGATCATTCAATTCTGATTTACCAACCATTACTATTATTCTTTCTTATGTAGACATTGTTTGTTTAACAATCTTTACAATCATCCATAGAAACATTCATGAAATTAACAAACACATAACACAAGATATGGTATCGCAGAAAACTCCTGTTAGGAAGTAAAAACTATGGTGGGGATGGCACCCACAAAATTTCACTATCTTTAGAATGGAAGGGAGTCAGTTAAGGCTTACAATTTGATCACTTCTGATGATCTACTCTGTTAGGAGTATTGAGGTGGAGACTTGTTAATATCTACTCTGTTAAGAGCTTTAGCAACACTGATTTAAGTGTGCACTCAGTTATGAGATTTACAATAGGATGGTTAAGCCTACCTTTCTTGAAAGGATTTCATTAGTGTACTACACTTATTAGAATGAGTACAAATGTTGACCTGACTATATGCAATCTACTATTTCTGATTTATAGATCTA
Organism: Thuja plicata; assembly: GCA_018584345.1. NCBI lineage: Eukaryota > Viridiplantae > Streptophyta > Pinopsida > Cupressales > Cupressaceae > Thuja > Thuja plicata. The sequence goes on along the minus strand of MU227971.1, from coordinate 984,989 downwards.
TTAAATATTTTACAATCACAATATCACCTTAAGTGATTGATGAATACCTTTTCTCTACTTGTCGGTAGCCTTTGTTCTGTTCTTGAAAACTGATTTGAATCTGTTTATGTTCTTCTGCATGAATTCTCTATCTATTCTTTATTTTCTCTCTGTGGCTACTTTCTTCATTGAACAACAATTGTTCTGAATGGGTCTAGCACCTATTTATACAAGTTATTTGACCTATCTTGGAATTCACAATTTACAATGTTAAGTCTTAGATCCAAGGTTTACAACTTGACCTTGATCTTTAGTTTGCATTTTTTAAATCAGTAAAATGAATTAAAACAATAAATATTACATTTCTTCCTCTGCACATAATGGATTAAAAAGAAAATCAAGAAGTTATAAATACAACTTCAGTGATTTATCTGATGTGGAAAGTCAGATCCACTTTTTGTGGGATGTAACTGACTGTTAGTTCTTGGCTGTCATTTTGAAATCGCAGCCTGTCAGTGTTCCTTAATTGAACTATTTGTTAGGTTCCCTATATCTATCAGTTTCCTCTCTTTGTTATTTGTTGGGTACCACTAGTGATACTTCATCGGGTATCCTTATCTTTTTGTCATCAGGTAACACTTTGACAGTGTTCGTCGGGTAACCTTAGTGTTGGATAGTGTTGTTCCCTGTCTGTCGATTTAGACTAAACCGATGGTGCACATCATGTTTTTCTCTAAGTATACTCATGGAAAAATATAATCCCTTCAGATGAATCTATCCATAATCACAAAAATACTGTCCATTCATATATTGGTCTTAGGAAGTCTAACCAAAAAATCCATGTTGATAAACTCCCAAGGTCAGTTTTAGATTGGAAGTGGTTAATACAATCCTACATTTGAGGAAGTACCCTTGGCCTTTTGACAAACTATGCAAGTCTCTACATAGTTCTGAACATCTTTTCTCATTCTTGGCCAATATTAGTACTACTGCACCAACTCTAAGATTCTTACACCCAAAAATGTCCACTCATTGAGCCATTATGATTCTCTCATAAAAATTTCTCCCTCATTGAACATTTTGGTACACAGATTTATCCTCCTTTAAATAGAAGACCTTCTTGTAGGGTGAAATAAGAATACTCACTATGAAAGTGATTCTAAAAATCTTGACATACCTTGTATGCTGCTAAAAATTCTTCATCTACTGAATACACATCCTTGAAGCTGTCTATACTAATGCTTCTTAACTAAATTTATTGTGCCATGATAAACCTTCTACTCAATGCATGTGCTATCTTGTTCTATACTCCCTTCTTATGCTTGATGGTGAAGGTGTAGGCTTGAAGGTACTCTACCCATTTCATATGCTTATGGCTTAGTTTGTCTTGAGAACTCAAAAAAATTAAAGCCTGGTTGTCGGTAAAGACTAAAAATTATTTAGGAAGGAGATAATGTCTCCATTTCCTTAATGTTGGTACTAATCCATACATCTCAAAATAATATGAGGAGTACTTCTTCTTTGCATTATTCAGTTTTTCACTATGAAAAGCTACTGGTTTTCCCTCTTAACTCAAAACCGCACCTATGGAAACATTGCTTGCATTACATTCCATAGTAAACAACTTATCAAAGATGGGAAGTGTAAAAATAGTTTGAGTTGCTATCCTTTTCTTCAAATCCTTGAATCCTTTATCAGCCTTCTCGTTCCATTCAAACTTTTTTTTGATACCTCCTTTTATGGTATCTAAAATAGGTGAACTAATTTCACTAAACTTCCTGATGAACTTCTTGTAGAACTATGCTAATCCACGGAATCTTCTTAATTCTATGGCTGAGTTAGGTGTATGCCAATTCAAAATTTCTTCCACCTTGCTGATATCCATCTTCAAGTTACCTTCTGAGATAACAAAACCCAAGTATACAAGTTCTTGCTTCATGAGCTCACTCTTCTCCAAGCTCATTGCCAACTTTTCTTCCTAAAATCTTTGCACCACCATTTGCAGATGTCTGAGATGATCCTCCTTATTTTTTCTAAAGACTAAAATGTCATCTAAGTACACTACAACCAATTTTTTAATGAATTCTTTCAACACCCCATTCATTAATCTCATAAATGTTCGCGGGGCATTTTATAACCCAAAAGGCATAACAAACCACTCATAAAGTCCCTCGGTAGTCTTAAAAGAAGTCTTCCTCTCATCTCCACCTTTTTTTCTTATATGATGATACCCACTCTTAAGATCTATCTTGGAGTAATACTTAGCTCCCCCTAGACAATCCATCAAATCTTGTATCCTAGGGATTGGAAATCTATACCGACTGGTGATCCTATTTATGGCCCTGGAATCTGTACATAACCTCCAAGTACCATTCTTTTTTGGGGCTAGGACTGTGGGAATAGCACATGGACTTATATTCCTTCTAATCGGTCCTTGGTCAAGTAACTCTTGAATTTGGTTGGCTATCTATGCATTATGTTGTGGGGCCATTTTATAGGCAGCTTTGTTGGGAAGGCAGGCTCCTAGGATGAAGTCAATTTGATGACTAATGGATCTCTCAGGTGGTATACTAGCTATTTGACCATCACTAATGATGTCTTGGTATTGAATCAACAGTTCTTTCACTTCTAAGGGTAAATCTTCCTTCTTATACCCTTTATCATTCTTTGGCTTTAGAACCAAAGCAAAGCCTACTCCATCTTCTTCCTCCAATGTTTATAAGAACTCATTCTCACCTACTAACAATATGTTAGGACCCTCTTTCTTCACTTCACCTTCTTCTAAGATTGACTGAATCTTGAAAATTACTCTATCTTTCTTAAATGAATAGGAGTTCTTAGCTCCATCATGCACTGCAGCTCTATCAAACTTCCAAGGTCTACCCAATAATAGATGGAAAGCATCCATGGGTAGTATATTGCACAACACTTGGTCCTTATATCTCCCTATGGAAAATTCTACCCAAGCTTGTTCATTAACTAATACATGTTGATCTTTATTCAACCAAGTAACCCTATAAGGATTAGTATGAGAGTTTCTTTTCAACTTTAACTTTTCAATAGCTTCTAAAGAAACAATGTTATCAGTAGAACTTGAATCTATGATAACTTTATAGACCTTACCGAGTACCTATTGGAGATTTGATTCTGAATGGTTGATTGATTGTATGTTTGTCATTGATGACAACATATAATACACATCAGCACTTCTATATGTAATTATCCATATGATGACATCAAGACTTGCGTGGATAGATACATGTTTTTGACATGTTTATTATGCTTTGTTCATACATGTAGACCCAGATATGATGTTTCAGTAAAGATATGTAATTCTGTTATTGACGGTTACAGTTCTCGAGGAATAACGGTTTAAGGCCGATGTATGTAATGTGTTAATTGAGTTGCGCCTATCTTTAGGATATGCGTGTGTATATTCATGATGAGTTATGAGTTTTTGATATTAATCTAAAGGCGCCAAACATATTTCAAGAAGATTGCAAAGTTATGGTTAAATTGGTGAAGCCGACTTAGTGAAGTGACGCGTCTATTCTGTTTATACTTGCGCAGTTGTATTTATGCTTGCGCGCTTAGTAGAGCTGACAAGGATGTTAAGAATAGTTTTCCTACAGGTCCTATGATCTCATACTTGGTTTATATACTTATAGAAGGTCATTTGTGATAAGAAGAGTTGCAAAATCTAGAGATAACAAAAGAAAAGCAGAGTGTTAAAGCAGCAGAGCTATATTTATCATATGTTGATAATATAGATATTGAAGTTGAAGCTTTCAAAATATGGATAAGATTTTTATAGTGCTTTATAAGAGGTTAAAGCACCGGCACACAAAAGGAACTGATCAGACAAGTAGTGTCACAAACAATAGTTCACCTTGTTGATACAGTGTGTATCAAATACCCAAAAGGTTGTAGCCTTCACCATTTGGACAGTGAGTCCACCACCCCTAATAGGGTTATTGTAAAAGACTCCTAACAGGGTCAGACCCTTAACCAGGTCACTATACTACTGCATTGTAATGAACAACTCCTAACAGGGTTGTATGATCATTTAATAGGGATTACTACAAATAGTATAATTCTTTGTGGGTACTAATTCCCACCGGGTTTTTTACCATTTGGTTTCCCTGTAACCAAATTGATGTGTTGTGTAATGTGTTATCTGAATGTGTGTTTACTTTATATCAATCTAGATTAATAAGTATAAGAAAAAGATAATTTTTTTGATAACTGATTCAACCCCCCTCTCAGTTATCCCTGAAGTACTCTAACAATTGGTATCAGAGCCAAGTGCCTTGGAGATAAATCATAATAGCTTAAGGTAGATCAGATGGCATACTTCAGAAAAGAAAGCCCTAAGTTTGATGAAGAGAACTATCTGGATTGGAAGAACAAAATGATAACACATCTACAATGTGTTGGCTTTGAGATCTTTGAGATTGCTACACAAGAAGTTGTAATTCCATCTCTAAAAGACCTTGCAAAGGATG
>MU227971.1:953500-975853 GCA_018584345.1 Thuja plicata | reverse complement strand
ATAGAAGGTCATTTGTGATAAGAAGAGTTGCGAAAGCCAGAGATAAGAAAAGCAGAGTAGAGTGTTAAAGTAGCAGAGCTATATTTATCATATGTTGATAATATAGATATTGAAGTTGAAGCTTTCAAAATATAGATAAGATTGTTATAGAGCTTTACAAGAGGTTAAAGCATTGGTGCACAAAAGGAAATGATCAGACAAGCAGTGTCACAAACATCAGTTCACCTTGTTGATATAGTGTGTATCAAATATCTAGAAGGTTGTAGCCTTCACCATTTGGATAGTGAGTCCACCACCGCTAACAGTTTTATTGTAAAAGACTCCTAACAGGGTCAAACCCTTAACCAAGTCACTATACTACTGCATTGTAATGAACAACTCCTAACAGGGTTGTATGATCTTTTAATAGGGATTACTACAAATAGTATAGTTCTTTGTGGGTACTAATTCCCATCGGGGTTTTTACTATTTGGTTTCCCCGTAACCAAATTGATGTGTTGTGTAATGTGTTATCTGAATGTGCATCTACTTTGTATCAATCTGGATTAATAGGTATAAGAAAAAGATAAAGTTGCTGATAACTGATTCACCCCCCTCTTAGTTATCCCTGAAGTATTCTAATAGTACCTTGCATTTGATTCAAAATAAAGATCTTCTTTGGCTTGTCTCTTCTTTGCTGGGTTCTTTGAGGAGTTCTCTGTGAATCATTAGATTCTCTTGATTCTCATAATATAGTGAAACTTTTTTTGTCTTGCTGCTAGAAGAATCTTCTTGCACATAATGGACTCTCCTTTTTCCTCCTTGTGATGTAGAACCCTTCTCAAGACATCGATATGCAAGATTTCCAAATTGCTAACAATTGTAACACTTTATTGAAGAGAAATAAGATCCTCTTTCTTGGTTATTAGTTCTTCCTCTTGAACTACTATTTGAACCTATTTCTTGGTTATAACCTCCTCTTGTGTTACTTGATTCTCCTTAATTCTCAATGAGTTTGGACTCACTCTGATTTCTTATCCTCCTCTATGACCTTGTATGTCTCTTCCTCTTCCTCTATTATTTGAATCTTGCTTCTTCTTGAATTTTTCCTCCACCTTGAGGGCTAACTGGTAACATTCATGTACAATCTTGGGGCTTAAGAGACTAATTTCCTCTTGGATAATCCACTTGAGACCATTCAGATACCTAGCCACTTTTACACTTTCTTCTTTGATCACATGAGACCTTAAGCATAGCTTGTGAAACTCTTCTATATAGGCACTAACTTCTAAATCTTTCTATCTCAGATTCTATCTCTTTTTGTGCAACTACACTTCATAATCATCAGGATGATAAATTTCCTTCATCTTGGCCACCATACCTTTCCAACTGGTTATGGGGTTATTTCCTTCTTTAGTCCTTTCATCTTGGACAAACTCCCAACAAGTGAGAGTAGTCCCTCTCAATCTTGTTTTGGCTATTCTTACTTTTTGAGCTTCGGTCACCTTATCATAGTCAAAGTGATTTTCAAGATCTTCTATCCATTCCATGATTAGTTTCGGTTCCATCTTGCCACTAAATAGAGGCACACCTCCTAAGGACTTACCACTCATTGCCTTCAATGCTTTCAAGAATGGATCTTCTTGAAGCATAGGGTCTGGCTCTAGTATAATGTCTTCCTCGACGAGTGATTTTCCCTTTCCATCAGATTCCTTCATCCTTTCATTGACTGTTGTAGTCCTCAGTTTCGCTTCTTCCAACTTAGTTGTCATTTCGGCCAAATGTTCCTTCAGGAGTCTATTCTCCTACTTTTTCTCTTCTAAATTATTTTCTAGCTCTGTGTTGGTCACCATCTTGGATGAGTCAAGAGATGTTCTTGCAAATAACATCCAAACAACACATGCCCAAATATTTTAGGGCTTTGATACCAATCTAATGTGGGACTGGAGTCTCGTTGCTACTATAGAGTTACCTTGGATTTGATCTAAGATATTTATCCAAGATCTCTTAGGGTATTCACAACCCTAAACTGAGGTAAGTCACAATCAGCTTTACCTCCTCTTCGAGACTTGGTCCCCATCAACATATTATTGATCTTCCTCATTGAACCTACACAAATAGATTCATTCTACTCACTCAATCAATGTTTTTAGAACATTTCTTTCATTCTTTTCCCTAGCTAGACTATTACCGAGCTCTCCTAGGGTAAGATCTCCAGATTCATAGTTCTTGCTTCTCCTACCAAAAAAAAAAAGGAAACTATGTATAAGGTCTCCTCTCAAGTTCCATTCCAACACATGATTATCACCATGGATTCAGGAATCTTGAGGGGCCATTACTGTTTACAACCCAGAATAGGTAAAGAACTAACAACTTGTAAAATATAAATAAAGTAAACTAATCTACTTGCATGCAAAAGGACCAACAAAGCTTGTTATTCACTAAACACACAGTCTGCAACTTATCATTTCTAGAAATGAAATCAAACAATACAATAATATACAACTCTATAAATTTTATGTAACCTCTTCCCTTTTGCAACCTCTACTCTCTTGAAATGAATGCTTGGGATGTAATTATTAACCATCCTATCATTGGAAAAAACCCTAACTACCCACTCATTTGCAAGCATCTCTTAAGGATCTGTTACAACTGCCCATACTGTTCATTAAATACAAGATCTTCTTTTCATGGGTCGTTACGATTGAATTTGCTGAGCAACAGTAATGCAAAACCGAGCACCTGTCTTAATCAGGTGCCAGTGTTCACCAAAACTCAGTGTTAACCAAAATGATTAATGTTAACTAAAATTCACTGTGTTAACCAAAATTCATAGTGTTAACCAAAATTCATAGAGTTAACCAAAAGTCACAGTGTTAACCAAAATTCATAGTTTTAACCAAAATTCACATTGTTAACCAAAATTCATAGTGTTAACTAAAATTCACAGTGTTAAACCGAGCGCTAGTGATACTGAGCACCAGTCATACCAAGCAGCTTATCAAAAGTTCCTGATGCCTTGGTTAGATTTCCAGAGGCTTAAAAACTACCTCACACACACACACACAACTAAAAGAAACCAACTAAGAAACTAGAGTGTTTGTTCATCAACTTGACCTATTTTTCCACTCAGCCATTACAAGAGTGAATGAAAAAAAAATTTACAAACCAACAAAACTTAATCTAAGAGTTCTTAAGGGTCTTTCACCCTAGTTCTTTAGGTGCTTCTGCACCATACTCCCCCAATAGAGAGAAATCAACTTCCATGTGATTGGATCAGGTCGGGGTCAATGCCCAACTTCTTGAACTCAGTCTCCTGCACCCATGTGGCTTCAAAATCAGCTTGTCCTTGCCACTTGACTAGATGCTCCATGTATGTCTTTGTTCTAGTCTTCTTGGAAAATCTTGAATTCAAAATCTTCTCTACTCTTGGCTTTGGGGCTACTGGAAGTTTTAGTGCTTTGAGATCCTCTATTATTGCTGTTAAATCAAGATCTTATTCTAGAATTGGTCCCTTCTAGGACACCAGATCTGCCACATTAAAGACTGGAGATAAGCCTATATGAGTAGGAAGGTCAAATTTGTAAGCATTAGACCCATAGTTTTCCAAAATTACACAAGGGCCTATCTTTCTCATCTGAAGCTTACTCGGGACACCTTTTTACAACCATGCTTTCTTTAGGTGAACCATGATGAAATCTCCAACTTGAAACTGAAAATCTCTTTTCCTTTTATCTACCTTCTTCTTGATGTGAGTTGTACTCTCCACTAATGTCTTCTTCACAATATCATGGAATTCTTTATGGACCGTGCAAAATCTTCAGCATAACCACTCTTCTCTACATTATTTCCAAGATCCCTGTGTTCACATATACCCCTAGGATGAATCCCATATACTATTGCAAAATGAATTTTTTGAGCGGATCTATTGACTGTATCATTGTAGGCAAACTCTGATTATGCAAGTAACTGATCCCATGACTTTCCATATTCTTTTGTGAGGCATCTCAAAATATTTCCTAAACTTTGGGTCACCAGTTCAGTCTAGCCTTCAAGTTGTGGGTGATATGCTAAGCTAAAGGAAAGATTTGTACCGAGCTTCTTCCATAAGGTTTTCTAGAAATGACTCTTTAACTTAGTATCTCAGTCTGATATAATACTCAAAGGTAATCCATGTATCCTCACTATTTATTTGAAGAAAATATGTGCTATATAGAATGCATCATGTGTGGTCTTGCATGGCATAAAATGAGCCATCTTGCTAAATCTATCCACAATCACAAAAATATTGTCCATTCCTAGCTTGGTCTTAGGAAGTCCAACCACAAAATCCATGCTGATACACTCCCAAGGCTGGTTTTGGATTGGAAGTGCTTGATACAATCTAGCATTTTAGGAAGTATCCTTGGCCTTTTTACAAACTATGCAAGTCTCTACATACTTCTGAACATCTTTTCTCATTCATGGCCAATAGTAGTACCGCTGCACTAACTCTAAGGTTTTAGGCACCCCAAAATGTCCACTCATTGAACCATTATGATTCTCTTGTAATAAGTTCTCCCTCAATGAACCTTTTGGTACACATATTTTTCCTCCTTTAAATAGAAGACCTTCTTGTAGGGTAAAATTAGAATACTTACTATGAAAGTGATTCTGAAAATCTTGACATACCTTGTATACTGCTGAAAAATCTTCATCTGATGAATACAGATCCTTGAAGCTGTCTATACCAACGCTTCTTAACTGAATTTATTGCACCATGAGAAACCTTCTACTCAATGAATATGCTACCTTGTTCTATACTCCCTTCTTATGCTTGATGGTGAAGGTGTAGGCTTGAATGTACTCTACCCATTTCATATGCTTATGGCTTAGTTTGTCTTGAGAATTCAGAAAAATTAAAGTCTAGTTGTCAATAAAGACTACAAATTATTTAGGAAGGAGATAATGTCTCCATTTCCTTAGTGCTTTTACTAATACATACATCTCCAAATCATACAAGGAATACTTCTTCTTTGCATCATTCAATTTTTTGCTATGGAAAGCTACCGGTTTTCCCTCTTAACTCAAAATTGCACCTATGGCAACATCGCTTGCATCACATTCCATAATAAACAACTTATCAAAGATGGGAAGTGTAAGAATAGGTTGATTTTTTATCATTTTCTTCAAATCCTTGAATCCTTTATCAACATTCTCATTCCATTGGAACTTTGCTTTCATACCTCCTTTTATGGTATCTAAAATAGGTGCACTGATTTCACTAAACTTCCTGATGAACTTCCTATATAACTGTGCTAATCCATGGAATCTTCTTACTTCTATGGCTGAATTAGGTGTAGGCCAATTCAAAATTGCTTCCACCTTGCTAATATCCATCTTCAAGTTACCTTCTGAGATAACAAAACCCAAGTATACGAGTTCTTGCTTCATGAACTCACTCTTCTCCAAGTTGATTGCCAACTTTTCTTCCTGCAATCTTTGCATCACCATTTGCCGATGTCTGAGATGATCCTCCTTAGTTTTTATGAACACTAAAATGTCATCTAAGTATAGTAAAACCAATTTTCCAATGAAGTCTTTAAACACCTCATTCATTAATCTCATAAATGTTCTCAGGGCATTTGATAACCCAAAAGGCATAACAAGCCACTCATAGAGTCCCTCAATAGTCTTAAAAGAATTCTTGCACTCATCTCCACCTTTGATTCTTATATGATGATACCCACTCTTAAGATCTATCTTGGAGTAATACTTAGCTCCCCCTAGATAATCCATCAAATCCTCTATCCTAGGGATTGGAAATCTATACTAACTGGTGATCCTATTTATGGACTTGGAATATGTACATAACCTCCACGTATCATTCTTCTTTGGGGCTAGGTCTGTGGGAATATCACAAGGAATTATGCTCCTTCTAATCAGTCCTTGGTCAAGAAACTATTGAATTTGGTTGGCTATCTCTGCATTATGTTGTGGGGTCATTTTATAGGCAGCTTTGTTTGGAAGGGAGGCTTGTGGGATGAAGTCAGTCTGATGACTAATGGATCTCTCAGGTAGTAGACTAGTTGGTTGACCATCACTAATGATGTCTTGATATTTACTCCAGAGCTCTTTCACTTCTAAGGGTAACTATTCCTTCTTATCCTTCTAAGGGTAACTCTTCTTGCACATAATTGACTCTCCTTTTTCTTCCTTGTGATGTAGAACCCTTCTCAAGAAAAAGATATGCAGGATGTCCAAATTGCTGACAGTTGTAACACTCCATTGAAGAGAAATAAGATCCTCTTTCTTGGTTATTAGTTCTTCCTCTTGAACTACTATTTGAACCTATTTCTTAGTTATAACCTCCTCTTGTGTTACTGGATTCTCATTGATTCTCAGTGATTTTTGACTCACTCTGATTTCTTCCTCCATATCCTCCTCTATGACCTCGTATGTCTCTTCCTTTTCCTCTGCTATTTGAATCTTGCTTCTTCTTGAATTTTTCCTCCACCTCGAGGGCTAACTGGTAACATTGGTGTACAGACTTGGGGCTTAAGAGACTAATTTCCTATTGGTTACTCTTCTTGAGACCATTCAGATACCTAGCCACTTTGAGGCTTTCTTCTTCCATCACATTTGACCTTAAGCATAGCTTGTGAAACTCTTCTGTGTATGCACTAAATTCTAAATCTTTTGTCTCAGATTCTATCTCTTTTTGTGCAACTACACTTCATAATCATTAGGAAGATAAATTTCCTTCATCTTGGCCATAATACCTTTCCAAATGGTTATGAGGTTCTTTCCTTCTTTAGTCCTCTCATCTTGGACAAACTTCCACCAAGTGAGAGCAGTTCCTCTCAATCTTGTTTTGGCTATTCTTACTTTCTGAGCTTCAGTCACATTATCATAGTCAAAGTGATTTTCAAGACCTTCTATCCATTCCATGATTAGTTCTGGTTCCATCTTGCCACTAAATAGAGGCACACCTCCTAAGGACTTACCACTCATTGCCTTAAACGCTTTCAAGAATGGATCTTCTTGAAGCATAGGGTCTGGCTCTAGTATAATGTCTTCCTCGACCACTGATTTTCCCTTTCCATCAGATTCCTTCATCCTTTCATTGACTGTTGTAGTCCTCAGCTTCACTTCTTCCAACTTAGTTTCCATTTCGGCCAACTGTTCCTTCAGGAGTCTATTCTCCTCCTTTTTCTCTTCTACATTATTTTCTAGCTCTGTGTTGGTCACCATCTTGGATGAGTTGACAGACATTCCTACAGATAAAATCCAAACAACACACACCCAAATATTTTAGGGCTCTAATACCAATCTGATGTGGGACTGGAGTCTCATTGCTACTATAGAGCCAGCTTGTCTCTACTTTGAGATCTTTCTCCTAGATCTCTTAGGGGTATTCACAACCCTAAAATGAGGTAAGTCACTATCAACTTTACCTCCTCTTCAAGAATCAGTCCCCATCGACATGTTATTCATCTTCCTCACTAAACCTACACAAATAGATTCATTCTACTCACTCAATCAATGTTTTCAGAACATTTCTTTCATTCTTTTCCCTAGCCGAACTAGTACCGAGCTCACCTAGGGTAAGATCTCCAAATTCATAGTTGTTTCTTCTCCTACCAAAAACAAAAATGAAACTATGTACAAGGGCTCCTCTTGAGTTCCATTCCAACACATGATTCTCACCATGGATTTAGGAATCTTGAGGGGCCATTAATGTTTACAACCCAGAATGGGTGAAGAACTAACAACTTGCAAAATAGAAATAAAGTAAACTAATATACTTGCATGCAAAAGGAACAACAAAGCTTGATATTCACTAAACACACAGTCATCAAATTCTCATTTCTAGAAATGAAATCAAATAATACAATAATCTACAACTCTATAACTTTTCTGTAACCTCTTCTCTTTTGCAACCTCTACTCTCTTTAAATGAATGCTTGGGATGTCATTATTAACCATCCTATCATTGGAAACAACCATAACAGCCCACTCATTCACAAGAATCTCTTAAGGAACTGGTACAATTTCCCATACTATCCATTAAAGACAAGATCCACTTTTCACGGGCCGTTACGACTAAATTTACCAAGCAACAGTAATGCAAAACCGAGCACCAGTCTTAATCGAGGGCCAGTGTTAACCGAAATTCACAGTGTTAACCAAAATTCTCAATGTTAACCAAAATTCATAGTGTTAACCTAAATTCACAGTGTTAACCAAAATTCATTGTGTTAACCAAAATTTTGAGTGTTAACCGAAATTCACAGTGTTAACTAAAATTCATAGTGTTAAACCGAGCGCCAGTGATACCGAGTGCTAGTCTTACCGAGCAGCTTCTCAAAAGTTCCTGATGCATTTTTTGGATTTCCATAGGCTTAAAAAATACCTCACACACACACAAATAAAAGAAACCAACTAAGCTACTAGAGTGTTTTTTCATCAGCTTGACCCATTTTTCCATTGGGTCATTACAAGAGTGAATGAACAAAACACTTTACAAACCAACAAAACTTAATTTAAGAGTTTTTAAGGGTCTTTCACCCTAGTTCTTAAGGTGCTCCTACACCATAAGGGATCTTCTAAGTATGAAGGAAAGTTTCATTTGAAAGGTTTGACATACAATAACATTGGTCAAATTACTTCTAGATGTCCTAACAAAGTTCCCAAGTAAAAGAGTAAGAAGTTTAGGCCTAAATATCAAAATAAGTGTTACTATGTTGCTGATGAAGAAACAATATATCATGAATCTAAGCAGAGGGAAGATTTGATTGTGTTCATTGCTACTAGAGATGAGAATCCAAATGAAGAGAAATCCTTGGTTTTTCATGTTGCTAAGAGAGATAATTAGGTTACTAACAGTGGTTGTTCACGTCACATGAGTGGAGACAAAAGAAAATTTGTAAAGCTTGAAGATTGTGATGGTGCAGTTGTTAAATTTGCAAACAATGCACCTTGTTTTATTAAATGAAGAGCTCCAATTACACTTCACGGTAAGAGTTCAATACTAATGGTGTTTTTTATGTTGAAGGTTTAAGGCATAATCTTTTGAGTATTGGATAGTTGGTTGATAAGGGTTATCACTTGGAATTCAATAATAGAATGTGTAGAATCATTCAAAGCACTAGAATTGAGATTGCATCGGGTACAAAGACTAGAGGTAATGTATTCCACTTGAACAATTTAGAGAATAGATGTTTGGTTGATAATATTAATGATAGTTGTTTATGGCTCAAGAGATTTTATCATGTGAAATTAGATAACATTGTGAAGAAAAGCACTACAAATGAAGTGAGATATTTACCTAAATGGTGAAATCATGTTAATGTGATGTGCAAGGAATGTCAGTTGGGTAAAATAACTAAATCTACTTTCAAAAGTAAGACTTATTCTTTGAGTGGATTGTTTAATTTGGTGCATATTGATTTATGTAGTACTGCTAGAACTAGAAGTTATTATGGAGATACATACTTTACCTTGTTCATTGATGATTATTCAAGGATGATGTGAGTTATATTTTTTAAGGAAAAATATGAGGCATTTTAAAAATTCAAGATTTTTAGAGCTATGGTTGAGACCGAGACAGTTATGAAGTTGAAATGCCTAAGATCTGTCAGAGGTGGAGAGTTTAATTTTATAGAGTTTGATGCATATTGTGAATATCATAGGCTAAAGAGGAAAATGTCTACTCCATGGACCCAACAACAGAATGTAAAGGAAGAGAGAATAAATAGAACAATTCTTGAATTTTCAAGGACTATGATGATTGAAGTTAATAATTCATCGATCTATTGGAGAGAAATTTTTAGCAATGCAGTTTATACATTAAACTAAGTTCAAATCAAGCATGATACTAATAAGACTTCTTAAGAGCTTTGGTATGCTCATATTCCTACTCTGAAGTATTTCAAAAAATTTAGAAGGAAATGTTACATTAAGAGAGATAAATATTTAGGAAAATTTGATCCTGGAAGTGATGAAGGAATATTTCTTGGTTATTCTATAAAGTGCAAGGCATAATTTTTTTATATAACTATAGATCGAGAAAGATGATTGAGAGTGCTAATGTGAAAGTGGAAGAAAGTTTTCAGAAACTAGTTAGATCTTGGAGATATGAATCAGATGATGAGGAAGAAAAAGATTATCTGAGTTTGGAATCAGAATAAGAATCAAAATCAAATGGATCGTTAGAGTAGAATGAAGATGTTGGAAATGTGGAAGAGTTGGAAAGAGAAGATTCAGCTACAAATGCACAAATCTATAGACTCCAAGGTATGCCAAGTTAAATCGTTCAAAGAATCACATTATTTGTGATAGAAACAAAGGTGTTCACACTAGAGGAAGGATTGCTATGAATGAAATTTATTTTATTTCTAAGATTGAGTCTAAGAATGTTGATGAAGCATGCAAACATGAAATTTTGATCAAATCCATGAAAGTGGAATTGGAATAGATTGAAAGGAATAAGACGTGGATTCTTTTTCCTGAACCTATAAGCAAGAATTTCATTGGTACTAAATGGGTATTCAGAAACAAATTGAATGAAGATGGCGAAGTAGTTTAGAACAAATCCATACTTGTTTGGGAGGGATATTATCAGATGGAAGGTATTTATTTTGACCAGACCTTTTCTCTTGTTGCTAGAGTTGAATCTGTTAGAATGTTTCTTGCATGTTCTACTTAAAAAAATTTCAAGGTATATCAAATGGATCTTAAGTCTTCACTTTTGAATGGAGAATTGGAAGAAGAAGTCTACATTGAGAAACCTGATGGATTTCATTTTACTAATAAAGATAACATAGTTTTCTGATTGAATAAAGTATTATACGGATTGAAGAAAGCCCTGATATCTTGGTATGAAAGGTTTCATAAATATTTATTGAGGATTGGTTTCAATAAATGTACTACTCATAGTCATTTCTAATCTAAAGTTGTTAATGATAACATTTTGGTTGTTGAAGTCTTTGTGGATGATATCATTTTTTTGTGAAAATGAAAATTTGAATGAATATATTTTAGATGAGATGTAGAAGGAATTTGAGATGTCTATGATAGGTAAGATGAAATTATTTCTTGTACTGCAAATTACACAAACAGATAAAGGTATTTTAATATCACAGTCTAAGTATGTGAAAGAATTATTGAAGAAATTTAGTATGGATGATTCAAAACCTATTGGCACACCTATGATTACTGGTTTCAAGTTGATAAAGATTGATGATACACCTAATGATAATTTAAAAAAAAAAAAAAAAAAAGATATAGATCAATGATCAGTGGGTTGTTATATTTGACACAAGGTAGACTAGATATTATGAATGTTGTTTCCATTGTTCCTATATTTCAAGAAGAACTGAAGGAATCACATGTTGTTTTTGTTTAGAGTATATTCATATACTTGAAGTGAATAAGTGATTATAGCTTATGGTATGGTAAGGAAGATGATTTTACAAAGAGTGCATATACTGATGCATATTGGGAAGGCAATGTAGATGATAAAAAGAGAATGTACAATATGGATCATTATTCTTGGGCAAGAGATTAATTTCATGGGAAAGCAAGAAACAAAATTTCATATCACAATGTATTGTTGAAGCTGAGTATGTTGTTTCAATTTTTTATTGTACACAAGTGGTATGGATTAGGAAAATGTTGAAAGATATTAGTGTATGTATTGATGACCCTATTGCTATCTATTGTGACAATTCAAGTGCTATCAATATCTCAAAGAACCTTATTTTGCATTCATAGACAACACACATTTCTATCAAATATGATTTCTTGCGAGATAAGGTTAGCGAGAAAGAAGTTAGATTGGAGTATGTGTCTACTAAAGAGAAGATTGTAGATATATTCACAAAACCCTTATGAGAGGATACTTTTGAGTATCTCTGACATAAGCTTGGGGTAATATCTCCTCTTCATCACAGGTAGAGATGCATTAAATTTCATCAGTTAGGTATTCTTATGGATATTTCACTCCTCTATATTTATGTTTTGGTAGATACTCCTTAGGGGGATTAGTGAGAAATGAATGTTCAATGATTTGTTCATAGGGTATGTTGTTCAAAGATATTTTTCTTGATAGAATTTTGTTTAGATTTTTGGCCTCTTTGACCTAGTGCATACATCTTCCATTTCCATTGATGTCAAAGGGGGAGAGGTATTCATGTGAAAAATACATATGTTGGGGAGATATAGTAAAGCAAGTATGTCATATTGTTTCCATCAATGCAAAAGTGGAATATGTTTTGGATGTTGTTCATATTGTGTATATATATATGCCAGTATTAATGTTTTTCCATTTATGCAATCATATTCCTACTATTAGAGACAGTGTTCTTGGTATGATCAGTCAGATGATTTGATAGGTGCAGTTACTAATTTGAATATCTCATGTTATTATTGTACAACTGTGATTAGAGAAGTCTACACTTGATTCTATTCAAGTGATAGAGGATCACATGATGATTTGAGAAATTTATGATGGATTTAGCAGAGACAAATATTTTGGTTGTTTAGCCTATGAGTACAATGTTTCAGTATTAGGATCAGTGTGGCTCAAATATATAATATTCTTGGTTGCTAACCTAGTAATGAGATTAGGACATGGATATGTGTCCTCAGCTTGAGTGGTTCATGACTCGGATGTTTGAAAGCTAATTTTCTTTTATGTTAGTGGTCATTGATATGTGTTCCCAATGAACAGAGAAGAGAAGTGTATGGATTATATGATAGAGGTGTTCGTAAATGTGTCATGGCATTTCACATTGATTTTTGATGTTTCTAGATTGTGTTCTATTAATTTTATTGGATTGTGTTAGATTATGTGATTAGATTTGGTGAATTTTTTGTTTCATTTTGTTGTTCTTATGTGTTCTTGGCTAACTTGGTGATGTAGCATGTTGCGAAAGATTATGGCATGATCTCTAGATCTCGAGCATATTCTAGGATGTTGTTATGGGTCATTGTTATGTCTTAGCCAACTTTCAACGAATGACATTGAGTATTGAGATGTAATAAATTAATGTTTTTATAATTAGGTCCCTAGCCAATGTAGTTAAAATAAATTGATGTAATGATTATACACACACACACACACACACACACACACACATATATATATATACATATATATGTATACATATATATATATATATATATAGACACACACACACACACACACAGATATATATATATATATATACACATATATGTATATATGTATACATATATATGTTGAAGATTTGCTTCTATGCAAATATTGATTGTATGTTTGTCATTGATGACAACATATAATATACAACAGTGTTCTATATGAAATTATTAGTACATATGTTCTGGAGCTATGTGTTGGCAAGTTGACTTCCTGAGGATGCATGACTTATTTTGTGTTGTCATGATGGCAACAAAGTCATACTAAGTTTCTGTCAAAGATAACTTAGAAGATAAAATGACTAAGTATGGAAAAGAGGACAGACAGGGTTATACAATGATCAGCACATTAGCGCATGTGCGAGCGACTGAATCAGAGTATGCATGTTCAGATATATGTTCTATGTTTCATGTACATACTAAGTCCAAACATGCATGGTACAACATGATAGTACAGAGAAGGATCAATGCACCAGCAGTCCAGAAGATAGAGCATGAAAGCTGACTAGTGTTTTCATTAGAGTATATTATTTTGTTAAGTAAAGGCCAAGCACCTATGATAGTATGTTTGTAATGATTTAATTATTATTGTTGTGAACACGCTTAAGCCAATTAGTTTGGAAGCATTGTGTATTATGTTTTAGGGCCGACCATAAGTCTTGTTTTGCATCGCATCTATTCGGGCATGAACATATAAGTATGTAATGTAAAGTTATATTACAAGTGTCAAAGAATATGAATGAGAAAGAGATAGAAGAGCAGCACAGACAAGTCAGTATGAGATAAATCTCTTTAAGAGAGTAAGAGCATCAGCGCATACACGAAACTGATCAGACAACAATGTCATCACAACAGTTCACTTTTGATATAGTCTATAACAACTATCAGAAGGTTGTAGCCTTCATCATATTGAGAAGTGAGCTCTAGCAATGATCCATATACCTTTAACATGGTTTTGTAAAGACTCCTAATAGGGTCATTGTACTTGCATTGTAAAGAGTGCTTCTAACAGGGCAAAGGAACTTTAACAGGTTCATTATACTAGTACAATATTTGTGAGTACTAATTCCCACCGGGGTTTTCCTTTGATCAAGGTTTCCCCATAATCATATCATGTGTTATGTGTTCTTGTATTGAGCTTCATTGGATGTATGTTTGATTTATGTTTAAGTTGCTGAAATATAATAAATAGACAAACACTAATTCACCCCTCCCTCCCCTCACAATTTTTCTAACAATTGGTATCAGAGCTCTGGTCCTCTGAAAGAAACTTTAACCACTTGAGGAGATCATGGACTCGATAGAAGCAAAACATTTGAAAAAGAATCTTCAAGCAACTCTTGAAGATCTTGAAAGA
Source organism: Thuja plicata (assembly GCA_018584345.1). Classification (NCBI taxonomy): domain Eukaryota; kingdom Viridiplantae; phylum Streptophyta; class Pinopsida; order Cupressales; family Cupressaceae; genus Thuja; species Thuja plicata. Next base: position 961,356 of record MU227971.1, on the reverse strand, counting down.
TCTGAAAAAGAAAGTGAAGAACTTAGATTGAAAGTTGATGGCTCACAAATGCTTATCAAGAAATTGATAAAAGATTTGAAAGATTTTTCTACAAGTGATTTAGGGAAAATGGTCAAAAATATGAATGAAGAGAACATGTCTCTAAAAGATAAAATTGAAAATCTGGATGAATAGCTAACTGACAGTCGAATTTCTATTGAAGAAAAGATCAAAGAAAGAAAACAATTAGAAGATGAACTATTTCAAGCAAACATGAAAGTCTTGGAATTGGAGAACATAAAGAAAAAGATGGAATCTGAATTAACAGAAGCAAAGGATAATATTGATAAAATCCACACAAGTTTTGATTCACTTCAATCTCAGCTCAATGCAAAAAAGCTAAAAGGAGACACTACTGGTCTTGGATACAGTGTGGCACAAGTTGAAATCAATTCATTGAAAGAAAGAAAGAAGGCACATGAAGCATCTTCAGAAGAAAAGAAAGTTGAAAATGTTGCAGAGATTAAAATAGATCCACCTAAAGGAGAAATCAAGAAAGTTAATAGAACTTTTTATGCATGTAATAAACATGGTCATTTGGCAAGAGATTGTAAAGACGTAAGACCTTTCAATGGTTATTGTTACTCCTATAATAATTTTGGTCACATGGCTATACATTATAGAACAAATCAAAGAAATTAGTCACAGCAGAATCAGAGAAAAATGAATCAAAACAGTCAAAGAAATCAGCCTCAAAGAAATTTGTTGAAGATTACATGTCAGATATGTAAGTACAATGGACACACAGCAAAGCAGTGTAGCATGGTGAACAAGAACATCAGACCTCATATCATTTGTAGCACATGTGAAAAGGTTGGACACATCTCAAGGTTCTATAGATTCAGAACTCAAAAACAAGAGGATCCTAAGAAATCACTATTTGAAGAAGGAGAAGTTAAGTTTGTTCAAGAAAAGGAAGATTCAAGAAAAATTTGGGTTGAAGTAAAGAAGGACAATGCATAGATCAAAGTAATTGATGCATCCACAGTGGACGCATCCTCTACTTCTGGTTGAATAGACCTTCTTGGTCTTAGGGGGAGCTATTCTTGCTTGGATCCCCTGTGTAGCTGTTATACACACCTCTGAGTATGCGCCTATGAAATTATGTTTATGATCATAGTTGGATGCATTATGCATGCACACATTATCTATAATACACTCTAAATGAAGTTTGAGATTCTCTATGAAAACTGTGTACGGTTGTAAACATTAAATACAGTAACTTTTATAAAAAGATGTAAGAGTTTGATCTTCTTCACATTTGAATTTGAGATCAAAGAATTTGGAGAGCACAGGAGCACTGAGCATTAATGCATGAAAAAAAAATAGATTTGGTGGTTAAGTAAACATAAAAGAAGTTAAAATGGAACCCTAGCAGTTGTGTCATTTCAATTTTTTGTGAAAACCTATTTAATCAATCATCAAGTAAGTATGGTGACTCCAATTGTATTTGACATTGCTGAGAGGAAGAGATTTGTATTTAAGAGGCATCCATTTAAATCCATACTGGATGATGTGGAAGGAGATTTCTCCAAAACTCCATTAGGAGTCATTCACATAGAAGACATCTGCGCATACATTTATTGTAAAAAGGAAATAGTTGGAGATAATAGTATAGCCACTCTCATGGCTTCGATGATGAAACCAGACTATTCATTCAAGGATGAATACGCGCACCTCACAGACAACCCTGTCTTCGAGTATTTGAATGTGCATGAATTCTACAAACCAAAATGGGTTAAAATCTTGTTGAGCAGGATTCATGATTACCTCTACTAGATTGGTGAAGTTCCCATCTGTATTACTGTAGACCTAATCCGTAACATGACTGGACTTCCTAATACTGGACCAGTTCTTCCAACTGGAAAGGATGTGAGAAAATAGGTTGAGGAAGCATGCCTATCTAGAAGTTATAGGCATGGTATGATAGTTGATCCTATCAAGGAAGAAGATATAAAGCTTCTAACTATGATCCTTGGTTACAAGTTCCAGCAAGCAAGTAGATTGAATAGTGTCTCTACAACAATTGTTCTAGCAGCTATCAGAATGGTGAAGGATAACACTTAGTACAATCTATGTGAGATATTGTGTGCTCAATTTATTGACAACATTTGAGTTATCAAGCATGACAAGAGAAAGACATTCAGGTTTGGGTCTTTGATCATCTATCTATACTTCCATATTGTTGGTAAGGTTACAAATCTTTACCTAGAGAGAAGCAAACCCACTATGTCTCAAATTTCACTAAAATCCACATTAGAGAGTAGTATAAAGGATGCTATGGATATGGACATCAAAACTTTCAGGAGCAAGATGTAGAAGAGGTTCAGGATACATGAGAAGATTGTTGAAAAGTATAAGGAAACCATATTCTTCATGGTAAAAACTGATTGCACTTGCATGGAGGCAGTTGAGCCTAGAACTAAATGGATTCATCCACTTGGGTATGAAGTGGAGGAACATGTATTGGAAGGATATGCACAGGTCCTTTTGTCTGCACCCAAAGATCTCAATGAGCCTAGATGGGGCACTTACAAAGAAAAGACTAATGAAGTTGACTCTACTCTATATAGTGTTGATAACAAAAGAAAGGCATCTAAGATTACATCTAGCATTCTAAGAGTTCACGGTGTCACTCAAGAAGATCTTGGCAAAGCTAGAGAAGCCAAGATAGCCAAAGAAATTGAGAAGACTGATGACATCCAAAAGAAGAAGAATGTAGAGAGAACCTCTGCACCCTCTACCACCATTGACCTAGACTCATATCCACCTTCACCAAGAAAGAACTCTTGAGGAAGGAAGGAAGCACCCACAGGACACCCATCCTCAAGAACTACACGGAGCACCGTAAGAAATACTCAAGCTCCTCCTAAAGTAGGATTCAGACCTAGTCTAAATGTATTAAAGAATAGGATTGTTAATGAAGGTAGACTAGACACACTTGCTAAGGTTTATGACAAGTATCAAGAGATAGATAAATCTGAGATACATTCTATGATCATTTCTCATATGATTAAGTTCAAGAAATTAGTTCTAGAACTTAAGACAGTGATACCTGATAAGTTATGGAACATACTGGAAATAATGAAGAGATATGCAATTGAGGAAGACATGAGGATAAGAGAAGAAACATTGGATTATCTTCTCCCTGTATGATCACATCATGAGAAGGCAATTCTATTAGATCTGGTGAAGCCTCATCTCAGAACTAAGACAAGGACACTTCATATTATGAACAAGGAATATGAGTTAGTTTGAAAAGAGATAGAAAAAGTTTTTTCTCAAGTATTTATGGATAGACACATGTATCCATCAATGAAGCCTACAACTAAGGTAACTCTAGCTCCTCCAAAATAGGTTACAGAACCAGTGATTCAAAATGCACCTATGATAGGTCCATAGGTTTCAGCGCCCTCAGTGTTAATAACTTCTGATATAACAAAAGACTTAGAAAATACTATAGTGGTTGATAATGTCAAGATATCCATGACAACATCTGACAATGACATGGACAAAGTTGATAAAGCATTTGTAAGCACTGAAGAGATGTGCACTGATGATACATCTGTACAACAAGATGAAGTTCCCTCCAAAGATCCAATAGACTTAAATAAAGAGAAAGATACTCAAGATAATGAGACACCAATCAAAGAGATACCAATAAAGAGTGAATGCATGGATACCAGTCAAAATACTATATTCACTCCATCCACTTTACCATCTACTTCATTGTTGTCAAGGTTAACTCCTAACTCAGCAAGTCTAGATGTGTGGGGAGAAGAGGACTTAACGAAGATCAGCGTTCTAGCTAAGGAAAAAGCCAAAGAAAAATAGGTTATGAGGAACCCTCTTTTCTTGGAATCAGTAAACATCCTGAATGATCTAGTACCTATAGAAAAGAAAGTAGCCAAAATTCAATCAGTTGAAGATGTCGACAACATTCTAACAAGCTTCAAAGCACACTTCACAGATCTAGTAGACTCTGCTACTAGAATTGTAGAAGATGAGTATAAAAAGGAGAGGTTGAATGAACTAGTAAATAAATTTGCCTTAGATCTAAACTCATTAAAGATTGGCCAGTCCATATTGAAAGAGTTAGCAGCCAAAGGCAGAAATGTAATAGCAAATTGCATGGACAGAGTGAAATTCACTTCTGAGCATATCAGGAAGATAGAAGAAGCAGATATCATGGCTGACAGCATTAGAAAATTAGTTGAAACATCCATGCAAGACATGAACATATGTAAAAATGTCTATCAAGGTCAGTTGGACAAGATGGAAAAGGCTGAGTTGGAGATTAGTAAGATAAGAGGCAGACAAACTCAATTGAGAAATGCACTTGCGCCCTCTCTAGCAGTTCTGAATGAGAACATCAAACAGATTGATGCCACCATTGTGACATATGATCAAGGTCCCTGCATAGATTTGATAAAGATGGAGAAGCTAACATATGCCTTATGCGTGCATCTTCAGACAATTGATGCAATGAAGGTATTATGGTAGAAAGAGATCCAATCTCTTCAGATTGTGTACCCAAATGTTTACATGGAGTAAATATCTAGAATTATTACAAGTTTTGGACATCTTTGTCATTAATGTCAAAGGGGGAGAATTAGAGAATGTGTATACATGGGGAGAAGTATATGTATATATTAAAAGAAGCTATGATAGATAGTTTTTTGTGATTAAGTCATTTTGAGAAACTTGGCCACATTCCTTTGTTGCCATAAATGACAAAGGGGGAGATTTTTGGCAAGTTGACTTCTTGAGGATGCATGACTTATTTTGTGTTGTCATTATGGAAACAAATTCATACTAAGTTTCTGTCAAAGATAACTTAGAAGATTAAATGACTAAGTATGGAAAAAAGGACAGACAAAGTTATACAACGATCAACACATCAGTGTATGTGTGAGCGACTGAATTAGAGCATGTGCATTAAGATATATGGTCTATGTTTCATGTACATACTAAGTCCAGACATGCATGGTAAGGCATGATAGTATGGAGAAGTTACAGATAGATCAGTGCACCAGCAGTCCAAAAGATAGAGCATGAAAGCTGACTAGTGTTTTGATCAGCGTATATTATTTTGTTATGTAAAGGTGAAGCACCTGTGATAGTATGTTTGTAATAATTTAATTAGTATTGTTGTAAACATGCTTAAGCCAATTAGTTTGGAAGCATTGTGTATTATGTTTTCAGGCCAACCATAAGTCTTGTTTTGGGTCGCGTCTATTCAGGCATGAACATATAAGTATGTAATGTAAAGTTATGTTACAAGTGTCGAAGAATATGAATGAGAAAGAGATAGAAGAGTAGCACAGACAAGTCAGTATGAGATAAATCTCTTTAAGAGAGTAAGAGCATTAGCGCATACATGGAACTTATCAGACAGCAGTGTCATCATAGCAGTTCAATTTTGATATAGTGTATATCAACTATCAAAAGGTTGTAGCCTTCATCCTATTGAGAAGTGAGCTTTGGAAGTGATCCATATACCTTTAACAGGGTTTTGTAAAGAATCCTAACAGGGTCATTGTACTTACATTTTAAAGACTGCTTCTAACAGGGAAAAGGAAATTTAACAGGTTCATTATACTAGTACAATATTTGTGGGTACTAATTCCCACTGGGGTTTTCCTCTGATCAAGGTTTCCCCATAATCATATCATGTGTTATGTGTTCTTGTATTGAGCTTCAAAGGATGTATGTTTGATTTATGTTTAAGTTGCTAAAACATAATAAATAGACAAACACTGATTCACCCCCCCCCCTCTTAGTGTTTCTAACACTATGCATGTTCATTTCCATGGTTTATACATGTTCTAGATGCTATGTGCAGTCATGCCGAGTCAGATATGAAGTTTCAGTAGAGTTATGCTAATCAGTTATGACAATTACAAAGATTGAAGACTATCTATGAAGAGCCAATGTAATTACATTATTTCTTGAGTTGGGCCTATCTTTGGGATATGCCTGTTTGTATTCATGTTTAGTTATAAGTTAAAGATAATTATCTAAAGGTGCCAAACATGTTCTATCAAAATCATGAAGTTGGAGTTAATTTGGTGGAGCCAACTTTGTGAAGCATTGCATCTATTCAGTATGAGTTGTGTGTTTCTAATCAGGTTACTTGGATGATGTGGTTGATTAAAGAAGTAGTTAAGGGACTCCTAGAGCCGACAAAGATCACATCCTTTGGAGAAGATACTTATAGTAGTTCATTTGAGGAACGCCAAGTATGAATGAGAAGAAGAAAGAAAGAACAAGAGAAGAACAAAATGTCTATTGTTTTGGGACAGTAGAGACATTTAATTCATCAAGAAAAGATCTATGTTAAGAATAAATAGAAGTATACAACACACTGGAACTAATCAAGACAACAGGTCTACTCAAATAGTTCATCTATTAGATATAGTGTATATCTATTCTAGTGTAAATTGTAGCCTTCATCATTTTAGCAGTGAGCTTTTGGACAGTGAGTCCTCACCCCTAACAAGGTTACTTTTAAAAGACTCCTAATAGGGTTTGACCTTTAACCAAGTCTCTGTACTTATTGCATTGTAAAGAAAAACTCCTAATAGGGTTGCAAGATCTACTAATAGGGATAATTATACTGAAGTACAGTTCTTTGTGGGTGCTAATTCCCACCGGGGTTTTTACCTATTTGGTTTCCCCATAACCAAAATTGTTGTGCTCTCTATTGTGTTATCTGAATGTGCATTTACTTTGTGTTAATTGTATCTAAGAAAAAAAAAGAATTAAAGTAGCTGATAACTGATTCACCCCCCCCCCCCTCTCAGTTATCCTTTGGGACTATTCTAAAAATTGGTATCAGATCCAAGTGCCTTGGAGAGAAAGCCTAACAGCTTAAGGTAGATTAGATGACATACTTTAGGAAAGAGAGTCCTAAGTTTGATGGAGAAAACTATCTTGACTGGAAGAAAAGAATGATAACACATCTTTAGTGCATTGGATTTGAGATCTATGAGACTGCCACTAAATAAATTGAAGTTCCCACCTTGAAAGACCTTGAAAAAGATGACTCTATAGTCAAACAAAAGGAATTATTCACTAATAATGCAATTTCCAAAGAACCCCTAATCAGTGCCCTATCCGACAGTGAATTTTCAGAAATCAAGAAGACAGATAAAGCATACTCTATTTGGAAATACTTAGAAAATATGTTTGAAGGAGACATTGAAGAAAAGAATGCACATAGAAAGACGTGGAAGAAAAGGTACATCAACTTAGAGATGCTACCTAAAGAAAATATCAGAGCCTATAATCAAAGAATTAATGAAGCAGTTTCAGGTATCAGGAACAATGGTGGAGAAATTTCAGAGGAAGATATAATGGACAAACTAATGACCACACTAATAGAATACTATGAGAGAAAGATAAATATCTTAGATCAGACTATGCAATTTTCAAAATACTTCAAGAGAGAGACTTTGATCATCAAAATATCTGCATTTGAGATATCAAGATTAAAGATTGAACGCAAAAGTGAGACAGCTTTCAAAGCCTCAGTCCATAGGAAGAAATCCATAAGCAGCTATAGTAATGATGAAGAAGTGGATAAAGAACTAGAAGAAATCATTTCTATGATTTCCAAGAAAGAAAGGAAAGGTAAAGGGAAATATGAAGGACAACTACCATTCAAATGTTTTTCATGCAACAAAGCTGGTCACTTTGCATCCAAGTGTCCTACAAGAGTCAAGAAGTTCAGATCAGATTACAAGCCCAAGTACACTAAGGAATGTTATCATGCTAAAGATGGTGTAACTAATGATGATTTAGGAGAAGATGAA
>MU227971.1:827782-841134 GCA_018584345.1 Thuja plicata | reverse complement strand
GAAAGATCAAGACAAGGGTAAACATGGAAAGTTTGATGCTTTATGGATAGGTCCTTTTGTCATCATTGGTAAAGGAGGTGAGAATTCTTACATTTTACAAGATTTGGAAGGTTACAATCATGAACTTTCTATGCATGTTCAGTATCTTAAACCTTTCTTTCATTAAAGATAACAATAGGCAAGTGTTCTTTCTTTTCCTTTTTTCTTATATACATATATTATCATTGTGTTTTCTAATGGTCTGCTTTCAAGAGATAGCTTGGATCTTGCTGTGTTCAGGTATAAACACACATCCCCAAAAAGAGCCACTGGTGGAACCCATGTCAAAAAAATAATTTACATCCATTCTTGTTCAGGGAAGTAACTGTCTAGATATACCTACTTGTCTTTTATAGTCTTATCAAAGTGTTATCATGTATTTTTTCACTTTAATATGTCTTAATGTTTAAAGTTTTGAGATTCTCATTGTCTTAGAATCATCTTCTTAAGGTTCCTTTTCACTAAGGGAAATCTAGGAATCTAATCTTGTGACTTTTTCCTTAAGGACATAATGAAATTGCATGTGCTTCTGACTAAGTTAAAAGTCCTATGTGATGTTTTCATATAAATCCTAATACAACTAAATGGAATTTTACATATTTTACCATTGCATTATAAATCACTAATTCATATTGATGGTAAAAGTAGTCAACTTGCAATCATGACCTAAGAGGAAATATTTTAAAAGAATTATAACTTTGATTTAATGATGCCCTTAAATGTTCCAACTAGTAGTCTATCAATATTTTGGAAAGGTTAAAATTGGTTTAATTAAATTTCCATGAATTTGAATGATTATTACTTTCATGAGATAAAATGATATTGTTATATATGATTATGATCAATAAGATTATAATGTGTCATGATTTGATTAATAACAATAATAATAAATAATATTTCCTTTTCATATATTCGATACAATATGTTATGTTTATAAACATGAAGAGGGATTTGAAAAATCAATGTTATGGAAAATATTGTTTAAAAGAAAGTTAAAGATTGTTTTGATACTATGTTAATCTTGGAAACGTTCCTAAGTTATGTATAATCTTTAAATATTTATATTCTTATTCTTTCTCCATAACCTTAGTATATATTTATGATTTCTTTTATTAGTTTTCATGAGCAAGGTTATATTGTTAAAATGCCTACCTATTATGTAATTTTCATAACATTTGAATTAAAGAAAGATAAAGTTTAAATGATGTGATATTTTTATTTATTATTATTATTATTAATATTATTATTAAATCAAAACCAAGTCTTGATCATAACGAAAAGAAGTTATCACAAAGAAAAACTAACTAATTAAGTTATTAAGCTTTGTATTATTGATTTAGTTAATTTCAACTTTGGGATTAATTATTATTATTTGAAATTAAACTCTTATCTATTGATTACTAATATTAATAATTACACTTTTCTCACTATTTTAAACATCTACATTGGACATTATTGTTGACAGGATACAATGGTGGTAAGTGCCAGCAAGAATGATAAGATAGAGATTAGTCATCTTAAACTTGGCGTCTGTGGATCAAAACCATTAGCTCTCTCACATATAATGTAGATATCACACACCCCACCATGCCATGCCGCCATTAGCACAAGTCGCCACCTTTAGAAACAAGCTTTTCACGCCGCCACCAACTCACACAAGCATACAGAAGATGTTGTTTACCCAACGCCACAACAAGACTATGGACAGGAACGTTATGATGCTTGGAAGATTGGGTATGATACGTGTTTGATGTGTGTCATCTACAAACAAGGACAAAGTATTAAAGCAATAAGAAAAGAGACAAATTTCCAGCGCAGTACAAATTTTTTGCCACCTTCAGCAAGCAAAATACTAGATATTAATTCTCATGCTACAGTAGTCTGCGAAGGAGTTTAAATTGTTGGTCGCCACCCTCATCAGCAAAAAATAGCAGGGGGTCAATACATATTCAGCATTGATAATTATATTTGGAATGGCTGGCGGAAGGCGTTGTGCAGTCTTCAGGTGATGCAAAGTTTGTCTCCAGCATCCACGACACCATTACATAATGGGATGAACTACAGAACATATCCATCATCAATACATATTCATATGATTTGACTCCCTTATGTGACAACAAAAGGATGTATATACAGTCATATTAAAACATGGCTAGTAGAGTAGATTGGAGTACAAAGACGTGGATTTGGATGAATCAAACACTATTCATTGGATTGACTTCCCAAGACTGGTTGCCACTCTCAAATAGTTACATAACAGGTGGATGCAAACATCAGAGCATTTATCCTGAGCTTGGCACCCATAAATCAAATCCATCAAGCTCAACACAATAAGGCAGGGATCACAAATATGAATGTGGAGAAGTTTTATACAGATTTATCAAGTATGCGGTTAGGAAGGTTATCCAACTGAATGGTTGGCTGTTATAGGTGATTAAGGAGATATATTTGTTATCCAGACTATTGTAATAGTTAGAAATAGGTTAGTTGTAGGTTAGTTTATAGTGAAAGGGTGTGATGATCCAGCATACCCTTTCAATTTTATATTTATATTCAGTCATAAATCTGCAAACAAGGAGAGAAGAATATCATTGAACAAGATATAATGACTGATGTTGAAATTATGGATTCTTGGGTTGTGATGAAATGAAAGATAGTCGAGTTTGAAATCTGAATGCAAAGATCCAATATACCTTGTTAACAAGTAGAGATAAGTCTATATTTTATTCCATTGTGCAATAGTCATTTTCACTATTTTCTTTACAATCAAGTCCTTCAGATAAATCAATATGACATTCTTTGAAGTGATAGTTTTGAAGTTGCATATATTTCACTTTAATTTTTATATTCCATATATTCAATTGTTTCTTCTTCATTTTTGTGTGGTTAAAAACCTATTGATTAAAGCCTTAAATCAATTGGTCTGTCATCTGAAGAATAATATCTAGTTGAAATATCTTAAAAGTTATCGTTATATGTGTATTTCACTTCTCCTTTAAGGTGACAAGTTTTGTTTCAAATTTGTCTCTGAAGTTGAACGTAGTATTGAAGATATATCGACTCTGTTTACCCATTATTAAAATAAAGCACTAGTCTCTCTCGTTAATTGAATTTGGTATAAGGTTTCATTGTTTCAAATTTTTGAATTACTCTATCTAATTCAGTTCATATTTCAATCATATCAAGAAATATTAAATACATTACATTTCATTAACACATATATTTTCAGTTTTGCAATCTTATTAACACATTGAGAAGCAGGAGTTGAAGTTATCAGTTATCTGTTATAGGAAACTTCTAGAAGACTTTGAAGACAAGTTTTAAAGTGGAGGCCCACCAGCCTTGGTTTTGTGGAATCAGAATTGTAGGAGGTTGTTGAAACCTTGTTCATTGGCAAATCGATTGTATCTATCTTCACTAGATAAGCAAAATCCGTAAGAAGTCCAATCTGTCGATTTGAGCACAAACAGGTTTCTTGGGTAAGCAAGAAGCATAATTGTATCTATTAGTCGACAGTAGAAGCTGAATATGTTGTAGCCGCATTGAATTGTTCAACAATGGTTTAGATCAAGCAGATGGTTAAAGATTTTTGTATATAGTTTGATTATCCTTTTGTTATTCACTTTTATAACACCAGTACTATCAACATGTCCAAGAACCCTATGATGCACACAAAGACAAAGCACATTGAGATTAAATACCATTTTCTTGGAGAAAAAGTTGGAGATAATGATGTAAAATTGGACTATGTGAGCACCAAAGAATAGTTGGCAGATATTTTCACAAAGCCTTTATCAAAAGATACTTTTGAGTATCTCAGGGAGAAGTTGGGAGTAATTCCCTTTCCTGAGTCTGATTAGATAAAGCAGTAAGAACATCAATCCACAGTGACTAATGAATGGTTGACTAATCTACTTCTGGAGTAGTACCTGTGCCTAATTGTTTATGGTGCCCTTTGCCATTGATGTCAAAGGGGGAGTATATAGCAAGGAGGAGCATATACTCTGGGGGAGTATAAACATAGACAGAGGAGCTGCAATAGTGTAGAGGAATCTTTGATGAGGATATTGAGAAGATTGTAAAAATAAAGAAGACACCATGTGCTGAAGATGTTTTTAATATCATCTTTTTCCATCAATGTCAATGGAGGAGATTGTTGGAGATTTACTTCTGGCAGCAAGTTGATTGTATGTTTGTCATTGATGACAATATATAATATAGATCAGTGTTCTGTATGTACTTATTAGAATGATTTTATCAAGCCTTGCATGCTTATATTCATGTTGTAGACATGTTGTTTATGTTTTGTTCATACACGCAGACTCAGATATGAAGTTTCAGTTGTGTTGCGTAATTTTGTTAACGACAGTTATAGTTTTTGGAGTTTGTCTATGCAGATCCAATGTATTACATTGGTTCTTGAGTTGTGCCTATCTTCGAGATATGCATGTGTATATTCAAGTTTAGTTATGAGTTGAAGTTAGTTATCTAAAGGCGCCAAACGTGTTTCAACAAGATTGCAATGTTAGATTTAATTTGGTGAGGCCAACTTTGTGAAGCATTGTGTCTATTTAATTTATATTGCATGGTTGTAATCATGCTTGCATGGTTACTTAAGCTGACAAGGATGTTATGAAGAGTTGTCTAACAGGTCCCATGATCTCATACTTTGAGGAAGATACTTATAGTAGTTCATTTGTGGAATGCTAAGTCTGAATGACAAGATAAGAGACAAAAAAAGTACAGAGCAGAATATCAATTGTGTTTCATTCATCAAGGACCTATGTGAAGACGAAGTGAAAGATTACAATACATTGGAACTGATGAAGAGAGCAGGTCTACTCTATAGTTCATTATCAGATATAGTGCATATCTATTCTATAGAAGGTTGTAGCCTTCACCATTGAAGAAGTGAGCTTTTAGACAGTGAGTCCTCACCCTTAACAAGGTTATTTGTAAAAGACTCCTAATAGGGTAAGACCCTTAACCAGGTCACTATACTTATTGCATTGTAAAGAACAACTCCTAACAAGGTTGCAAGATCTTCTAATAGGGATTATTATAAACAAGTATAGTTCATTGTGGGTGTTAATTCCCATCAGGGTTTTTACCATTTGGTTTCCCCGTAACCAAATTGTGGTGTTGTCTATTATGTTATCTGAATGTGCATTTACTTTATTGTATTATGGAGTTAATAAAGAGAAAGAATTAAATTAGCTGATAACTGATTCACCACCCCCCCTCTCAGTTATCCTTTGGGACTATTCTAATAGTATGGTCATACCTTGACATACTGTGAGGATTGAGTTCATACCAATCCATGATACCAATTTTTGAGCAAGTTTTAAACTATGTTGTAGACAGTCCTAGAAATTAGGCCTATTAGCCCTATTGGACCTAGATTGTAGGAACCCTATGTACAAATGACCTAGGGGATTGAAACATATAAAATATTTTGAGGAATGATAAAGGGTATTTGAATGTTGGATTGGATTTTCAAATTCTTTATGAAAGTTTTGAAAGAATTGGGAAAAAGTCACTGTAAAAGGCTACAAGAAAATAAGCCCAATTAGGCCTCTTGGAGACTAAAGTTGGAAATTGACTAAAAAAGGTTAAGGGATCCATCAAAATGGAGTCAAATGGGAACATATGCATGGATTAAAACATGGTTAACACCCTTGCAATGAATCATGAATGCTAGAGTGGAGTTGGCACCTAGATCCTTCTAAGTGTAGTGGGAGAAGTGAAGAATTGAGCTAACTAAAAGGTGTTAGTCTTTCAAAGGTGAAGCACAAAGAGTGAAAATATTAGAGAAGATTTGGAATTGAAATTAGTTAATCATTTAAGCCAATCAGGACCTAGAGGAGATTAGGTTCCTAGAAGAGACAAGCTAGGTCTCTTGGATGCAGTGCTAGCAAGCCTTGGAACACTGACATCATATTGGTATCAGAGCCAGGTTAAGATAAGGCTTGTGGTGTATGTTTTATCCTACTAAACTAGTTGGAGAGAATACACTAGTGGGATTAGTAGAAGACAAAACTATGGTGACTAACACTGAGTTAGCCAAAAAGGTGGATGAGAAAGAAGAAGGCAACAAGTTGTTAAGAGAAAGGTTGTCTAAAATGGAGCAACTCTTGGGAAAAGTCCAAGACAAAGTTGATAAGATGAAAGATAAGATAGATTAGAAAGAAGAAGAAGAAGCAAGGGAGAAGGGAGAAGGGAGTGGATTTAGAAGAGGAAGCTCCAACCGCTGACCCTATCATTGCTAAATAACCCTTCTTCAAGGCAATGAAGGCTTTAGGTGGCAAAGCTTTGGAGGGTGTACCACTCTTTAGTGGACAAATGGATACAGATTTAGTTGTGGATTGGATTGATAGTATAGAGAACCATTTCAAATGTGATGGTATCACAGAGGCCCAAAAAGTGAATGTGGCCAAGTCAAGGTTGAGAGGATGAGCCCTCACATGATGGAAGCTTGTTCAAACTGGAAAGGAGAAACAAGCAAGGAGTCCCATAGTCACATGGAAGGGCATGGTGTCCAAGATAAAGAAGACCTACTTTCTTGATGACTATGAGGTTCAACTGCATAGAAGAAGACATAGCCTTAGACAAAAAGATTTGGATGTCCAAGCATACACTGAAGAGTTCCAAAATTTGTGCCTAAAGTCACAAGTGGTGGAGGACGAAAGCATCAAACTAGCTAGATATTTAAATGGAATCAAGTGGTCTATTCAAGAAGATATGAGTCTTGTGAACTTCAAAAACATTTTCCAATGTTATCAAATGGCCTTAAAGATAGAGGAGAAAGGAAAAATAAAACAAGAGAAAACTTCCAAAGGAAGAGGTAGAGTAGAGGATCAAGAGGTGGCTATGGTGGAAGGAGTTCAGAATCAAGGACACAAGGAGAAGTCAAATACACTGAGCAGAAAGAGGGAAGTTCTAGTAGAGGTGGAAGAGGAAGGAACTAAATTTCAGAGGAAGAAGTGGTGTACAAGGAAGAGGCAATTACTTTTCCAATATGAAATGCTATCATTGCAACCAAATGGGACACCCTGCCTATAGGTGTCCAGAGAAAGGTAGTACTTATCAAGGAGGTAACAAGAGAACTAATTTAGTTCATGAAGAGACAAATGCAATAGAGACACACTCTGAGGTACCACTAAATTTAGAAGAAGGTGAGAACCTCATGATGAGGAGAACATTGATCAAGGAATCGGTTAGAGAAGAACCAAGCCAAAGAATGTCCCTATTTAGAATCAAATGTAAGGTGATGAGAAAATTTTGTAGAGTCATTGTGGACTCAGGGTCTACTGACAACATTGTGTCAAAGAAAAAGTTAGCAAGTTAGGCATGACAAGGATACCTCACACCCATCCTTACAAGGTCACATGGCTCAATAAGGGACAAAATGTCTTAGTCAATGAGCAAGCTTGGGTGGAGTTCTCTATAGGGAGATATAAGGACAAGGTTATATGTGACATGATGCCTATGGATGCATGTCACTTGCTCCTAGGTAGACCATGGAAATTTGACCACCAAGCTATCCATGATGGAGTGAAGAACTCCTATACATTCAAGATGGATAAAGTAACTTTCAAAATCCAATCATTGTTAGAGGATGCAGATGTGAAGACAAAAGGTCCTAATGTGATTATGGTGGGTGAAAAATAATTAATAGAAGCCATGGAAGAAGGAGAAGGAGTTGGCTATGCATTGGTGCTAGGGCCAAGAGAAAAGAATGAAGAAAAATAAGACAAGAAATCAGAGGTACCTAAGGAAATACAAAGCATGTTGTAGACTTATGAAGGCATAGTAAGTGATGGACAACCATCAATATTACCCCCTAAAAGAGCCATAAGTCATAGGATAGACTTCATACCCAGAGTTACCATACCTAATAAGGCATCTTACAACATGACCCCTCAACAAAATGAGGAGATTGCTAGGCAAATAGAAGAACTCCTTAACCAAGGCCTTATCAAGAAAAGAATTATCCCTTCTACAGTACCCACTATCCTAGCACCAAAGAAAGGAGGAACATGGAGGCTTTCTACTGATTCAAGAGCCATAAATATGATAACCATTAAGTATGGGTTCCCCATACCTAGGATTGAGGACCTAATGGATTGTCTAGGTGAAGCCAAGTACTATAGCAAGATAGACTTGAAGAGTGTGTATCACCAAATTAGGATACATGAGGGAGATGAATGGAAGACAGCCTTTAAAACCACTGAAGGTTTCTATGAATGGCTTGTCATGCCATTTGGTCTGTCTAATGCCCCCTCCACATTCATGAGGCTCATGAATGAAGTCCTCAAAGACTACATTGGCAAATTTGTAGTAGTATATCTTGATGATTTACTGATTTATTGTAGGACAAGAGAGGAGCATCTTCAACACCTTGAGACTATCTTCAAGAAGCTGCATGAAGAGAAGTTGATGATCAACTTGGAGAAATGTGAGTTTATCAAAATAGAGCTAGTGTACCTTGGGTTTTTTCTCTCTCGTGGAAATATAAAAATGGAAAAAAGTAAAGTGGAAGCCATCATGAATTGGCCTACTCCATGGACAGCAATAGAGGTAAGAAATTTTCATGGACTTGCTCAGTATTATAGGAAGTTTATAAGGTAGTTTAGTTCTATTTGTGCTGCTATGTTGGACATAATCAAAGGAGGAATGAAGACTAAGTTCATATGGAATGAACAAGCCACTTATAGCTTTGAGTTATTGAAATAAAATATTGCTACCCAACTTGTTTTAGTCTTTCCAAGATTTGAGAAACTTTTCACCATTGAGTGTGATGCAAGCAATGTGGCTATTGGAGCTATCCTAAGCCAAGAGGGAAGACTAGTGGAATTTCATTCAGAGAAGTTGAGTGAAGCTAAGAAGAAGTATTCTTATTATGACCTTGAAATGTATGAATTGGTTCAGGCTTTAAGGAAACAGAGACATTATTTACTATCCAAGGAGTTCATAGTCTACTCTGATAATCAAGCTTTAAGTTTCTTGAACTCTCAAGAAAATTTAAGTCACAAGAACATGAAGTGGGTTGAGTACCTACAAGCTTATACCTTTAATATCAAACACAAGAAAGGATTCCCATATAAAGTGGCAGATGCATTGTCTAGAAGATCTCTCACAATTCAGGAATTTCAGTTGAAGAGTATGGGAATAGATCATTTCAAGGATCTATATGCTGATGATGAAGACTTTGCACACATTTATAAGGTATGTGTTGAATACAAGAATCATTTTCATAGCAAGTATGTTGAATACACTTTACAAAGCAACCTTTTGTTTAAGTGAAATCAGTTGTGTGTCCGTAGAGGGTCTAATAGGGAGAACTTAATCCAAGAAAAGCACAATGGTGCATTGAGTCGTCACTTTGGGAATACTAAGACCCAAGAAATTATTCAAAAGTTCTATTATTGGCCAAGAATGAATCTTGATGTTAGGAGGTATGTGGAAAGTTGTATTGTATGTCAAAAAGCCAAAGGTACTTCTTCAAATTTAGGCCTTTATCAGCCACTTCCTATTCCCACTAGGCCATGGGAATGCTTGAGCATGGATTTTGTAGTTGGGTTACCCAAGTCAAGACAAGGCATGGATAGTGTTTATGTAGTTGTGGGAAGATTTAGCAAGATGGCTCACTTAATGCCATGCAAGAAAACTAATGATGCTAGCCAAATAGCATCTCTTCTTCAAAGAGATAGTAAGAATTAATGGGTTACCTATGCGCATTCTATCAGATAGAGACACTAAATTTATGAGTCATTTTTGGAAGACTCTTTGGCAAAGGTTAGGCACTAATTTATCCTTTGGGTCTACATACCATCCCCAAACTGATGGTGAGACCGAAGTGGTGAATAGAAGTCTTGGAAATCTACTAAGGTTCTTGACCAAGGAATATGGACAACAATGGAATCAATTGTTTGGACAAGCCGAGTATGCATACAATGACACCATCAACCTGTCAACAGGGAAGAGACCCTTTGAGATACTCTATGGATTACATCCTAGAGGAGTCTATGAGTTAAGAGACTTGAAGGATGGATTCAAGACAAGTGGATATGTAGATGATTTTTCCTATGCAATGCAAGAGATACATGATACAGTCAGGAAGACTTTGACAAACAACACCATGAAACATAAAGCCAAGATAGATGTAGGTAGAAGAACAATTTAGTTTAATGTTGGTTACTTGGTCATGGTGCATCTTAACAAATCAAGGCTTCAAAAGGGAGTCCCTCACAAGTTGCAAATGAGAAGGATAGGTCCCTATCCTATCTTAGCTAAATATGGTGATAATGCATTAAGAGTTGAGCTCTTGGAAGACAGTTGACTATAACCTATGTTTAATATTGCATACTTAGTCCATTACAAAGGACCATAGAAAGACATGAATCAAAGTATCAAGGAAGTGATTAGAGATGTGGAAGATCTCCAATTACTCCCTGCTACAGTCACAGGAGCTGACAGTGTACTGGAAACTAGAATCTACAAGAAGACTAGAACCAAAGAATACAAGGAGAACTTGATCAAGAAAAATGATCAAACCGATGTTGATGCAATCTGGGTAAAGGAATTAGAGTTCAAGAAGATGGGGATGAATCCAAGCATCCTCAATCCAAGGGTGGATTGAAATTTTTGTATTGGGGAGGATGGTGCAGGAGCGCACCTAGGCTAACCTCCATAGTTAGGATGTTTTGGCTTGTACTTGACATTGGCCAAGTCAACATAGTTCTTTTTACTTTGGACCTTAGAAGTGTTGGAAACACTGAGAAGGGGGGGGGGGGGTAAATCAACGTTTAGCTTATTATTCAAATTCAGCAATTTAAACATAAATCAAATATAAATCTAATGAAGCATAACACAAGATCACATAACACTTGATATGATTATAGGGAAACCTTGATTAGAGGAAAACCCCGGTGGGAATTAGTACCCACAAATATTTTACTAGTATAATGAACTTGTTAAAGTTCCTTTGCCCCATTAGAAGCAGTCTTTACAATATGAGTACAATGACCTGGTTAAGGGTCTGACCCTGTTAGGAGTCTTTTACAATTAACCCTGTTAGGGGTGAGGAATCACCATCCAAGAGGTCACTACTCAAAGAGAAAGAAGGCTACAACCTCCTGAGGACAGATATGCTCTATATCCAAAAGTGAACTGTTGTATGTGACACAAATGTCTGATCAGTTCCAGTTACACACTAATGCTCTTAACTTCTTTAAGGGCTCTATCTTATTCTGATATCTTCATACTTCTCTTCTATACATCTTCTATGACTTATTTGACCACACTTCAAATGTACCCTTGCATTACATATATATATCTTTATGCCTAAATAGATGCAACTCAAAACAAGACCATAGTCAACCCAAAAACATAATACATAGCGCTTCCAAACAAATTGGCTTAAGCGTGTTTACAACAATGTTTAATCCACAATTAAAAAATTAATACAATAGGCACTTAGCCTTTACATAACAAAATATTATACGCTTAACCAAAATCATGAAGTCGGCTTCATACTCTGTATTCTGAACTGCTAGTGTACTTTTTCTTTCTATAACTTGTACATACTTCCATTCTGTACCATGTGTGTATAGGGTAAGAATAATAATATACTATAGAGCTTAAGTCTCAATGCGCATATCCTTAGGTGATTGTACGCATGTGCGATGATGCCCTGATTGACTGCAAGTCACTGTTCTATTTTTTCTTCTATACTTAGTCAATTTTCCACTTCATAGTTTGCTATCAAAACTTCATATGAATTTGTTGCCATATTGACAACACAAAATAATCCATATACTCCCTAGGAGTCAAATTTCCAACAATCTCCCCCTTTTTCATTAATAGAAACAAAGGAATGTGGCCAAGTCACTCAAAATTGACAAACACCCAAAAATTGTATATCATTATACTGTATAATAAATACTACATATACATACACTTCTCCTCACACATTCATTACTCCCCCTTTGACATTAATGACAAAGGTGACAAAATTTTAAGTCTCTAGATACTTACTCCATATATACATCTGGATATACAACTTGAAGATTCTTTATCTCTTGCTGCCAGAATGCCTTCATTGCATCAACTATCTGGAGATGGGCGGATAGAGCATAAGTGAGCTTCTCCATTTTAATCAAGTCCATGTAGGGACCTTGATCATATGTGACAATGGTGGCATCAATATGTTTGATGTTCTCATCTAGAACTGCTAAGGAGGGCGCAAGTGCATTTCTTAGCTGTGTCTGTCGGATCCTTATCTTATTGATCTCCATTTTAGCTTTTTCTATCTTGTCCAGTTGACCTTGGTAGATATTATTGCAGATGTTCATGTCTTGCGTGGATGTCTCGACTGATCTCCTAACATTGTCAACCAATATATCTGCCTCCTCTATCTTCTTGATATGTTCAGTCATCAATTTCACCCTGTCCATGCAGTTGGCTATTACATTTATACCTTTAGTTTCCAACTCTTTCAACATAGACTAACCAATCTTCAAAGACTTCAGATCTAAGGAAAAATTCTTTACTAGTTCATTCAACCTTTCCTTTTTATACTCATCTTCTACAATTCTTGTGGCTGAGTCTACTAAGCTTGTAAAATGTGCTTTGAAGCTTGTTAGTATGATGTCTACATCATCAACTTATTGAATTTTTTCTACTTTCTTATCAACAGGCACTAGATCATTCAAAATTTTTACTGATTCTAGGAAAAGAGGATTTCTCATAACCGATTTTTCTTTGGCCTTTTCCATGGCTAGGACACTAATATTGATCAGGTCTTCTTCTCCCCAAGAATCCAAACTTGTTGAGTCGGGAGTTAAACTTGACAACAATGAGGTAGATGGTTGAATGGATGGTGTGAATATGGTATTCTAACTAGTATCCATGCATTGAATTTTAACTAGGATCTCCATAGCTAGTATCTCATTGGTTTGATTGTCTTTCTCTTTGTTCAAATCTGTTGAATCATTTGAAGGGACTTCATCTTGCTGTAAGGATGTTTCATCAGTGCATACCTTCTTTGTCTCTTCTGAGTTCACAAATAATTTTTAAACCTTATCTATATCATTATTAGAAGTGGTCATAGATATCTTGATATCATCAATCACTATAGAATCCCCTATATTTTTTTTTGTATCAGAGGCTATTGAAACTGAGGGCATTGAAACTTGTGGACCTGTCTTAGGTACATTCTGAATTACTGGTTCTGCAACTTGTTTATGAGGAACTGGAGTTGCCTTAGCTATAGATGTCATTGATGGATACATATGTCTATCCAAAAATAC
>MU227971.1:805450-827722 GCA_018584345.1 Thuja plicata | reverse complement strand
ATTCTTGTTTTGGTTCTTAGGTGCGGCTTTACTAAATCTAACAAAATGACTTTCTCATCATGCGAGCACACCGGGAGAAGACTATCCAATGTTTCTTCTCTTATCCTCATATCCTCTTCAATTGCTTTCCTCTTCAACATATAAATTATATTCCATACCTTGTTTGGTATGATAGTCTTAAGTTCCAATACAGTCCTCTTGAACTTAATCATATGAGAAATGATCATACAATGAATCTCTGATTTGTCTATCTCTTGATATTTTTCATATATATTTTTGAGAGACTCTAGTCTTCCTTCATTGACAATTTTTTCCTTAAGACATTAAGAATAGGTTTGAAACCTACCTCAAGAAGAGCTTGAGTGTTCTTTACCTTGCTCCTTGTAGTTCTCGAGGATGGATGACTACTAGGAACTTGCTTCCTTCCTCTAGACTTCTTGCTAGGTACTGATGGTGTAGATGCATCTAGGTCGATAGTGGTTGATGGCGCAGATGTATCTTCATTTGATTTCTTCTTCTTCTTCTTGGGAATATCATCAATCTTTTCTATTTTTACTTTTGTGGGAGTCTTCTCATGTTCCTTGGCTATCTTAGCTTGTCTATCTCTGTCAAGATCCTCTTGTGTAACACCATTAACTTTTAGGATACTTGAGGTAATCCTAGATGCCCTCCTTTTATTCTCAGCATTATATAGGATAGAATCAACTTGGTTTGTCTTTACCCTTTAATTTCCCCATCTAGGTTCATTGGGATCTTTGAACATAGATAGGAGAACTTGTGCATAACCTTTTGTTAGGGTTTTTTCTTGCAGGGCCTTTAAAGATGCTTGAATACTTAAATAACTCTATGACTCCCAATACCTTTTGATACTATGACTCAAGCAAGAGAAAAACAGTAATTGATGAGGTATTTTGATAACACAGGGGATACCTATTAACACCTCCTTTTTTGAGATCCACTGACTCAGGAAGGTCTTACCTATGACTGTTTACTGACTTGACAGTATCTTTAGAGTGGATTTTACTTATGTGCTAAATGCTCTATTTTTATATGGACATGTATATAAAAATGCAGATAACTATGACTATTCTAAGAAAAAGGTTGACAATCCAAATCAATATCTTAGTGAAAGCAGACAACAACATAATAGGGAATTTCATCCTTCTTTCCTTTTATAATTCTTGTGAATCTAGGAGGAATAACCTATTGATTTACTCTTTAAGAAATCAACAAACTTCAACTGTAACCTCATATGAGTACAATTGATTTTACACAAATATTCTAAAAGTAACTGGTTTAAACGATATTGAATATTTGGATGATGATAGATTACCAAACCAATTCCTAGACCATTGCCTATCCTTGGGCTTATAGAATCAATAAATGAAAATCCATAGAAAAACAAAACAAAATATTGTAAGCTACCTTAAAACCTACATGCAACATGGATAAAATGCCTTACAAACTATCTTGTCACCTCTACAATATTGTATCAAATCCTTAAATATAGTTATGCTCCCTGAAACCACTCACAAAACTTAGTTCTTTCCTTAAAAGAAACTTGCAAGCAATTTAATAGCTACCTTGTAACCAATATGCTTAAAAATACCTTACAGATTTAAACATAAAAGAGCATACACAACAAGTAAAGAGACAAAAATAAGATAGAGTAAAGTTGCACTGTATTTTATTCATATGTTTCTGCTTTAATACATGAAAAGCTTAAAAAGCTTGAAGACACAGACACAAATCTAGAAAGTCTGATTTTCAATATATTTCATCCTCTTTTTAGTATTACAATTTTGATCTATTTATAGGTCCTTAACCATCTTGGAATCCTTAACATTAGGATGCAACAAGCTTCAGATGGTTTAAGGAACCTAACCTTAAAAGAGAAGAAACGACAAAGAAAGAGAATATAGAAGCGGTGGAGAGACAAAAATAGGGGATGAGATCTGATATTCTTTGTCTTCATCTGGAATCTGGCAACTTTATCTGACAGTGTTTAGGATAGCATATGTTATTCATATTGAGATCAAGTGACCACCATTAGAGGCTAACTTACACTTGTCTTTAGTAATAACTAACCTCCCTGTGCTCAATGATCAGGCGTCAAGAGTTCCCCTTTATTCTTCATCCAGGATTTCCTCTTCTACTACCACAGGCTTCTTTTTCTTTGGCTTGGTCATCAAGTCCCATGCTATCACTTCGTCTTCTGTAGGCCATTTAAAACTCTGTGTGCTCTGTAGTTGTACCTTGTATCTTTCCCACCTGACATATGTGATGCTGTTAACATCCATTAAGAACTTGTTCATGTAAGTTTCTTCCTTGAAGGCTTCATCCAAAATCTTATTAAAACCTTCTAAATCTAAATCGGATCCTAAAATAAATGCCTCATTACTTAGCATTCTGCTATCAAATTCACTCCTCCAGGCCTCCAAGGCCTTAACTTGATCATCTTCTCCTTTCAATGGAGGAACAAATCTATTAAACTCTAGAGAAAATAGGCTTAACTTAGCCTCTATCTGATTTAGCTCACCTTTAAAGAAAGACAAGGCTATATTAACCTTTTTAATCTCATCCTCCACCTCTGTCACAATCTCAGGTAAATCTGACTTAAGTGGTTGCAAGGAGGCAAGTTTTTCAAATAATTGGACCCTAGGAGACCAATTAACAAAATAAGGGTTCAAAATGGTGATGTACCCTGTCACTTCTGTATGCAACATGGGAAATTTATTGTAAGTATTTAGGATGACATCTATTTTTTCCTTGAGTATATCAATCCTATGTTGAAGAATGCATCTTAATGAATTTAGGGCTATCTCATTTTTCTTTTTGCCCATTTTTCCTAACAGAGGAGGTCTGACAAGGGTCAACCTTTTGCCTTTTAGTGGCAGGATCTTCTACATCATCTGGCTGAGAAACCTCAGTCAGGTCAATGATATGCCCTTGTTCTTCCTGCACCTATGCTGCCTCTGCAACATTCTGTTGAGGTTGGTCAAATTGAGGTGGACGGACATATTCTCCATCACTATCACTCTCATATTCAGACTCTAAATACTCAAGCTCCTTTCCTCCTTTCTTTGTATCTAAAACATTATCCAACTGCTCATAGAGTACATAAAAATTATCAATCATGGCTTTGATCTTGTCAAAATAAGGTAAGTCAGGGTAAAACCCTCCAAATGACAATCCATTTCTCCTTATTTGCTTCTCTAAATTCAATAATTCCTGAATTCTTTCTCTTCTTGTCCTTGTGTCATCTTCATCAAGGAGATTTCTTGTGGCATCCTCCTCCACACAAAAACCATGGACATTTGTATTGGGGATGGTAGGAGTCAGGAGTTTCTTAGCTCCTGATATGAATCCTTCTTGGTCAATGTATATTTATAATGATGCCCTCATATAGCAGCTTTCCAGCCATGTGCTCACCAAATCAATAGTACCCTTACCAATGGTAAACTAAAATATTTTAAAATGTCTAGGGGTTAAGGTCCCCTTCCTATGTGGTGGAAAATGTTCATTGTCATTTATCAACAACTGCTAGATAAACTCCATAGCTGCAATTCTTGATGGCACATGATAAGGTAGGACATGAGGTGGATGTGTGCATCCATATACCCTAATCATGGTAAAATTTTCTTCTAAAAAGAAGTCTTCCCAGTTATGGTCACCCTCCCACTTGTCCACATGCTCACAAGGTCTCAACAACTATAGCACCTTTACTGGGAGTCTAGTTTTGCTGATACCCATGCTCTGCATTAATGGATATACAATCTAGTTTTCAAATCCACAAAAATTGCAATCCTTGGATGTATAATTCCATATCCTAACCCAAAATTGAATAGGATTGGGTCAATCCTAGAAAATCCTCTGAGGATTCAAGTTGTTCACATTCATGATTCCATAGTTAAAATGCAATAACAAATGCATCAGGATAGAATAATGGAAGAACCTAGGTTCCTTTTCTTTAGGATCCTTTTTCTTCTTCTGCACAACTATAAATCCCTCATGCATTTTGTTAATAATGTACTGTATGTAGTCATAACTGATGCTAGAATGTAAATCTTTCAATTTAGCACCATCATCAAAATTCCAGCATTTATTTTCTCTGCTCCTCCATCTATCCCTAACACTCTACATAAAGCATAATAAATATACTTAATATAGAAATGTAAGTCTTTAAAGAAGTAGGGTGCAGTCCTAGGTATAGGAGTAATATGGTTCCCAACCTCCTTAAGCATATGCTTCAGTAATAGGTTCCTATCAGGACCAGGTTGTAACCTATACCGCTCCTCTTGCCTAGTAATATTTATCTTGGTAGACATGGTACTGTATAAGCCAAAGGCTTGCATGAATGAATTCCTATTTAAAATCAATAGGTGAGTACCATCATTTTTCTTAATTGTCCTAGACAAAGCATCATAATGGCTGGAAAGACCTAGAAATAAGTCTATGTCTATATAGACATCATGGACAATTAACCTAGCAAGACCACTAGTCCAAGGGTTTGACACTGGAATGGCCTTATCAAAATTATTATAAAAATAATTGTATAGAGAAAAACCTGTGGATCCTGAAGTGCGAGCATTTCAGA
This sequence comes from Thuja plicata, assembly GCA_018584345.1. NCBI lineage: Eukaryota > Viridiplantae > Streptophyta > Pinopsida > Cupressales > Cupressaceae > Thuja > Thuja plicata. The sequence continues at coordinate 823,125 of MU227971.1, read as the reverse complement.
TTTCACAGTAGTCATCTGCTAGCAAGTTTGCATTTTCCCTCTTATTCTGTGTAGACGATGGCAATATCTTCAAGAATTCATCAAAGAAATTTCTATTCCCTTTAGCATCATCATCTATTTCATCATTCCTTCCACTGGTAGAAGCCACACTGACTGCTTTACTCATCTTTCTCTGTTTTCTCTTTCTCTTTTACCAATATTGAAACAAATATCCTCTCAGAACTCACTTCTCTTCTCTGTGTACTACTTAACAATTCAAGAAGCTCATCAACTAGAGAATTAGCCTAAAATTGAAAAATTTCTTCCTTCTAAACACAAAAGACCTAGCAATTCTTTGGTCTACAATTCTAGATGTATCATAAGTGAAAATGAACCTGCGATCAACTCTTTATGGTAGCTCTTCCAGGTACATAGCTCATCATTGGAAAGACAATCAATTTTTCTTTCAAGTTAACATGCTATGGAATTAATTGAAATCCTAGCCGTAGTTCATGAATGTGATAGGAAATAAAAATCATATAAGTGCGTCTTCAGAAAAACCCTTATAAAATTTGAACAAGATGACATGTCTTCATGTGATTGGTTCGTTGTCAGACATCTTAGCTACCCTTTTCATACAGTAATTAATCTTCTGGATTCTCATTGGATGCTGAATATCTATGTTGTCATGTTAGCAACTGTCACCTTTTATGATTTTTCATATTTAGCGACCACACGACTGTACAGTATCTCCTTGTCGCTGATCAAATTTCTTAACCCTCAATTCTTCTGGAGATCTAGCGACTGTGTGATTTCCTTTACTTGGCTAACCATGGTTAACTTATGGTGATCACACGACTGAATGAATAAAAGTTTCGAGATGAAATTCTTAACCCAAAGTTTATTCTGAGACCCCACGACTAAAGGTTACCTTTAACTGTTATCACTAAGTCTCTGAATATTTATTTTTCTTTACGAGACCCCGCGACTAACCTTTACCCTTTGATTTTAATTTAGAGACTATGCAAGTAAAGGTTATCTCATTGTCGTGAGCACTTTTTACTCTCATGCAAATTTTATGGAGACTTTGCGACTACCATTGATCTTATTACACTTAACATCTGACGGTTGCGCTAAGTCGTTGAGTATATTTTAAAATCCTTAAATAATTTGGAGACTACGCGACAATATATAACTTTATACCTTTTAGTCTCTTAATTGCCAATTGAATTTTTCCTTTTGGGAGACCACGTGAAAAACCTTTGTTCTACTCACTATGGACATGTGTCTCATCTTTTCTATTTATCTCCAAATCACTGAAGAAACACTGACTTAGCATTTTTAACCAGCGACTTCCCAACCAACATATACTTTAATCACCTTGCGGTTTGTCACGAAGTCTCGGCATCTTTCTCTTAACTAAATTTTTACTTGGAGACTACGTGACATAAGCCTTTAATATGTCACTTAACTGTATTCTGATTTAGAGACCGCGTGATGGAAGCAATCGCTAAGTCTTATGAAAATTCACTAACTACATGATACTTTGCACGACACCGTGACTTAACTGCTTTCTTAGACATGTTTCTGCATTGTGAGACTTCGCGACTGAAGGGTTTCACCAAGTCTCATAAAAAATAAGGAATATTCTATTTCTTTCTGAGACATCCCGACAATATTTAATTTCCAAGTCTCATAACAAAATGGAATATGCTTCTAGGATCAAGCGACTAGGTGACCATCAAAAAAGGCACATGACTTGAGTTTCTCAAAAAGGTAATGCAAAATTAGAAACTCGATTATCATTTTAGGGCTTTTTTGCAATGTGATTTAGAAGATAGCTTAGGGTTTTGGGTTTTTCCACTATTCATGTGGATTTTGACCTAAAAAAATAGAATTTTCATAGGGATACTTCAAGAATAAGACAAACCTTCTAATTTTTGATAGAAAATGACATGAAGGAAACAAGACTTTTAGGGAAAACCAACAAAACTAGGAATACAACCAATAGTGGTTCTACTTGAGGATTGACTAGACATAGTTTATGGAAAAGAACCACAGAATCTCTAGTTGCAGACCTTACAAAAAATGGAGAGGACACCAACTAACTTAAGACATAAGGGAAACTATTTACAACATTTACATACATAAAGGGAAAGTATTCACAATATGATACATACTTACTTGTGCATCACTTTGATTCTTAGTTAAAGAAATGCTTCAAGAATTGCCCATGCACAGGCAACTCAAAATCTTCTCCCTCCATGTTCTTTAATAAGTAAGAGTCTTTTCCAAAAAAAATTGAGACAATAAATGGCCCTAGCCACAAAGACTCAAACTTCTTGTGTTTTCCTTTATCTTCTGCTCTTGCATTCCATTGGAGAACTAGGTCGCCAGATTGGAATTTTCTCTCAATAGCCCTTTTATCAAAAAGGTACTTCATCTTCTGCTACAACTTTATGTTTTCCTTTTGAATATTTCTCCTTGCTTCATCCAATTCTATCAACTGAATCATTCTATTCTGCATATTATCAGAAACATCTAAATGTTCTTCTTGTATAAATTGACATATTGAAAACAAATTGTTGATAGGAAATCTTGCTTGTAGACTGTATACCAGCTTAAATGGAGGCTTACTAGTTTCTTTTTTAACTGTTATTCTGTCAGCCCAAAGCGCTAGTTTCAACTTAGTATGCCATGTTCTTTTATTCTTTTCCACAGTCCTTTTCAGTATTTTCAAAACACTCTTATTACTAGACTCAGCTTGTCCATTGGCTTGTGGATGATATGGGGATGAATATGATATTGTAATCCCATATTTTTCAAATAAATCTGTCATTTCCTCCAATCCAAAACTCATGGCATTATCCATTACTAACTTAGCAGGTACACCAAATCTAGTTATAATATTCTCCATGAGAAATTCAGTAACTACCTTGCTTGTTGATTTCTTTGTAGGGATGGCTTCAATCCACTTAGTAAAATAATCTGTGGCAACTAATATCCAGCTGTGTCCCCCACTGGATTTCTCCTGAACTTCACCAATAAAATCAATTCCCCACATAGTAAAAGGAGCTTCAGTATTTACTGGGTTTAGCAACAAAGCACCTGAAAATTTTAGTTTATCGGAGAACCTTTGACAAGGTTCACACTTTCTGACATGTTCATAAGTATCCTTGAATAAAGTAGGCCATTAATACCTAGCCCTTAGAATCTTGTGGGAAGTAGTCTTAGCAGAAAAATGACCCCCACGTTCTCCTTCATGCATTTCACTCAAAACTTTCTCAGCTTGGTATTTTTCAAGGCATAACAACAGTACACCATTCTTATCTTTCCAATTCAAGTCACCTTGGATCAAAGTGTATCTTTGAGTTTGTAATCTCATAATTCTTTTCTTATTCTCTAACAAATGATTAGGACATTCAGTATTTTTGAGAAAGAATACAATATCAGTATAGAATGGTTGCCTTTCTATGCTTGTAATAGTTTGATCATGCATTTCTACCTGATTTATCTATACTAGATCCAAGTTTTCTTCTGTCATGAGCTTTTCCAAACCTTTTCCTCTTATCAATTTTGTAATATGGATCTCAAGGTTAAATTCTTTAATTCTAGTGATCCATTTACACTTCTTACTAGTTACCTCTAACTATGTAAGGTTATCTTTTACTGCTGAATGAGGAACATAAGTATGTATCTTAGCACAAACCAAGTATGGCCTAAAAGATTTCACAGCGTTTACCAAGGCATAATCCTACTTTTCAATTATTTCATAATTAAGCTCTACAACTTGTAAGGATTTACTATAAAAATCTATTGGATGTTCAAATCCTTATTCATCCTTTTGAAGCAAAATAGCAGCAATTGTATGAAAAGATGCAAATGAAAATAAAGAGAAAGGCTTAGTATAATCTAGAGATTTCAAAACTGGAGCCTCTTGCACTACCCTTTTTATTTTTTCAAATGCCTGTTGGGCTTCTTCATTCCAAATAAATTTAGCATCTTTCTTTAACAATTTTACAATGGGTTTAACAATTTCTACAAAATTTGCTATGAATCTTCTAAGAAAGTTGATCTTTCCTAAGAAAGATTGTACACCTTTTAAGTTCTTTGGAGCAATCACTCTTTGAATTAATTCAACTCTCTCAGGGTCTATTCGTACCCCTTCTCTAGACACTATATGTCCAAGCAACTTTCCCTCTTTTACTGCAAAATGACATTTCTTGGGATTTAGTGAGACACCATATTCTAATGCCTTATTGAAAATCATACGCAAGTGATCACAGTGATCCACAACCTTTTTAGAATATGCAGTCAAATCCTCATATTCTGTGGTATTGTTTGTACATTGGAAGGCTAATAGAAATGAATACTTAAAAGTTGTACCTAATGGAGATACCAACAATACACATGCCCCTGATCCTTCTTTTGAGCAAGCCCCATCGAAGTACATTTTCCACAATCCATCTCCCTGCATAATCAACTCTTTGTTCATAGGATCAACCTCTTCATGTTGACAATAAAGTTCACTTTATTGCATCCTAAAATTATCCATATCCATGTCAATGCAACAATTAATGTTAGTGTCTTCAAATCTTTCTATCATGTGAGGAGTTCTACTCTCCCTTAACACCTTAACATTTTCTCCAGCAATGTTAAAAGTAGCATATGATAAATCACTTTGTATACTATCTCCCATTGAAGCACTCCACTTTCTTGACAACAATATGCCATAATGTGGTGGTATGTTAACCACCAGAACATTCATAGTCATTACTACATCAGGGCAGACTGCTAATTTGTAAGGCATGGCCTCAATGGTACCAATCATAGGGACCTCTCTAGAGTCCATAGCTTGACATCTCCCATGAGGAGTATCAACTTTTAATCCCATTGACCTCATGATTTTTACTGGCATAACTGTATTAGATGCTCCTAAATCAATCATACAATTTTTTAGCATCTTTTCATTAATTATTAATGAAAGAAAAAATGGGTCAACAACCTTTGGGGAAGAAGTTGTATTTAGGAAAATTTGAGGAATCACAGATGTTAACACCTCAACTTCCTTCCCTTTGGTAATTGGTTTCTTGCCAATATTCTCTGGACTTTGAGCCTTTATTATGGGCACACTGTTTAACAATGACATTACCTTTTCCTTATGTTCTCTAATTCTCATCATCTATAGAAATGGTACCTTAACTATCATTTGGGACAAACATTGAGCCATGTCCACTAGAGTATATTTCACATCTGAAGATTTTGATTTATCCATAGTGATATCATTTTCCTCATTATGTTCATTCAGAGCTGATTCTTTTAATTTTTTATTCTCTATCTTTTGAACAGGAGTACTTGTTTCTTGCCTTTTTGTATCTCCTTCTTGTACAACATTTGGTTCTAGGGCTTTTGTAATGATTTTGACCTTATGTTTATTTAGATTTTCACCAGGTCCTTCCTTTTTTTGCACATTCTTAGTGTCTATCTTATTTTCTTTTATAAAGACACTTGATGGTTGACTACCAGTACCACCCACTACTCTGTTTCTCAAATGGTAGTTATTTCTAGCTTTGTTCACTAAATATGCAGTAATACTAGCTTTCTCTTCATCTAAAGCTTTTCAAATAAGTGGAATATCTTGATTTTCTTGAGCATAAAATCTTATATGATCATCATTTCCCTCAGTTTCACTATCAGATAAGATCTGTTGATGATGATTTTCTACCCTCCTTTGTGAAATACAAGAATCATGCTTTTCATCTTCACTATTTGAATCTATATCATGGCATGAATAAGTATTTGTCATACTATGATCACACTGTCCACCCTCATCATTTCCCTATTCTTCACTTACTCTCAAGTCTAAGGAAACAATACAAAAATCAGGGTTATGAAGGGCTTCACAAGCTTCACACCAAGGATCATCATTGCAGAAATGGACAACATTTTTATGTAGAGGTTCTGGAGTTCTGTTATCTGTCTTTCCTTTTCTAGGTAAAATAACAAGCTTTCCATCCTTGAACTGAGCTCCATAAGGATGGTTCTGCATTCTATTTTGAGGATTGTATGTAGTATTATGAGAAGGCCTATTGTTTAGAGGAGCCCTATATTCCTTATACTCTAGTTATTTTAAATTGCTCCTACAAAACCTTGAGTCATCCCTCCTATTCAACTTACCAGATACTCTTCTATTCATTTCAATATTCATTGCTATCTTATAAGCATCAGTAAGAGTTCTAGGATTTTTATCTCTAAGAGCATATCCCATCTTAGAATCAAAGGCATTCAAATAAGTTTCTAGACATACCTCTTCATCTAGCCTTATGTTTTGAAATAGCTTGTGCATAGCTCTTTGAAACCTTGTATTAAAATCTGGGACCTCTTCATTGTAATTCTTTAAATAATATTGTTTAACTCATTCAACAAAAATCCTTTATTTCTTTTATCTCCATATTGATCCTTAAAGAATTCAATCAACTCATCCATAGAAACAATAGATCCATTAGAAAGGGTCCTAAACCATTCTCTTGCATCTTCCACTAAAGACTGAATAAATAATTTCATTAACACATCCTCATGAGTGATATTTAACTCATCAACAAAATCAATGAACTTTCTTAAATATGTTTCACAAGAAATAACATTGTTACCTGCAAAATTTGGGAGCTTTTCTCCTATATCACGCACATCTTTAGGGAAAGCATTAGGATATCCAGGGATACCAACAAAATTAAATTGTTTATACCTTTCAGTATGCAATGGCTTCATTTGAAAACTATCATTTTCCTTGAAAGTAGTGGCCTTTGCTTTAGAAGTAGTAATATTTTCTGGCCCAGCATGAGAATATTTTTAAGACTGCAAAAAATCTATCTTTTTCTTCATTTCAACTATTGCAGCTTCCATTTGTGCCTTTTCTAACATTTTTTCCATGGTTTCTTTTTCCATTCTTAATTTCTCCAAGTCAATCTCCAACTTGGACATTTGGTCGGTTAAAGGCTTCTGAAACTTAGGTTCTTGATTTATGTATTCACTTATCTTTTTCTTACCTTTATCCTTTTGTGAAGTAGAAGCCTTATGAGTGAGTGGTATTTCTTGGTCTTTTTGAGACCTCTCTGTATCTTTCATATTTTGATGTCTTGAAAATCTTCTTTTTCTCTTATCAACATCCTTATGCTCATGTTTTTTCTTTCTCATTTCTCTCTCCCTTTTCATTTGTTGAACTAGGGCAAGTTGTTTCATGATGAACTTCTCTTCATTTGCTAGCATATCAGAGGGACCATCTTCAGAATCTGAACTAGATGTACTTGTCTCTTCTCTCTCATTTGAATTAGAAGTGACTATAGGTGTTTCTAATACAATTTTAGCAGCTTCTTCATACTCTGTAGTATTTCCATCATGAGAATGTTGATTGCTATTCATGTCTCTCCTAAAATTACCCTCTTTACTTCTTGGAGGGGTTTCATCCATACTAACTTGGTTTCTCTTTTTTCTCCAAGACATTTCCATCCTTGAGGATAATGGGATTCCACCATATAAAACCTTCTCAGGATCATTTCTCATCCTTGACCTAGTATTCATTCTGAGAGATATTTACTAAATTTGCACTAATCTTAGAGATTTATTTTAGAGTCGCCACCCAATAACTTGGAATGAATGAATACTTAAGAGACAATTGACAAAAAAAAATGGTATGATTTGTAAAAATCTTAAACTTTAAAACACCAGAGATTTCTGACTATTTGGACTAGAGATATTTTGAAATTTCTTTAACCAGACTTTATAATCTCTAATCCCTAGTAGAGTCACCAATTTGTTAGGGTTTTTTCTTGTAGGGCCTTTAAAGATGCTTGAATACTTAAATAACTCTATGACTCCCAATACCTTTTGATACTATGACTCAAGCAAGAGAAAAACACTAATTGATGAGGTATTTTGATAACACTAGGGATACCTATTATCACCTCCTTCTTTTTTCAGATCCACTGACTCAGGCAGGTCTTACCTATGACTAATTACTGACTTGACAGTATCTTTAGAGTGGCTTTTACTTATGTGTTGAAGGCTCTATTTTTATATGGACATGTATATAACAATGTAGATAACTATGACTATTCTAAGAAAAAGGTTGACAATCCAAATCAATATCTTAGTGATAGCAGACAACAGCATAATAGGGAATTTCATCCTTCTTTCCTTTTATAATTCTTGTGAATCTAGGAGGAATAACCTATTGATTTATTCTTTAAGAAATCAACAAACTTCAACTGTAATCTCATATGAGTACAACTAATTTTACACAAATATTATGAAAGTAATTGGTTTAAATGATATTGAATATTTGGATGATGATAGATTACCAAACCAATTCTTAGACCAGTGCCTATCCTTGGGCTTATAGAATCAATAAATGAAAATCCATAGAAAAATAAAACAAAATACTGTAAGCTACCTTACAACCTACATGCAACTTGGATAAAATTCCTTACAAACTATCCTGTCACCTCTACAATATTGTATCAAATCCTTAAATATAGTTATGCTCCCTGAAACCACTCACAAAACTTAGTTCTTTTCTTGAAAGAAACTTGCAAGCAATTTAATAGCTACCTTATAACCAATATGCTTAAAAATGCCTTATAGATTTAAACATAAAAGAGCATTCACAACAAGTAAAGAGACAACAATAAGATAAAGTAAAGTTGCACTATATTTTATTCATATGTTTTTGCTTTAATACATGAAAATCTTAAAAAGCTTGAAGACACAGACACAAATCTAGAAAGTCTGATTTTCAATATATTTCATCCTCTTTTTGCTATTACAATTTTGATCTATTTATAGGTCCTTAACCATCTTGGAATCCTTAACATTAGGATGAAAAAAGATTTGGATGGTTTAAGGAACCTAACCCTAAAAGAGAAGAAAAGACAAAGAAAGAGAATATAGAAACGGTGAAGAGACAAAAATAGGGGATGAGATCTGATATTCTTTGTCTTCATCTGGAATCTGGTGCCTTTGTCTGACAGTAGTCACGATAGCATCTAATATTCATATTGAGATCAAGTGACTACCATTATAGGCTAACTTACACTTGTCTTTAGTAATAACTAACCTCCCTCTACTCAATGATCAGGCTCCAAGTGTTCCCCTTTATTCTTCATCCAAGATTTCCTCTTCTACTACCATAGGATTATTTTTCTTTGGCTTGGTCATCAAGTCCCATGCTATCACTTCATCTTCTGTAGGCCATTAAAACTCTCTGTGATTTGTAGTTGTACCTTCTGTCTTTCCCACCTGACATCTGTGATGCTTTTAACATCCATTAAGAACTTGTTCATGTCAGTTTCTTCCTTGAAGGCTTCATCCAAAATCTTATTAAAACCTTCCAAATCTAAATCAGATCCTGAAACAAATGCCTCATTACTTGGCATTCTACTATCAAATTCACTCCTCCAGGCCTCCAAGGCCTTAACTTGATCATCTTCTCCTTTCAATGGAGGAACAAATCTATTAAACTCCAAAGAAAATAGGCTTAACTTAGCCTCTATCTGATTTAGTTTACCTTTAAAGAAAGATAGGGCTATATTAACCTTTTTAATCTCATCCGTGACCTCTGTCACAATCTCAAGTAAATATGACCTAAGTGGCTGCAAGGAGGAAATTTTTTCAAATAATTGGACCCGAGGAGACCAATTAAAAAAATAAGGGTTCAAAATGGTGATGTACCCTGTCACTTCTATATGCAAGGTGGGAAATTTATTGTAAGCATTTAGGATGACATCTATTTTTTCCTTTAGTATATCAATCCTATGCTGAAGAATGCATCTTAATGCATTTAGGGCTATCTCATTTTTATTTTTTCCCATATCTTCTATCTCAGCTACTTCCTCTGATTCTACTTTCTCCTCTATCTATAAAGGTTGTTCTGAAGGCACATAAACTACCTTAGGTTTCTCTTGTAGTTTCTTTGTCATCTCAACAATGAATAGGTTCTGTTGATGTATCTTTATGTGACACAACTCCCTATCCTTTGCTAAGGCATTGGTTTCCTCAATCAAAATGCCACACTTCTCAGACAATTGTTTTGTGTTGTCTTCATTCAAGTGTGCCTAATGAGTCATGATATTAGAAATCTCAACATCTCCAGTATTGTGTACAGTCCAGACCATTTGGTTCCCCACCATGCTCTCCTGAATGTTTACTAGTTGAGGCTTCTGGTCCTTGGGACATAAGTTCCACATGGAAAAGGCTTGTGATTTTGGACTATATCCAAATCCCTTGATCATGTCACCCATTTGAATTCACTTGCCAACTTGAGGTCTGGCTACTTCCTAATATGATCAATAATGAATGTTGAGGCTAAGTCCTAGCCCTCAATAAGCAAAATGCCACTGTTCAAAACCATTTTTCTTGCCTCATCTAGAGAGACATCCTCACTAACAGTGTCATAGGCTTGCAAAGCTAGAAAAGCCTAATTTTTAACTATCTCCTCTCCATCAGACTTCAATTGTTCCCTAATCTATTCCTTGTTATTCCACCTCAAAAAATCTTTAAACTCATTAGTCTTGACAAAATTGTCATCACTTAGAAACTGCTTCTAATGCAATAATCTTTCATCAATGCATGCCTTAAGAGGCAATTATATTTTTTCTCCCTCATCCTCCTATTGTCTCTTCCTCTATCTGATTATTTTCCTTAGATTATGATCCTACAATCTATGACTAGGAATGAGGGCACTTGTTCTATCTCCTTTCTTCTCTTTCCTAATAGAGAAGGTCTAACCAGGGTCAACCTTTTTCCTTTTAGTGGTAGGCTCTTCTTAATCATCTGGCTGAGAAACCTCAGTCAGGTCAATGATATGCCCTTGTTCTTCCTGCACCTGTGCTGCCTCTGCAACATTCTGCTAAGGTTGGTCAAATTGAGGTGGACAGGCATATTCTCGATCACTATCACTCTCATATTCAGACTCTAAATACTCAGGATCCTTTCCTGCTTTCTTTGTATCTAAAACATTATCCAACTGCTCACAGAGTACATAAAAATTATCAATCATGGCTTTGATCTTGTCAAAATAAGGTAAGTCAAGGTAAAACCCTCCAAATGACTATCCATTTCTCCTTATTTGCTTCTCTCAATTCAGTAATTCCTGACTTATTTATCTTCTTGTCCTTATCTCATCTTCATTAATGAGATTTCTTGTGGCATCCTCCTCCACACAAAAACCATGGACATTTGTATTGGGGATGGTAGGAGTCAGGATTTTCCTAGCTCCTACAATGAATCCTTCTTGCTCAATGTATCTGTATAATGTTGCCCTCATATAGAAGCTATCTAGCCATGTGCTCACCAAATCAATAGCACCCTTACCAATGGTAAACTAAAATATTTTAAACTGTCTAGGGGTTAAGGTCCCCTTCCTATGTGGTGCAAAATGTTCATTGTCGGTTAACAACAGCTGCGAGATAAACTCCATAGCTGCAACTCTGGATGGCACATGATAAGGTGGGACATGAGGTGGATGTGTGCATCCATATACCCTAATCATGGTAAAATTTTCTTCTAAAAATAAGTCTCCCTAGTTATGGTCACCCTCCCACTTGTCGACATACTCACAAGGTCTCAACAACCGTAGCACCTTTACTGGGAGTCTGGTTTTGCTGATACCCATGCTCTGCATTAATGGATATATAATCTAGTTTTCAAATCCACAAAAATCGTAGTCCTTGGATGTATAATTCCATATCCTAACCCAAAATTGAATAGGATTGGGTCGATCCTAGAAAATCCTCTGAGGATTCAAGTTGTTCACATTCATGATCCCATAGTTAAAATGCAATAACAAATGCATCAGGATAGAGTAATGGAAGAACCTAGGTTCCTTTTCTTTAGGATCCTTCATCTTCTTCTGCACAGCTATAAATCCCTCATGCATTTTGTTAATAATCTATTGTATGTAGTCATAACTGGTGCTAGAATGTACATCTTACAAGTCTAGCACCATCATCTAAATTCCAGCATTTATTTTCTCTGCTTCTCCATCTATCCCTAACACTCTACATAAAGCATAGGCAATATACTTAATATAGAAATGTAAGTATTTAAAGCGGTAGGGTGTAGTCCCAAGTATAGGAGTAATATGGTTCCTAACCTCCTTAATCATATGCTTTTGCAATAGGTTCCTAGCAGGATCAGGTTGTAACCTATACTGCTCCTCTTACCTAGTAATATTTAGCTTGGTAGACATGGTACTGTATAAGCCAAAGGCTTGCATGAATGAATTCATATTAAAAATCAATAGGGCAGTACCATAATTTTTCTTAATTGTCCTAGACAAAGCATCATAATGGCTGGCAAGACCTAAAAAAAAGTCTACATCTATATAGACATCAGGGACAATTAACCTAGTAAGACCACTAGTCCAAGGGTTTGATACTAGAAGGGCCTTATCCGAATTATTATAAAAATAATTGTATAGAGAAAAACCTGTGGATCCTGGAGTGCGAGCATCTCTTATTTCATAGTAGTCATCTGCTAGCAAGTTTGCATTTTCCCTCTTGTTCTGTGTGGACCCTGGCAATAGCTTCAAGAATTCATCAAAGAAATTTCTGTGCCCTTTAGCATCATCATCTACTTCATTGCTCCTTCTACTAGTAGAAGCCACGCTGACTGCTTTACTCATCTTTCTTTGTTTTCTCTTTCTCTTTTACCAATATTGAAACAAATCTCCTCTCAAAACTCACTTCTCTTCTCTGTGTACTGCTTAACAATTCAAGAAGCTCATCAACCAGAGAATTACCTTGAAATTGAATAATTTCTGCCTTCTGAACACAAAAGACCTAGCAATTCTTTGCTCTGCAATTGTGGATGTATGATAAGTGAAAATGAACCTGCAATCAACACTTTATGGTAGCTCTCCCAAGTACATAGCTCATAATTGGAAAGAAAATCAATTTTTATTTCAAGTTAACATGTTGTGGAATTAATTGAAATCCTAGCCATTGTTCATGAATGTGACAGGAAATCAAAATCATATAAGTGCATCTTCATAAAAACCCTTATAAAATTTGAACAGGATGACATGTCTTCATATGATTGGTTCTTTGTCAGACATCTCAACTACCCTTTTCATATAGTAATTAATCTTCTGGATTGTCATTGGATGCTGAATATCTATGTTGTCATGTCAGCAACTGCTTCCTTTTATGATTTTTCATATTCAGTGACCACACGACTGTACAGTATCTCCTTGTCACTGATCAAATTTCTTAACCCTCAATTCTTCTAGATATCTAGCGACTGTGTGATTTCCTTTACTTGGCTAACCATGGTTAACTTCTGGTGATCATGCGACTGAATGAATCAAAGTTGCTAGATGAAATGCTTAACCCAAAGTTTTTTCAGAGACCCCGCGACTAAAGGTTACCTTTAACTATTATCGCTAAGTCTCTGAATGTTTATTTCTCTTTATGAGACCCTGCAACTAACCTTTACCCTTTGATTTTAATTTAGAGACTATGTGACTAAAGGTTATCTCATTGTCATGAGCACTTTTTACTCTCATGCAAATTTTATGGAGACTTAGTGACTACCGTTGATCTTATTACACTTAACATCTGACGGCTGTGCTAAGTCGCTGAGTATATTTTAAAAGCCTTAAATCATTTGGAGACTATGCGACAATATATAACTTTATACCTTTTAGTCTCTTAATCACCAAATGACTTTTTCCTTTTGGGAGACCACACGAAAAACCTTTGTTCTACTCACTATAGACACGTGTCTCATTTTTATTGTTTGTCTCCAAATCGCTGAAGAAACACTGACTTAGGATTTTTAACCAGTGACTACGCGACCAGCATATAATTTAATCACCTTGTAGTTTGTCGCGAAGTCTCGACATCTTTCTCTTAGCTAACTTTTTACTTGGAGACTATGCGACATAAGCCTTTAATATGTCACTTAACTGTGTTATGATTTGGAGACCCCGTGACTAAAGCAATCGCTAAGTGTCATGAAAATTCACTAACTGCATGATACTTTGCATGACACTGCGACTTAACTGCTTTCTTAGATGTTGCCTGATGACGTGTTTCTGCATTTGGAGACTTTGTGACTGAAGGGTTTCACCAAGTCTCATAACAAATAAGGAATATTCTATTTCTTTCTGAGACATCTTGACAACAGTTAATTGCCAAGTCTCATAACAATATGGAATATGCTTCTAGGATCAAGCGAGTAGGCGACCATCGAAAAAGGCACATGACTTAAGTTTCTCAAAAAGGTAATGCAAAATTAGAAACTCAATTATCATTTTAGGGCTTTTTTGCATTGTGACTTAGAAGATAGCTTAGGGTTTTGGGTTTTTCCACTATTATGTGGATTTTGACATTAAAACATAGAATTTTCACAGGGATACTTCAAGAATAAGACAAACCTTCTGATTTTGGATAAAAAATAGCATGAAGGAAACAAAAATTTTAGGGCAAACCAACAAAACCAGGAATACAACCAACACCTTCCAAAACATGCTCTTCGACTTCATAACCAAGACGGTGAATTCATTTTGTCCTAGACTCAACTACCTTTATGCAAGTACAATCAGTCTCCACCATGAAGCATATGGTGTCTTTGTACTTCTCAATTATTTTCTCAGGTATCCTGAACCTCTTCGGCATCTTGATTCTAAATTTCTTGATGTCTATGTCCATAGAATCCTTCACACTACTCTCTGATGTGGCTTTAAGTGAAATATGTGACATAGAGGGTTTGTTTCTATCTAGGTAGAGATTTGTAACCTTTCCTACTATGTGTAAGTAGAGATATATGATCAGTGAACCAAACCTGAATATCTTTCTCTTGTCATGTTTGATAGCTTGAATGTTGTAAATCAATTAAGCATGCAATATCTCACATAGGTTGTACTGAGAATTGTCTTTCACCATTTTTATTGTTGCTAAGACAGTGGCTGCAGATACATTGTTTAGTCTGCTTGCGTGCTAGAATCTATAACCTAATATCATGGTAACTAGCTTAATGTCATCTTCCTTGATGGGATCAACTATCATACTGCACCTATCACTCCTTGATAAGCATGCTTGCTCAACTTGTTTCTTAAGATCTTTACCAGTTGGAAGAATTGGTCCAGCCTTGGGTAGTCCAGTCATCTCATGAATTAGATCATCAGTGATGCAGACAAGAACTTCACCAATCCAGTAGAGGTCATCATGTATTCTAATCAATAAGATTTTAATCCATTCTGGCTCGTATAATTCGTGCACATTGGAATACTTAAAGATACGATTATTAGTGAGATGCGTGTATTCATTCTTGAATGTATAATATGCTTTCATCATAGAACTCGTGAGAGATGCAATACTATTGTCTCCAACAGTTTCCTTTTTGCAATAGACATATGCGTGGATTCTTCTACATGAACGACTCCAAGCGGGGTTCTAGAGAATGCTCCTTCGACATCATCTAGTATGGATTTGAATGGATGCTTCTTGAAAACAAATCACTTCCTCTCAGCAATGTCAAATATAACAGGGGTTGCCATACTTACTTGCAACTAGGTTAAATAGGGTTTCACGACGATACTAAAATGGCGTGACTGCTAGGGTTCCATTCCAATTGATAACTTGTTCACAAACCAACTGATCCTTTAAACCGTAGTGCTTTAATTCTCAATGCTTGTCTGCTTCTTGATTGCTTCTATCAAATGCAAAGTGAGGTCTTTGAGATCTTTTACCAATTATATAATGATCATTTGCGTTTAATTCTTGTTGTCGTAAAGAGGTTTACATAGAGAATTTCAAACTTTGTTCTAAACGAAGTAAGGGCAATGCATGAATGCATACAACCTTAATCTGTGATCACATGTATGAATACAAAGGCACATACTCAGAGGTGAGTATACCAGCCATGCAAGGGTTCAGAGCTAAAATAGCTACCCCTAAGACCATGAGGGTCAACTATCTAGAAGAAGAAGGTGCATCCACTAAGGATGCATCTGCTACATTGTTCTCTTCATTATCCTTCTTTACTTCAACCCATATTTTATGTGAGTTAGCTTTAGCTTCCACAAACTTAACTTCTCCTGATTCTTCAAACAAAGACTTCTTGGGATTCTCTTGTCCTTTTGTTCTTGATATGTAAAACCTTGAGATGTGTCCAACTTTTCCACATGATTGACAGATGATAGGAGGTCTAGTGTTGTTGTTCATCATGATGCATTGTTTTGATGTGTGTCCATTGTAGTTACATATCTGACATTTAATGTTCTGAAAGTTTCTTTGAGGTTGGTTTCTCTGATTGAATTGAGTTTGATTCCTTTGGTTCAGTTGCAACTGATTTCTTTGATTTGTTCTGCAATGAATAGCCCTATGACCAAATTTATTACAAGAGCAACAGTAACCATTGAAGGGTCTTACATTCTTACAATCTCTTGCCAAGTTTCCATGCTTGTTACATGCATAGAAAGTATGGTTGACTACTTTGTGCTTATCTTTTGCTTTAGTCTCTTCATGATTTTTCAGTTTTCTTTTCTTCTGAAGACTTTGTTAGAGATTTGTTTCTTTCTTGTGATGAGTTGATCTCAATTTGAGCTAAAATATATCCCATACCAGTGGTGTCACCTTTTAGCTTATGTGCATAGAGATGTGATTGAATCAGATCAGAGCTTGTGCGTAGTTTATCAATCTTGTCTTTTGCTTCTGATAGTTCAGATTCAATTTTGTTCTTGATATTTTCCAAATCCAAGATTCTCATATTGGCTTGCATGAGTTATTCATCCAACTGTTTGTTTTCTTTGTTCTTCTCTTTAATAGATGTTAAGCTATTAGTTAACTGATCATTCAATTCTTCTATCTTATCTTTTAGAGACTTGTTCTCTTCATTCAGTTTCAAATCATTGGTGGAGAAATCTTTTAGTTCTTTCCTTAGATTCTTGATAAGCGTTGGTGAGCCATCAAATTTTAGTTTGAGTTCTTCATTTTCTTTCTCAGATCTGTCTAGAGCTTCAAGGGTTGCTTCAAGATTCTTTTTCAGATGTTTGAATTTTGTTGAATCCATGTTCTCCTCAAGCGGTTAAACTTTTCTCTCTGAGGACCAGGCTGTGATACCAATTGTTGGAAACACTGACAGGGGGGGGGTGAATTAGTGTTTGGCTTATTATTCAAATTCAACAACTTAAACATAAATCAAATATACATCCAATGAAGCATAATACAAGATCACATAACACTTGATATGATTATAGGGAAACCTTGATTAGAGGAAAACCCCGGTGGGAATTAGTACCCACAAATATTGTAATAGTTTAATGAACCTGTTAAATTTCCTTTGCCCTGTTAGAAGCAGTCTTTACAATATTAGTACAATGACCTGGTTAAGGGTCTAAACCTGTTAGGAGTCTTTTACAATTAACCTTGTTAGGGGTGAGGACTCACTATCAAAGAACTCACTTCTCAAGGAGAAAGAAAGCTACAACCTCCTGAGGATAGATATGCACTATATTCAAAAGTGAAATGTTGTATGTGACACAGATGTCTGATCAATTCTAGTTACGTGCTTATGATCTTAACTTTTTTAAGGGCTCTATCTTATTCTGATATCTTCATACTACTCTTCTATACATCTTTTATGACTTATTTGACCACACTTCAAATGTACCTTTGCATTATATATATATATATATA
>MU227971.1:794456-805295 GCA_018584345.1 Thuja plicata | reverse complement strand
AGTGCTTCCAAACAAATTGGCTTAAGAATGTTTACAACAATGTTTAATACAAAATTACAAACTTAATAAAATAGGCGCTTAGCCTTTACATAACAAAATATTATACGCTTAACCAAAATCATGAAGTCGGCTTCATACTTTATATTCTAAACTGCTAGTGTACTTGTTCTTTCTGTAACTTGTCTGTACTACCATTTTGTACCATGCGTGTATAAGGTAAGCATAATAACATACTATAGAGCTTAATTCTGAATGTGCATATCCTTAGGTGATCGTACGCACGTGCCCTGATGCCCTGATCAACTGCAAGTCACTGTTCTATTCTGTCTTCTATACTTAGTCAATTTTCCACTTCATAGTTTGCTGTCAAAACTTCATATGACTTTGTTGTCATATTGAAAACACAAAATAAGCCATATAATCCCTAGGAGTCAACTTTCCAACAAGAATTTCATTGCAATGTGGGTTAGGTGAGTTAGTCATTAGGACTAAGGTCACCAAATTAGCCATTGTTAGTAGGTTTTAAAATCCTTAGTGTTAGGAGTTTGAGTTAGAGTCTTCAATGTGTCTTAAAGACATCAATGATGTCATAGAGATGCCATAAGGTCATGAATGATCTTGGATCCTCAAAATGAAGATGTTAGAGGTCCTAAAACTTAGGGAGGAGGCATAATGGAAAAGATGCCAAAAGTTGCTAAAAAGTTGCTATGACAACATTTGCAATAATTGCAAATCTTGCATGCAACTCGGTTACATAGGATTCCCTTGAAACTAGGAGTGGGGAATCGACCAACAGGCCCTAAAAACATGGAATATGGCATCTAATGAAGAAGGAGGCTTGAATCTCGAAGTTAGTCATTCATTGTAACAAGTTTTGCATATTGAATATAGCTCTACAACTTTGTATTCAAGAAGCCCGAGCATTTGTATGTGACAATCATCTGTAATGGATTGAGAGACTAAATCTAGTGATTTTTTAGTGTTCTTTGGACTTTTCTAAGATGTTTTCATTTTATAGGCAAGTTTATTAGAGTAGGATTGGTCTGTTGAACAAATTGTTTTGTGTTTAGTGTGATCATTGGTCCTGTCCTCACAAGTCAGTCAATTCATGGCTTCCCCATGAAATATAGCCATAGGAAACACCTAAGGATGGATGGATATGTTAGGGGAGTCATTATTGTATATATTTTTAGGACTAGGAGTCTTAGGAAGATGGAGAGCTATTTTTACTACTAAGCCCTAGGCAAGCAGACAGTTCTCGGTTAGAGGTTTAGTGCTGAAGAAAAGGAGATTTCTTGCAGGGCAGAGAAGTATTGTACGCGAAAAGTAGAGTTCTAGATAGGGTATGGTCATACCTTGACATACTATGAGGATTGAGATCATACCAAGTTTTGAGCAAGTTTTAAAATGTGTTGCAGACAGTCCTTGAAATTAGGCCTATTAGCCCTATTAGACCTAGACTGTAGGAACCCTATGTACGGATGACCTAGGGGATTAAAAATTACAAAATATTTTGAGGAATGATAAAGGGTATCTAAATGTGGGATTGGATTTTCAACTTCTTTGGGAAGGTTTTGAAATAATTGGGAAAAAGTCACTGTAAAAGGCTACAAGGAAATAAGCCCAATTAGGCCTCTTGGAGACTAAAGTTGGAACTCAACTAAAAAGGGTTAAGGGATCCATCAAAATGGAGTCAAATAGGAAAATTTGAATGGATTACAATATGGTTAGCACCCCTATAATGAATTATGAATGCTAGAGTGGTTTTGGCACTTAGATCCTTCTAAGTGTAGTGGGAGAAGTGAAGAATTGAACTAACTAAAAGGTGTTAGTCTTTCAAAGGTGAAACACAAAGAGTGAAACTCTTAGAGAAGAGTTGGAATTGGATTTAGGTAATCATCTAATCCAATCAGGACCTAGAGGAGATTAGGCTCCTAGAAGAGACAAGCTAGGTCTCTTGGATGCAGTGCTAGCAAGCCTTGGAACACTTACATCACTTGGGACACCTATGTCTACAGGACATAAGTTGTCCAATGATGATAATTCAAATGAGGTAAATCAGACTACCTATAGATCCATGATTTTAAAACTTCAATATGTTTTTCACTCTAGACCTGATATTGCATTACCAGTTGGTATTGTTGCAAGGTTTTCAGCTAATCCTAGAGAGAATCACTTGATGGTGATTAAAAGGATTTTGAGATGTCTTAAGGGTATTGAAGATTATGGATTATGGTATAAGAAAGGAGGAAACTTTGAATTGAAAACCTTTACTGATGCTAATTGGGCAAGAAGTGTTGATGACAAAAAGAGCACCAGTGGCGGAGCATTCTTTCTTGGAAAGAGGTTAGTGTCTTGGACTAGTAAGAAACAAAACTACATTTCTCAGTCTACAACAGAGGCATAGTATGTTTCTGCAGCAGTGAATTGCTCAAATATCATATGGTTCAAACAATTGTTGTCAGGTATGGAGGAAATTAAAAAAACTAGTTATTATATTGTGACAACACTAGTGATATTAAAATTTCAAAGAACCCTATGATGCATACCAAGACCAAGAATATTGTAGTAATGTATCCTTTCTTGAGAGAATTGGTTCAGGACAAGGAAGTAAGGTTGGAATATGTGAATACTAAATAATAATTTGTAGACATATTCACCAAGACTTTACCTAAAGATGCATTCTTGTATCTTAGAGGAAATCTATGGGTGATTCCCCTAACTAAGGCTCACTAAAGAAAAGTTTTAGTGGTACATCAATCAAGCTACAGTAAAGATCTAACGAGCTGATGCAGATTGTTAGAGATTATTGCATATGAATCAGTACATTCAGGTACATTACAACTACATTGGATCGTGTCTTTAGCATTGGATGTCAAAGAGGGAGAGTTCATTGATGTCATGCAAAAATAAATCAAATAAATCAGTATATCAGAGGAATAAATTTGATAAAAAATAGAGATTGATGTAAGAGGGAGAATTCTGTATTTCAGAGATTGTTGAAGACAGACGGTTTTTTTTTAGATGGGAATCAGAATGAACGTAAGGACATTAATAAATTTTATTCTGGTTTCAGTTTCTCTATAATTCTTTGTATTATGACATGTTGTGTTGCTATTAATGCCAAAGAGGGAGATTGTTGAAGGTGATTATTCAATTGTGTATTGTCATTGATGTTACACAAATGTATATACATTAATGTATTGATGTTACAAAAATGTCTAAAACAAGCACATGAAGACTCTATTATCAGCCAAAGTGTTTTTAAGTTCTAACCGAGTTCACTTGGACAATACAATAAAGGTCGGGCATTGAAGAATCACAGTGTTAACCGAGTTATGCATTTAGTGTCAGCCGACTAACAGCAGTTTACACTTTATGTTTAATTGGTTATATGAAGCCGACAGATTTGAGTTTATTATTTATTTGGAAGTATATTCAAGCCAACTTGACAAGGCTTATCATATATATATATATATACATATATATATACATGTATATATATATACATATACATGTATATATATACATGTATATATATATACATGTATATATATACATACATGTATATATATACATATATGTATATATATACATGTATATATATACATATATGTATATATATACATATTAGTGCAGGAGCACACCTAGCTCAAACCCTTAGCTCTTTATTTCTGGCATGTACTGACTCTAGCCAAGTCAGGAGAGTGTGTGTGGACCTTAGAAGGCCATTTGTTTTATTTCCCTAAGATGGATATGACTAGATCAATCCATGTCTAGATAGGTTTCTTAGTTAGTTTCTTTTAGTTGTGTGTGTGTGTGTGTGAGGTAGTTGTAAGCCTCTGGAAATCCAGCCAAGGCATTGGGAACTTTGGATAAGCTGCTCGGTTAACACTACTACTTAGCTAATACTTCTGGTCCGCCAACACTGGAGCTCGGCCAACACAGAAGCTCGACCAATGCTAGAGCTTAGACAACACTACAGCTCTGCCAACACTAGAGCTTGGCCAACACTATAGCTCAGCCAACACTGCAACTCGGCCAACACTGAAAAATAGGCCAACATTAGCATCTTGGACAACACTGGCATCTTGGCCAACATTGGCAGCTTGGTTAACACTAGAGGTTGGTTTGCGTTACTATTGCTCGATAATTTGAGTCGTAATGGCCCATGAAAAGTGGATCTTGTCTTTTATGGACAGTATGGTTAGTTGTAAAGGTTCTTGAAGAGATGCTTGCAAATATGTGGGCAGTTAGGGTTGTTTCCAATTAGAGGATGGTTATTAATAACATCCCAAGCCTTCATTTTAGGGATCTCGAGAGGATAGATTGTAGAAGAAGAGAAGCTACAGGAAAAGTCACAGAGTTGTAGATTATTGTATTATTTTGTTTTGTTTCCAGTAATGAGAAGTTGCAGACTATGTGTTTAGTGAATATCAAGTCTATTGTTCATTCTACATGCAAGTAGATTATTTTATTTTATTTCTATTGTGCAAATAGTTAGTTCTTCACCTGTTCTGGGCTGTAACCATTAATGGCCCCTCGAGATTCCTGAATCCATGGTGAGAATCATGTGTTTGGATGGAACTCGAGAGGAGCCCTTGTACATAGTTTCCTTTTTGTTTTCTGTAAGAGAAGCAACAGTTACAAGTCTGGAGATCTTACCCTAATAGAGCTCGGTAATAGTCTGGCTAGGGAAGAGAATGAAAGCAATGTTCTGAAAACATTGGTTGAGTAAGTAGAATGAATCTATCTGTGTAGGTTTAGTGAGGAGAAGTCGAATAGCATTTCGATGGGGGACCGAGTCTTGTAGAGGAAGTAAATTTGATAGTGACTTACCTCAAATTAGGGTTATGAGCACCCTAAGAGATCTAGGAGAAAGATATCAGAGTAGAGCCAAGCTGGTTCTATAACAGCAATGAGACTCTAGTCCACATAAAATTGGTATTAGAGCCTAAATTGATTGGGCTTGTGGTAGATCTTCTAGAAAACAATATCAATAGGTGAAAAAAAGATGGTCACCAATACAGATCTTGCAAAGGAAGTAGATGAGAAGA
Source organism: Thuja plicata (assembly GCA_018584345.1). Lineage (NCBI taxonomy): Eukaryota > Viridiplantae > Streptophyta > Pinopsida > Cupressales > Cupressaceae > Thuja > Thuja plicata. The sequence continues at coordinate 800,238 of MU227971.1, read as the reverse complement.
AGGTAATAGAGGATCAAATGGAAAGGAGTAGACTCCTTGAAGAAGCCCTGGATGAGATGAAGGTAAAACTTCAAGAAGTTGCAGACGCAACTAAAAGCAAAGAGGGAGATGAATTCAATAGTAGCAAAGGGAAGCAGAAAGTTGATGAAGAAGATTAGATACCTGAACTAGACCCTCCAATGAATGGGGAGCCATTTTTGAAAGCTCTCAGAGCCCTAGGAGGCAAAATTATTGAAGGAATTCCATTCTTTAATGGAAAAATGGACAGTGAACTAGTTGTGGAATGAATAGAAGGTATTGAGAATCATTTTGAATTTTGAGGGCATAACTGAAGCACAAAAGGTAAAAGTTGCAAAGTCAAGGTTAAGTGGTTTAGCATTAACATGGTGGAAATACCTCCAAGAAGAGAGGGAGAAGATGGGTAAGCATCCAATTTCAAATTGGAATGCCATGTTAAACAAGGTAAAGGAGCAATACCTACCTGAGGATTATGAAATACAGTTACACAAGAAGAGGCAGAGTTTGAAACAAAAATATTTGGATATGGCTACATATATTGAAGAATTCCAGAAGTTGTGCTTGAGGTCAAGAGTCCAATAAGATGAGACTATCAAGGTGGCTAGGTATCTTGGAGGCCTAATATGGAATATCTAAGAGGAAATTAGTTTGTGGACTCCCACAACCATCCATAAGTATTTCCAACTTGCATTGAAAGTGGAAGAGAAGAACAAAAAGAAATCAGAATCAAACTTCAGAGGAAGAGGTAGAGGTAGAGGTAGAGGTAGAGAAGGAAGAGGACAAGGAGGCTATGGTGGAAGAGGATTAGATTCAAGGCAAAAAATTGAGAACAAGCTCACTGAAAATCAGGAAGGAAACTCACATAGAGGAAGTTTCAGTAGAGGTAGAGGCTCTAACACTAGTTGGAGAGGAAGGAGTAGTAGCAATCAAGGAAGAGGAGCATCCTACTTTGCCACCATGAAGTGCTACCATTGTAATCATCTATGGAATCCTTCCTATAGGTTTCCTGAAAAAGGTTCTACTTATTAAGGAGGTGGAAAGAGAGTTAAATATGTCCTAGAAGAATCAAGTTGCAGCATAAAGCAATTTGAGGTGCCATTAGAATCAGAGGAAGGTGAGAACCTCCTGATAAAGAGGACCTTAATCAGAGAGCCAAGCAAAGAAGAACCAAGCCAAAGGAGAGAACTCTTTAGAGTGAAGTGCAATATCATAGGGAAGGTGTGTAGAGTCATTATTGATTCAGGCTCAACTGATAATATCATTAGTGAAGAGGCAGCCACCAAGATAAATTTGAAAAGGATTCCACATGATAACCCATACAAGGTTACATGGCTCAACAAAGGATAACATGTGTTTGTAGGAGAGAAAGCATGGGTAGAGTTCACCATTAGAAAGTATAAAGACAGAGTTCTATGTTACATTCTTCCCATGGATGCATGCCACCTTCTACTTGGAAGACCATGGAAATTTGATAGGCAAGCCATGCATGATGGAGCTAAGAATGCATACACATTCAAGAAATATGTAGTGACCTTCAAAATTCAGTCCCTAATAGAAGAAGGAGAGATGAAAACATCAAGTCCAAGTATGCTCATGGTTGATGAGAAAGAGTTCTTGAAGACTCTAGGAGAAGGGGAAGGAGAAGGAGAAGAAGTTGGGTTTGCTTTAGCATTGAAGCCAAAAGATGAAGTTGCTATCAAGAAATCAGAGATACTAAATGAGGTAAAAGAAATACTTGAAGAGTATAGAGACATTGTGAATGATGGCCAACCCACTCCTATACCTCCTAAGAGACTTGTTAGCCACAAGATTGACTTCCAGGAACTACCTTACCCAACAAAGCTGCCTATAAGATGACCCCTCAACCAAATGAGGAAATAGCCAAGCAAATCAGAGAGTTATTAGACCAAGGCCTAATTAGAAAGAGCATAAGCCCATGTGTAGTCCCTACTATTTTAGCACCTAAGAAAGGAGGAACTTGGAGACTTTGCACTAATTATAGAGCCATTAATAGAATCACCATTAGGCATAGGTTCCCAATACCCAAAATTGAAGACCAAATGGACTGTTTAGGGGAGGCAAAGTACTTCAGCAAGATTGATCTTAAGAGTAGCTACCACCAAATCAAGATAAATGAAGGATTTGAATGGAAGATAGCCTTCAAAAATACAGAAATTTTGTATGAATGGCTTGTAATACCATTTGGTTTATCTATTTCTCCCTCAACTTTTATGAGGCTTATGAATGAGGTATTGGTAGAATGCATTGGTAATTTTTTTGTTGTCTTCCTAGATGACATTTTAGCTTTTAGCAGAACTAAGAAGGAGCATATTAGGCATTTGAAAATTGTTTTCAAGAAATTGCATGATGAAAAGATAATGATCAATTTGGAGAAGTGTGACTTGATGAAGCAGGAGCTTGTATATCTCAGTTTTATTTTGTCACAGGGTAATCTCAAAATGGACCAAGAAAAGGTGGATGCCATTTTAAGTTGGCCTACTCCCAAGGCTTCCACTGAGGTGAGAATTTTCCATGGTTTAGCTCAATATTATAGAAATTTTATTAGACATTTCAGTGGGATTTGTGCACCTATGTTAGACACCATTTGAGGTGGGATGAAGACAAAGTTTCAATGGACACCACAAGCTGAAAAAGGGTTTGAAACACTCAAGGAGAAGATAGAAGAGTTGCCTACTCTAATTCTTCAAAGCTTTGATGAGTGTTTTAAAGTAGAATGTGATGCAAGTAAAGTGGCCATTGGGGCTGTCATAAGCCAAGAAGGAAGACGAGTATCTTTCCATAGCTAGAAGCTAAATGATGCAAAGAAGAAGTACTCTTCTTATGAATTAGAGTTGTATGCTCTAGTCCAAGCACTCAAGAAGTGGTGGCACTACTTTCTGCTAAAGGAGTTCATAGTATATACTGATAACCAAGCTCTCAGCTTCCTTAACTCTCAAGACAAACTTAGCAGCAAACACATGAAGTGGGTGGAGTATCTACAAGCCTACACTTTCAATATCAAGCATAAAAAGGGAGTACATAATAAGGTTGTTGATGCATTGAGCAGAAGGCTGCTCATAGTCCAAGAATTTCAGCTACAAAGAATATGTAATGATAGCTTCAAAGACCTATATGTTGAAGATGAGGATTTTTCCCAAATCTATAAGGTATGCAAGGAGTTTAAAAACAACTTTCATGGTGAGTTTTTTTAATACACTTTTCAGAATGATTTATTGTTTAAAGGAGGTCATCTTTGTGTTCCTAAAGGGTCTATGAGAGAGAATTTGATTCAACAAAAACATAATGGAGCACTTAGTGGTCATTTTGGAGTCAGTAAGACTCAAGAGCTAGTCACTAGGTTCTATTTTTGGCCTAGAATGAATAGAGATGTTAGACAGTATGTTGAGAGTTGTATAGTGTGTCAAAAAAAAAAGGAACATCTTCCAATGTAGGTCTTTACAAGCCACTTCCAATCCCAACCAGACCATGGGAATGCATAAGCATGGATTTTGTAGTTGGTTTGCCAAGAACAAGTCAGGGATATGACAACATTTATGTTATTGTGGACAGATTTAGCAAGATGGCTCATTTCATACCTTGTAAGACTATTCATGATGATTATAACATTGCGTAGTTATTTTTCAGTGGAGTGGTGAGGATCCATGGTCTCCCACTTAGTATTGTTTCAGACAGGGACACCAAATTCATGAGCCATTTTTGGAAAACCTTATGGAAAAAGCTTGGCACTAACTTGTCTTTTGGATATTCCTATCATCCAAAGATAGATGGCCAAACAAAGGTGGTCAATAGGAGTCTTGGTAAATTGATGAGATGCCTCACAAAGGAGTATGGTCAAGAATGGGACCAACTCATTGGACAAGATGAATATGCATACAATGATATAGTGAACAGATCAACTAGTAAGAGTCATTTTGAAATTGTTTATGGCTTTCACCCAAGAGGGATTTTTGAACTTAGAGAATTGAAGGAATGCATGGTAGTGGATATGATGAGGAATTTTCTCATTCAATGAGAGAAGTACATGAAAGTGTGAGAAAGAACTTGATTGAAAATGCTGAAAAGGTAAAGCAAAAGGTGGATGCAACAAAGAGGGATGTTCAGTTTTAGAATGGAGACTTTGTGATGGTACACTTGAACAAACATAGGCTGCCAAAAGGTGTTCCTCACAGGATAAAGATGAAGAGGCTAGGTCAATTTAAGATACTTGCGAAGTATGTAAACAATGCATACAATGTGGAGCTTCCTGAAAACATTGGGCAGTCACCGGTTTTCAACATTGCAGATTTGATAGCATACAAAGGACCAATTCAAGATGCTAATCATAACCTTCAAGAGGTAATACAAGAGGTAAAAGATCTGAAATTAACCCCTACTCCATCTATGAAAGCAGAAAAGATACTAGACTCAAGGGTCTACAAGAAGACTAGGAACAAAGACTATATGGAGCACCTTGTCAAATGGCACAAAAAAGAAGATATTGATGCTACTTGGGTCAGAGAAACAAACTTCAATAGGTTGGGCATTGATCCAAACATGCTCAATCCAAGAATGGATTAACCTTTATTTTTTGGGGGGGAGTATGGTGCAGGAGCACGCCTATCTCAAAACCTTATCTCTTTATTTCTCACATGTACTAACTCTAGCCAAGTCAGGAGAGTGTGTGTGGACCTTAGAAGGTCATTTGTTTTATTTCCCTGAGATGGATATGATTAGATCAATCCATGTCTAGATAGGTTTCTTAGTTGGTTTCTTTTAGTTGTGTGTGTGTGAGGTAGTTGTAAGCCTCTGGAAATCCAACCAAGGCATTGGGAACTTTGGATAAGCTACTTGGTTAACACTGTTGCTTGGCTAACACTGTTTCTCAGCCAACATTGGAGCTTGGCCAACATAGCAGCTCAGCTAACATTGGAGCTCAGCCAACACTACAGATCGGCCAACACTGCATCTCGGTCAACACTGGCAGCTCAGCTAACACTGGAGGTCGGTTTGTGTTACTATTGCTCAAAAAGTTCAGTCATAATAGTCCATGAAAAGTGGATCTTGTCTTTTATGAATAGTATGGTCAGTTGTAACAATTCCTGCAAAGATACTTGCAAACATGTGGGAAGTTAGGGTTGTTTCCAATGAGAGGATGGTTATTAATAACATCACAAGCCTTCATTTTAGGGATCTAGAGAGGAGAGATTGTAGAAGAAGAGAAGCTATAGGAAAAGTCATAGAGTTGCAAATTATTGTATTGTTTTGTTTTGTTTCCAGTAATGAGAAGTTGTAGACTGTGTATTTAGTGAATATCAAGTTTATTGTTCATTCTGCATGCAAGTAGATTAGTTTATTTTATCTCTATTGTGTGAATAGTTAGTTCTTCACCCATTCTGGGTTGTAACCATTAATGACCCCTCGAGATTCCTGAATGCATGGTGAGAATCATGTGTTGGGATGGAACTCGAGAGGAGCCCTTGTACATAGTTTCCTTTTTGTTTAAGTAGGAGAAGCAACAGTTACGAATTTGGAGATCTTAGACTAGGCGAGCTCGGTAATAGTCCTGCTAGGGAAGAGAATGAAAGCAATGTTCTGAAAACAATGGTTGAGTAAGTAGAATGAATCTATTTGTGTAGGTTGAGTGAGGAGAAGTTGAATAGAATTTTGATGGGGGACTGAGTCTTGTAGAGGAGGTAAAGCTGATAGTGACTTACCTCAGGTTAGGGTTATGAATACCCTAAGAGATCTAGGAGAAAGATCTCAG
>MU227971.1:778280-792013 GCA_018584345.1 Thuja plicata | reverse complement strand
TGTATATATATATATATGTATATATATATATATATATTATATATATATGAATGATTCTCCTAATGTGGGACCAATTTGAAATTTTTTAACAATATATGTGATCGTAATAACACAGTTTATAAAATCAACATGTGATTGAACAATATAATAATGTAGATACAATAAATTCAATAGGATCAAGGCTTAAGATAAAATAAATAAATATTCAATACATAATAAAATCAATCATAAGATATATGTATGTAAGATTAGTGGATAAGGGAGTAGAAGTAACATGATTCCCCATGATTTAACCATTGTAAGAATTTGTAGCATAATAGGGCCATAAAAACATAAGAGATAATGAGAGATCACCATATAAATAGTCTAATATGTATCTAAGTATTCTTATATAAGATGAAATAACAATATTGTTACAGTGTAAGATCAAAATAATAATACCTTGTAATAGAAGCCTACGTTAGTAATATAACTAAAATGAACAAAAAATGGGATCCTAGCATAGAGACATAAACAAAGATCCCAAATCAATATAATTCATTAGAGGAAATATCCACCAATATCCAACTTTATTGGTAAACACAAGTTGGATGTTGTGTATGAACAATTCCTCTTTTTGCATTTGATTTTATTTGATTTAAATATGCAATGACCAGGTAAAATACTAGGAAAATAGAGATATTCAATTTGAAAACTAGAAATAGATCGAAAAGTAACATATAAATAGAGATCTAAAAATAATATATAGAGTAAAATCTTGAGCTAAAAGTGGAAGCCAAGTGCGCTAGGTATCATTGACCTAATTATGCTTCTATCAGCTCAAGCTTGGATTCCAAATTAAGATGCTATATAGATCATTCCCTCAAAAATTTAGCTAGAAAGCATAAAAATTTATTGAACATATGTTGCCCTTGGTGTTAAAGGAGTGTTTCCAAAGTATTGTAAAAGAGGAGTTAACAAGTTACAGTCATTCATATCAAGGCATCAAGAAGAATTCAAATTACTTGTCATGTCATATCAAGTATTTTTGTATTTCATTTTAAGTTCAAATAGTATAATGGCTACCTATGATAGATGAATTAGATAGAATATATTTGTAATATCATCCTGTAAGTAGAAGTGATCTAGATGTGTGATCTAAAAGTGAATGGGGCAAGTTACCTAGACAGTGAGCGTCTTTTAGTAACTTTTTATGATTTGCATCACCCCTTAGTTGAGAGTTATGATCTATAGTTTGAAAATAGAATACATCTACACACGCTCCATCATATTTTAGAGTTTTCAAAGTTCATGTTTGCGAGACAAAGAGTTTGAAGTAATTGGAGGGTCATGTGTTGGATAATTTGGTAGGTAGTTTTTCTAGATTGATTTCTTGTAGCATGTTGTCATGTTGTAGTATGTCTATATGGTCATTGGAACCAGATGAATCACATATCATTTTCTTTCTTGTAGAGTAGTAAGTGCACTATTGGACCTGTCCTATTACATGTTTTATTAAGGTTAATATTTGTGCCTAACTTATAGATGTATTTATTCTATTCTAGGTTGGCACATTAATATAACTATAATTTTAGTGCATATAAATAGTAATCTAGGATTTATTCTAGTATCTAGAAAAGGCTATGAGAGGTACAGGAATGTAATAATTTTGTATGTGTTAATGATTGAAGACTAGTTAGACTCATGCAATATGAGTTGCATTCCAGTCACAATGAGAGTTCATTTAGAATATCATTTTCCATGTGGGGGAGTTCTTAAAGGTTTATTATATCAAGTGCAAGTTGTGTATTCATGTTGAAGGCCCACAATTCATATATTTTGTTTTTTTATAGATTAAATCCCTACTTGCTAAGCTAGTTCTCATATCTTGGTATAGGGGATGGATGTCTCTAGATTTGTGTCTATAAATAAAATAAGGGATTGGTATCTATAATAGCTCTGTTCTTGATTCATATGTTAAGTGAATCATTTTTTAAGGCTAGATTTAGGTAGTATATCTTGTGTGCTAAAATGTTGACACACTTCTATGAATCATTCCATCCAAGGTTGCTCAAGAATGAGGCCTCAAATATCGACTCATAGCTCTCTAGTCATGGAGTGAAAAGGTGTGAAATGAAGGCCCTTAGATTGACCTAGTTAGTGCCTATGCAAGTACACCATGAAATGAGATCTACTCTATATGATCTAACAATGCATAAAAATAAATTAATCTAAATGATAACAATGCATGATTAATCTATGAAAGGAAATGCAAATGCAAGTTTAATCTATGAAAACAAACATGAATCTAATCTACATGAGTAGCCATGAATGCAAGAAGAAGAAGAAAAGAAGAGAGAAGCTGCAATATCCAAGCTCAAGTGCTCAAATCCTCCTCCAAAATTGCTCTCCAAAGCTGCAGCATAACAATACTATGAAAATGATGTATATTGAATGAGAAGGAGAGGTCTCCTTTTAAAGGAAAGTGAACGATTGAGATTAAGAGGTAAAAATCAAATGCTATGGTTAAGAGGTAAAAATCCACCACTTAGGAAGATGTGTAGAAAAAGAAACTTTTATTTAATTTTTATTTAATTCATTGCCTTTTTCAACAAATAAAGTGCTTTAAGTGGGGATTTTTATTTTTTTAATTAAAAGAGGGGTTTTCCTTATAATTAAATAAATTGGAAGAACTTTATTTAATTAAATGGGGGAAATTGAATTTAATTAAATAAGAGGAATTTAATTAAAAGGGAGATTAAATCTTTTAATTAAATAAAAATGATCAAACCTTAGGAAATATTGAATTAATTACAATTTAATCAAGGAAATTGATTTGAATTGAAAATGTTCCAAAGCATTGATTCAAAAATTGATAAAATGATAAAATGATAAAATGGGGCCCAGAGTCTAGGCGACCATTTTAGGGTGCATACATTTGCCCCTCTTTGACAAATGTGTGGTCGACTCAGGAACACATGTAGTCAAAGAATGTAGTTGAAGTGTGAGGTCGAATTGGGATCACATAACAACCCAGACATGTGGTCGATTTGGGAACACATCAGGACAAAATATAAGCACAATTGAAAAACACAAAGTCAACACCGAAATAAGTAATTGACATGTTAGAGATAAAAATCTCAAGCAAAACTGATATAATTGATAAAGCTGAATCAAAGATTGAATTTTGATAGGTAGTGCCCCCTCATGATTGAAATCAAAATGAGATAGAGGAGAAACAACAAATTGATAAATTTAATCAAATCAAACTAAAGATAAGGCTCTTGATGTAAGATGAAAGATATAAAGATCACAGAACCAAAGCATGAAAGATTATGCCCCAAGGTTGAATTAGAAGAAAACAAGTGGGGTGAAAGTGAATGGAAGATAGAAGTTTGGAAGAAGTGGAAAGAAATGGAGAGAAGAAAGAGAATTTGCCCCAAAATCAATCAAATATGTAAGATAGAAAATTTTGATTGAGATCACGAAAGAAGATAAAGAAATAAAGATCAGAATGTGATCACAGTTGATTAAAAGTCCACAAGAAAGATGAAGGAAAACCCTCAAACTCATAATGCAGCCTAAAAATGCAAATTAACATGAGGTCTAACAATGCAAGCTACATTAAAATGCAAAGGTGTACTTGCAATAGAGAAACAAACATAAGATCTTTTGTTCATCATTCATTAGAGAATGTTAAGGAACTTATTTTCATCATTGGGCCATTATTAACGAACATCAAAAAATCACACAATCATCACTAGTCACAAACACAACTATGAAGATATGAATGTGACTTATATCATATTGGAATGTGGAAAGATTATAACATAAGCATCAAAGAAATAAAGGTCAAGATGACTGTGATGTTAGCTTACCCAATTTAATATAGCAAAACCACGCTCGCATCAAGGCATAGAGGCTAGGATGGCCAGCAGAACGGTTGTGCAAAAATAGTGAAGCATAAAGTAGGAAGCAAATAAAAACATGCCCCATGCCCCAAGTCCTCTAGCTATGCATCATGAAGGAACTTATTAGACAAGGACAGTCAACGAAAATCAATAACAGTCAGCACACAAAAAAAAGATCATGACATAGCTCAAGCATTAAGTGTTGTGTTTAAAAATTTAAGTGTGTTAACTGATACTGAGTTCTAAGGATAAGGATTGAATGCTTGCAATAAGGTAAGACTACATGACAAAATGGGCTAAGAACAAACCGATAAGTGTTGAAAAACACTCGATGTCAAGGGTTGTATTAAAAAATATAGTTGGGGTGGTGTTGAAAAACACCATTCACGAGATGTCCTAAAAATTGACACATCCAAGAGACCAAAGCCAACACAGTTATGCCCCCTAGAAAAAGACAAAGACCAATTCCAGACCAAGGCAAGAAGGACAAGGCATGATAGAGAAAGGTTAAGTGTCGAGGACATGCGCTAAGAAATAGGGGTGCAAAGGCCTCAAGTAGCGCATGTTTCCAGGTTTTCACCACTTGGATTTTATTACAATTTTTTCATTTTTCATATTTTTTTTCAGGGCTTTTTATAACTTTTTTGAATTGTTTCTACCAAGGCGCCTGTTTCCAGGTTTTCACCAAGGCACTTTTTCTATTTTTTATTTTATTTATGTTTTTTTTTTTTTTTTTTTTTTTTGGAATATATAATTTTTTTTAGATACATCAAAGCGCCTATTGCTATGTTTTCACTAAGATGATCATTTTTCAAGGACATTTTCTAATTTTTAGAATTTGTGACAATATATCATTTTTTTGAATTTTTTCAGGATCAATAATTATGTACAAAGGGATGCCCCCAGACAGAATGGGTATCATGGCTAGAATTTCTTCAGGTGCAAAATATTGATAGGATCAGGGAGCTGTTCTCCATTTTCTATAGATAGTAAATAAGCACCTGTCCCAAAAGTTGTTGTAATAATATAAGGTCCAAGCCAATTAGGTTAAAATTTACCCTTTTGATCTCTATGTTGTTTATTCTTAGGATTTTCACGTAGGACAAGATCTCCCACTTGGAATTCTCTAGGGTGAACCTTTTTGTTGAAACCTTTGGACATGCGCTTTTGATAGACCCTCATATGGTCAAATGATGCTTGACGTTTTCATCTAGAAGTTATAACTCTTGAAGTCTCATGGTGTATTAGTCTTCATCTGTAACTAGACCATGGAGATAAACTCTAAGTGAAGGAATCTAAACCTCCAAAGGTAACACTGCTTCAGCACCATATGCAAGAGAAAAAGGAGTAGCCCCAGTAGGAGTATGAATACTCATTCTATAGGCCCACAAAGCCAAATTTATCTGCAAATGCCAATCTCTACCATTCTTAAAGACTGTTCTATGCAAGATTTTAAGAATGGTCTTGTTTGATGCCTCTAATTGACCATTTCCTTGCGGGAAGTAAATGGAGGACCAATGTTGTTTAATCTTGAATTTTTTGCAGAGTTGTTTAAGGTCCTTATTTTTGAACTGGCCTCCGTTGTCAGTACTAATCTCAGAAGGCACTCCATATCAACAGATGATATGGTTCAAAATGAATAGAGAAACTATCCTGCCTAAGGCAACAAAAAGTGGGACAACTTCTACCCATTTAGTGAAATAATGAGTAATAGTGATGATAAACTTGTGTCCACCTGATTAGTTGGGATGAATCTGCCCAACAAGGTCAAAGGCCTAGCGCTGAAATGGCTAATGAGAAATACAAGGAATAAACTCCCTTCCTGGAGCATGTATCAGTTTACCATGTTTTTGACACTTTTCACATGACTTTGCAAAAGCTACTGCATCAATCTATATTGTGGGCCAATAGTACCCCATCCTAAGAAACCTTCGGGCCATGGTAAGACCATTGGAGTGTCCCCCACAGATTCCCTCATGAATGTCAATTAACGCTTGGTCAGATTCTTCCTTTTCTAAGCATCTAAGAAGTGTCCCATCTAGACCCCTGCTATACAAATCACTAGCGATAAGGGAATGGCGAGAGGCATTTCGGGTAAGGTTTTTGCGTTCAGATCGGTTAAAGGTTTCAAGTATAATGTCATCATGAAGATATGAGTAAATGACACCATAATGGGATGATTCGTGACCAACAAGGGTACAAATGATATGGCTTTCTTGGGAGTCAAAGATAGGGTGATGTAGCTCTTCCACCAGGAATTCAAATCTTGATTCATGTTTCTCTAACTGAAGAAGTGAAGAAAGTGTAGCCATAGCATGAGCTGCTTTGTTTTCTTCTCTAGGGATTTGCTGAAATGTGACAAATGTGAAGTATCTCTTTAAGGAATCAACCATTTTCTTGTAAGGTACCATCTTCTCATGTTTCATCTGATATTCATCATTAACTTGGTCGATTATCAACTGTGAATCTCCATAGATGTGTAACTCTGTGATTCTCCATTCTATGGCATCTTAAGTCCATTTGTTAAAGATTCATACTCAGCAATATTGTTTGTACATGGGAACAATAATTTGTAAGACTTAGGAATCATGTACACATGAGGAGAAACAAACAAAACACTAGCTCCTGAACCATTTTGCATAAAATATCCATCAAAGAACATCCTCCATGTTATTTCAATCATATACATAAGATGCTCATCTGGGAAGTCAACTTGAATAGGTACATCATCTTGTAATGGGAAATCAGCCAATTGATCTGCTATGGCTTGTCCTTTGATTGATTTTCACTCAATGTACTCTATATCAAATTCTGAAAGTATCATCATCCATTTAGCAAGTCTACCTGTGAGGGAAGCCTTACTTAGCAAGTATTTGAGTGGATCTATTTTTGGTATGAGGTGTATAGTATGTGCAAGCATGTAATGTCACAACTTTTGGGAAGCAAACACAACTGCAAGGCAATCTTTTTCAATGCTAGTGTAGTTAACCTCATATGAAACAAGAGTACGACTGATGTAGTATATTGCTCTTTCTTTCCCATTTTCATCAAGTTGAGCTAGTAATTCCCCCAAGGAAGATTTTGTTGCTGAAATGTATAAAATAAGAGGTTCCCCTAGGATAGGAGGCATTAAAATAGGAGGATTTTCCAAGTACTTCTTGATTTGATCTATGCTCTTGTAACACTCCTCATTCCAAATACATTTGACTCCCTTATGTAAGTTCTTATTGAAAGGTTGAGTTCTATCTGCCAATTGTGAAATAAATCTCCTTATAGATTGAAGACGTCCTTGCAGACTCCTCATTTGACTAATGTTTTTAGGAGGTGGCATATCAATGATCGCTTGGACTTTTTCAGGGTCAACCTCTATTCCTTTTGCTGAAATAATGAATACAAGTAACTTTCCAGAGGTGACTCCAAATGCACACTTTTTAGGATTTAACCTTAGTTGAAATTGTTCCATGTGATCTAGAATTACTTCCAAATCATCTAAGTATACATATCTCTTTGTTTAGATTTGGCCAAGGTGTCATCCACATAATCTTCCATATTTTTGTGCATCATGTCATGAAAAATTGTTGTCATAGCTCGTTGATAGGTAGCTCCTGCATTCTTTAATCTAAAAGGCATAACGTTCCAACAATAGGTACCCCATGCACAAGTGAATGCAGTCTTTTCCTGATCTTCAAGAGTTATCTTAATTTTATTGTACCCAGAAAAAACATCCATCAAAGAATAAATATCATAACCCGCAATCATATCCACTATCATGTCTATATTAGGAAGTGGAAAGTCATCCTTTGGGCAAGCTCTATTGAGATCTCTAAAATCTGTGCAAACTCAAATGGATTTTTCATGTTTGGAAATTGGTACAATGTTTGATATCCATTCAGCATAGGCAATAGCTCTTATAAATTTTGCACCAAGGAGTTTTTCTAATTCTTCTTGGACTAGAAGAGCTATGTGAGGATGCATCTTCCTTAATTTTTGTTTAACTAGTTTAATATTTGGAGCTATAGACAAGTGATGCATGATAAGATTTATGTCCAATCCTGGCATATCTGAATAAGTCCATGCAAAATTGATCTTCTTGGTTTTTAAGAACTTAATGTAAGCTTCCTTTTATGTTGATGACAAGGATTCAGCCAAGTGTACTATCTATGGAGCCTCATTTGTACCCAAATTAACTACTTGTGTTGGTTGAATAAGCACTGAAGATCTATCCTAAAAATAGCTAGGAAGACGATCAAGTACCTCATCCTTAGGTGCCTCAAAGAGGTTTTCACCTTCGGATACATCATTTCTTTTTACTTTTTTTGGTTCTGACACCGCCACATAGTGGTTTTCACCATCAGAACACCTATTCTTATAATTTTCTTTTCTCTTTATCTTGTGACTAAGGTACTTGATGTCTGGCTCTATCATACTGGTAGTTAATTCGCTGGTGGAAGAGACTATCGATTCAATGACATTTAGATAACAAGCTATCTCATAATCATTTTGGAAGGTTAAAAGCTTAGGTTCTTGATAGCGTTGGGACCAATCAATAAGGTCGGGGTGAACAAGAGGTAAGTCAACGACTGGTTCAAGGTTATAAATATGAATGATATTATCGTTGGTGACTGAAGAGTCAGAGTCTGTCAAGTATCCCTCTAAGCTACCCAAATTAGGATTCATCCTAACAAGAAAAGAATTGTCCACTAAGGAAACATGTGGGTTCAAAACCTCTAATCCTATACATGACTCATTGGCTACCTCAAGTGGAGAACTAAAAGCATGAACAACATCAATATCTTTATCAACTGTTGAGGGCTCTCAAAAAGAATCCCATTCATACTCATTAGAACTGGTATCTAAACTGTGACTAGGATGCTTACACCAAGAAGGCTTGGGACATCATGATTTTGAAGTTCTTTCATCAAAATTAGAACTTTCTCTTTCCATCAAATGAACAAGATTCTTACGTTGACGCTCTCTCAAAGGATCTTCTATATCTGATTCTTGTTCTAAATTTGCAACTGAAGCATGGGTGGCTGAAATATATGAATCTCCCCAAAGGAGAGTAGTAGAAGGGACCCAATCTTCATACATATCTTTCTGATTTGTCAAATTAGGTTCATATTCTGGTTCATCATCACTATACAACTTTTCAAATAGAGGATTGGTACGCTTGTTGCAATTTTCAAATCCTAGGCCAACTGGTTTCTTAGACTTGCGTCCAAATTTAGCATGATCAAGAGATTTGGACCTAGCATCCAAATTTTGATTAAGAGGGCCATACCCAGGATAGCCCATATTCTTGAAAAAAATATATCCTCTTCCATAAGCTTTAGAAGAAGGAGAGAAGTTCTCATTGTGTTTATACTTTTCTTCTCTATAGATCCAGTCTCTAACAAATGTTTCCTCTTTCTCATTTTGAATAGGCACTGATGATTCTACAAATTTTCCAAGTAATGTCATAGCTAAAGAGGAAGGCTTCATCTCTTTTGAAGTTTTACCATAAGAGTGAGGTGAAACTGGCAATGTTGTGAGGGAGTTGAGTTGATACCCCGCCATACTGACACAGGGAGGTAACAGACTACAGTGGCTAGGGCACACCCATAGACCAACCACCTTACGGATACAATGCGGAATTACACAACAACATAGTGAGAGAAGAGAAATGTAGAGATCTTTATCATTAATATAATCAAAACTCAATACATGCTAGGCTATAAGGCCTTCCTAGTTATGGCCATATACATCAAAATGTATTAAAATTCAATCTTCCTACTACAGAGATCTCAGATCTTTAACATTTTCCTTCCTGCTCTAAGACTTGCTACCAAACTAAGAACATACAACCAAATAAATACAAGAGTCCAACCACTAAGTCGGTGCTCAATTACAAAGGAGAGACCCAGATTTAGGTCCACACATATCCCAAGATAGATCCCAAATTAAATCCATAATGAAGACTAAAAGAAGAAGTCGGCCACCGCTCCAACTTCCAAAAGAGACCAACTCGGCACAAGCACGATTGAGAAAAAAAGCACTCGACAACAGAAAGCTAAGCAATAGAAACATAGGATGTCGAGAAATAGCAACATAAGATGCCGAGCAATAGAAACCATGCTGAGCAATAGAAACCATGTCGAGTAGCTTCCAAACAACTGAAGAGTAAACAAACATATTTTTGGGCATGTAGGATTGCCATTGACCCAAGATGCTCCTGCATCAGACACCTGGGGTTGAAAAGAAATGATTCCCCGAATCATGTGTCAGGTCCAATCTGAAATGAATCCAACTTAGATTGAGAAATCCAAGATGAGTCCTCAATTGGTCTGTTCTTCCATTTTACCAGATATTCTATGTATTCTTTTCCTCTTGTACTTCTGTCAACTCTCTGTTTTAGGATCTTCTCAACTTCCTCTATCTGTTTCTTCAGATAATCACTTGGTATAGTTACTTCTTCATCAGGTTCCTGATATTCATACAAGTCTAAAATATTGAATAAAGGTGAGATATCCATGTCATTAGGTAATTCAACTTCATAAGCATTTCCACTGTCAAATCTTCTCAGTATTTTACAAGGACCAAATTTCTTCATCTTCAATTTCCCATATGTTCCAATATAGGAAATATTCCTTTCTTCAAATGAACCATCACAACATCACCAAATTCAAATGTCTTATGTCTTCTTGATTTGTCTGCATCATCTTTGTATTTCTGATTAGTTTTCTCCAGCTTTTGCTTTACATTCTCATGTAATGTTTTCATAAATTCTACAAATTCATCTGCTTCAGCACTTCTTTTCTCTTCACCAATAATGTTTCTCAAATCTGATATACATCTAGGCTGAGTGCTATGAACAATCTCAAATGGTGTTTTTCTAGTACTTCTGTTCACTGAACTATTGTATGCAAACTCTACTTGTGCCAACATCAAATCCCAATTGCCTAGTGTGTCTCCAACTAAACATCTCAATAAGTTACCCAAACTTCTGTTCACAACTTCTATTTGTCCATCAATCTGTGGATGAAATATTGAGCTAAATTTCAACTCAGTATCCAACTTCTTCCAAAGTGTTTTCCAAAAATTTCTTACAAACTTACTGTCTCTGTCAGAGATGATACTCTTTGGTAATCCATGCAATTTGACAATCTCCTTAAAGAAAAGATATGCTATATGAACAAAATCTAATGTTTTCTTACATGGTATGAAATGTGTCATTTTAGAAAATCTATCCACAACAACAAATATGGAATCATTACCTCTTATTGTCCTCGAAAGTCCAAGAACAAAATCCATGTTGATATCACTCCAAGGTTTCTCAGGAACAGTAATAGGTGTATACAAACCAGTATTCTGACTCACTCCTTTTGCAACTTGACAGACTCCACAACTTTTCATGAATTTATGAACATCCTTATATAATTGAGGCCAAAAATACCTCTCCTTTAGCAAACTTAATGTTTTATCAATGCCAAAGTGTCTAGCCAATCCACTACTATGTTTCACTTTTATCAAATTGATTCTCATTGATCCTCTTGGTATGCATAACTAAATGCCTTTAAACAACATATCTTCCTAAATGAAATAGTCTTCATACTTACTTGATTGATTTTTATTAGGTGCTCTACACACTCTCCACTGCTCGAAAAAAATCAGGATCATCTTCATACAATTTATTCATGTCATCAAAGCAAAGAACTTCAATTCTCATTTCAGTCAACAAATATCTTCTTCTACTCAATGCATCAGGAAATCTATTAGAAACTCCACTCTTATGCTTAATCAAAAATTTAAAACTCTGTAAATAATCTACCCATTTCATATGTCTTTGATTCAACTTGTTTTGACTACCCAAATACTGTAAAGCTTTATGATCAGTATACAACACAAATTCATTTGGCATCAAGTAATGCCTCCACTTCTTCATAGCTTGCACACTAGCATAGAACTCTTGATCATAGACAAAATATTTTCTCTTTCCATCATTCAACTTTTCACTAAATAAAGCAATAGGTTTACCTTCTTGAGTCAACACAGCTCTAATTGCACTTCCACTTGCATCACATTCAACTTGAAATACCTTATTAAAATCAGGTAAGGCTAGCACAGGTGATTCAACAACCTTTAACTTCAAAGCTTCAAAACTCTTATCAGCTCCATGTGTCCATTTGAATTCCCTTTTGTCTCCTCTCATTGTCTCAGTCATAGCATTGCAAATAGAACTGAAATTTCTGATAAACTTCATGTAAAAACTTGTCAATCCATGAAATGATCTTACCTCAGTAACATTCTCAGGTGTAGGCCAACTCAATATAGCTTCAAGCTTCTCTAGATCCATATTCAAACCATCAGCTAAAATCACAAAACCCAA
Source organism: Thuja plicata (assembly GCA_018584345.1). Lineage (NCBI taxonomy): Eukaryota > Viridiplantae > Streptophyta > Pinopsida > Cupressales > Cupressaceae > Thuja > Thuja plicata. Next base: position 779,758 of record MU227971.1, on the reverse strand, counting down.
ATATACAAGCTCTTCTTTCATGATGGAACACTTCTTTAGATTTATCAGCAATTTTTCCTCTTTCAATCTCTGCAACACTTGTTTTATGTGTATCAAATGTTCTTCTCTGGTTTTACTTAATATCAGAATATCATCTTCTTTCATATTGAAAGTAGTTTTCCATTCATCTCCATCTCTGATTCTGATCTGATGATATCCACTCTTTAAATCAATTTTGGTGAAATACTTTTCTCCACTCAAGCAATCCATTATGTCATCCATTCTTGGTATAGGAAACCTATACTTGACTATGATTTTTTTTATTGCTTTGGAATCAGTGCACATTCTCCATTCTCCATTCTTCTTAGGTGCCAACATAGCAGGTACTGCACATGGACTCAAACTTTCTCTGATCAAGCCTTTGTTCAACAATTCATGAACTTGTCGATTGAGCTCTTCATCTCAGTAGGTGTCAACCTATGTGGTGCTTTATTTGGTAAACTAGCTCTAGGAATCATATCCATACAGTGATTGATATCTCTGATTGGTGGAAAACCATTAGGTACATTATCTGAAATGAATTCTTTGTATTTAGTCAGCAACTTCTCAAATTCTGTAGGTATGTCATCTTCTGTATTCTTACTTGGTTTGTTAGGAATCAAAGCATAACAAATATCATCTCTTTTCAGATTTTTAACAAACTGTCTACCTTCCATTAGACAAACTTTCACAGATGTGTACATAACTCATCAGCAGATTCTTCAATCAAAGGTAACAAAATCTTCTTCTTACCATCAACCCAAATAGAATATCTATTCAACCTTCCATCATGTATAGCATTTCTATCATATTGTCACAGTCTACCCAACAAAATAGGGCAACAATCCATTGGCATAATATCAAATAACACCTTATCATAGTACTTTCTAATTTTCAGATTCACAAAACATTGCTCACTTACCATTAATGTGTGCTCATCTTTGATCCATGAGATTTGATAGGGTTTTGGATGCTTCATCCTCTCCAAATGTAATTTGGTGACCATATCTTTAGATGCCATATTTTCTGAGCTTCCACTGTCAACAATGACTTTCCAAACTTTGTCTGCAACTCTAGATCTGGTTTTGAACAAACTTTTCCTGATAGGAGCTTTCTTATCTTTCTCAATCCATAGTATCCTTCTGATAATGAGATTATTTTTAGGTTCATTAGATGTTTCCTCTTGGATTAATGCATTTCTGCTACTGCTACCACCTTTCTTGCTTGCATGTGTACATTCAAAGGATTTGTGTCCTTCTTCTCCACAATTGTAACAAGTTACTTGGAACCCTCTTCTACTATATCCACCTCTGGAGTAATTTCCTCTTCCTCTGTATGAATTTCCACCTTTCCATTCAGTCTTTCCTTTGTCTTGACTAGTGTCTATATTTGACTTGTCTGGTTCAAATCTACTATTTTCACCATGAGATCTACCTCTTCCTCTAGGGAATCTACCACCT
>MU227971.1:761948-774882 GCA_018584345.1 Thuja plicata | reverse complement strand
TTTTCTTCTCCACCTTTGCAAGAAGGTAACAAAGGATTCTCCTTGATTCTGTTTTAAGCTACATAAGTCCAACAAAGTGATAGATCTTGAAACATTGTATGCAAAGTGTTGAACAAATATTTGAACAAGCTCTTTGAAAGTGTTAACAGGAGGAGCTATCTTATTAAACCATTCCATTTCTTTTCCCTTAAGGTTTCATGGGAATAACCTCATGAGATAAGAATCATCTTGATAGAACTCAAAACTAGTGGTATAAAACTGTCGCACATGATCATGTGGATCTGCACTTCCATCATATTTGTCATATTGAGGAATTTCAACCTTTCTAGGAAATTCTTTCATGTCAACACTCTTATCAAAAGGATTAGGAAAAATCGAGTCCAATGAGAAATAATTCTTAGGTGCAGATATCTTGTCCATTTGTCTTTTCAATTCATCCATCTTCTCCTCTTGAGATGGACCATGTATCTTAATCTTTCTATCCACATCAAAGTTGTAAGGGATCCTAGCACCCTTGTTGATTAGACTCTCTAGGAACTTATCCTTGTTTTTCTCAACATATTTCTCCAGATACTGTTGAAAAAGTGGCTCTTGTTGCATTTGCATAAAGTATTGGGAGGTGTGATCAAAGCTTGAGCTACCACCTCCATATTGTGAACCATAATGAGCATGTTGGGAACGTAGCCTTGAGTTCCTAGGAGGTGTTTGTCTGCTATGATGATCATGTCTAGAAACCCTTCTTCCTCTAGGACTAGAAGATCGTGATGGTGATCTTGAATGTCTCCTACTTCATGGAGTCCTAGGATGAGTGGATGGAGGAGAACTTTTTCCACCACTAATATGCATATGATTGAATAGACCATGGAGTTGTCGAGCCAAGAGCCAAGCTTTCTCTTCTTGAAGGGCTTTCCTTTCCATTTCTATCAAAGCTTGTTTCTCAAACTCTAGACATTTAATTTGTTCTTCCTTATGAGCTTGTTCATCTTGGAATGCTTTCTTCTCACACTCAATCCTCTTGAGTCTATCACTCATGTAATTGGTATATTTTTTAAGAGGTGAGCTTGGGCTTGAATGTTGAAAAAATTTATTGGTGTAAGTTGTATTGATATGAACATCAGAAAGTTCATCTCTTTGTTTCTCATGTTGTGATAACTCATCATCATAAGCATGTCTCTTACCTCTCTCTCTCTCAGCCCTTTGGTGTGCATCCACATATCTTGTTGAAATAAGGGGTGAGGTCTCTCTACTGTTATGAGAGGAACCACTGAATGAAACAACATCTCTACTCTTTGCAAACATATCATCATGACGTTTATCCATTGCTTCCCTCTCTCTCCGAGTCATTATGTAACTCATATCCATAGAAGAATGAGAAGATACTAAGGGGATACCCAACTCACTAAGATGAATCTTGAAATCAAACCACACTTTTAAAGTATTCCTAGGCGATTGATCAAATATGGGTCCTTTTCCCTTATGTCTTTGGCGAGTTTGTACTAAGGGTAATTGGTTAAAAACCACTTGAGGTCATTTTCTGTGATTTACTTGATATCTTGTTGTAACTAGAATGAAAGAAAAGGCACTAGCTGAAAGGATTACCCTAAGAGATGTTGGTACCAAACTAGGATAGAAAAGGCATTAACTTGTCCAAAAAGAGGTGATAAGATAGAAAATTGCAAATAGGGATAAGCCAACACTGCCACAGAGGTGCCCAATAAATTTGGGTGAATACCCTAGCACATATGGATCAGGAGGATGGTCTTACCCAAATTATATAAATTGAGATTGAAATTGTATGAAAGTGGATGGACAAGAGACTACCGAAACTCTCTAGGTGTGTTATCAAAGAATCTAAAGGTTTATCTTTTCAACAAGGACAATTTCTAGCTCACCAAGCGCCAAGAAAGGTCACTTGTGAAATCAAAGATCACTAATCCAAGAGGTCAAACGTAAGAATCCTAAGCAAAACAAGCTTCTAACAGTAGGGTAAGTAATCCAATCAGATCCGGATCAACCCAGAAAACTGAAAATGACAAGACAACAAGCTAAAATGGGCTCAAAAATGACAGCAATAGTTCCCTGGCAGGATGTTTTGCGCGAGGAAATGTTGTCTCACACGAGGATTTGTAGGATCATGCGACAGAATACACCAAACAGTGCAATAAAACAATAGAATGGTGAAAATAGGAAACAGTAACTGGCATCAAGTTTCATGCGAGATTTCCCAGATAGCCGCGCGAGGAAGTGCAGCAAATGGCATGAGAAAATGGTTTTCTCATGCGAGGAAAGGACATAGAACTATGATTTTGATTGATTTAAATAACCAACTAGGTACATTAGCAGATTTTATCATGAATCAAAAATACAAGACAACAAACAGGGAGTTCAAGCTATCAATGTCTTCAAACAATGAGCAAGGGACAAAGCAACCTTGGACATGAACATAGATAGTGTCATAGTAATTCTACTCCATAAGAATGCTACTTGTGTATGTTCTCAAATATTTTCCAATCATGCACATAGTCCTAGAGAATAAAAAGTTGGTTGCACTATGGTTCTTAGTAATGGCTTGACTCTATAACTTTTGTAATCTCAAGTGGGTGAAATCCAATCGCGGCGCACTGAGGTTTTGACACAGTCTAAGAATTTAGTCAATCAAGAGCTGCTGAGGAGATCTAACAACCCACAAGAAACTACACCCATGGAGATTTCTTCCATAAGGACATTTATATAGTGGCTGTCACTACCATGGCAAAAATGGTTATTACCGCTTGAGGTTCCATCCACGTGGTTGACCCAATAAAGGGAATGTCCACTACAGTTAACCCTCTCTAACAAGGAAGACTCACAATATGGACCACATGGGGACTTAGTTTAGATTCAAGGGTTCCAAGTTTCTAATTCTCCCAAAAGGGAAAAGAGCATAATCCTCTAGCCTCTTCACCTCACCAAAACATAGCAAACATGATTCATTGACCCACTAATTTGAAATCACCTCATTCAGGGCTCACACAACAACAAATGACACCAATCCCCCAAAGAGAGAAATTATTGCCAAAAGTTGAGGTCCAAACCAAGTTGGCCAATGAGGTAAAAACAAAATCCTTCCCTACCTACAAGGGATCTATTGTCAAGAAGAGCTTTGCATGTAAAACAAGCTAATGAAGTCCACTTTCTCAAGATCGCCACAAATAGTGTTCATAGGGCCTAATTACTATGTGAAACATACATGCAAGAAAGCAAATCTAGGTCCATTTTTAGAGCACCAATTGGAAATGTGATCTATGAAAGCAAGAAACACTCAAGATAAACACATGAGATGTTCATTTTAATTCCCAAAGTCCAAATGTTATAGAGATCAATAAAATACCTCAAATCCAATGCAACGCGAATCATTTGTTGTTTATCCAAGAAAGTCCAAATCAACAACAACAATAACAACAACAAATTACAAACCACTAGAAACAGTAAACATTAGTGGTTAGCATGGAAAATCAGAGATATATCAATATAGAAATGAAAATCAGATCTCTGGTATGGAATCTCGCGCGAGAAAGTACACAGAGCCGCGCAATAAAGTATACAGTGTCATGCAAGGAAATAGAAAGCTCACACGAGGAAATGCATAGCCGCAGGACAAAATGCTTAGGCAGTTAAAAAAAGTACAGAGACAACAAACTAGTCAGATCATAGTACTGATGCCAAATCTCGCTCAAAGATTCGTGTCATGTTGCACGTTGAAGTACCCTGTGCTGCGCGAAGAAACTCTGAACCCTACAAAATCTCATGCTGGAACCTACAAAATCTCGCGCAAGAAAACTCTGCAGAAAAAAATAGCAAGTACGAAAAAGACAAAAAATTTCAGATCCAAAAATAAATTGACAAAAAATAGCTAAAGAGACACAAAAAAAATCTCCCGCCCCACGGTGGGTGCCAAAAATGTGTGCTAAAATGTTGACACACTTCTATGAATCATTCCATCCAAGGTTGCTCAAGAATGAGGCCTCAAATATCAACTCATAGCTCTCTAGTCATGGACTACAAATGTGTGAAATGAAGGCCCTCAGATTGACCTAGTTAGTGCCTATGCAAGTACACCATGAAATGAGAGATTCAATGCATGAAAATGAGATCTACTCTATATGATAACAATGCATAAAAAGAAATTAATCTAAATGATAACAATGCATGATTAATCTATGAAAGGAAATGCAAATGCAAGTTTAATCTATGAAAATAAACATGAATCTAATCTACATGAGTAGCGATGAATGAAAGAAGAAGAAGACAAGAAGAGAGAAGTTGCAATATCCAAGCTCAAGTGCTCAAATCCTCCTCCAAAATTGCTCTACAAACCTGCAGCATAACAATACTATGAAAAAGATGTATATTGAATGAGAAGGAGAGGTCTCCTTTTAAAGGAAAGTGAACGATTGAGATTAAGAGGCAAAAATCAAAGGCTATGATTAAGAGGAAAAAATCCACCACTTAGGAAGATGTGTAGAAAAATAAACTTTTATTTAATTTTTATTTAATTTGTCGCCTTTTTCAACAAATAAATTTCTTTAAGTGGGGATTTTTATTTATTTAATTAAAAGAGGGGTTTTCTTTATACTGAAATAAGAGGAATTTAATTAAAAGGGAAATTAAATTAAATAAGATGAATTTTATTTAATTAAAAGGGAGATTAAATCTTTTAATTAAATAAAAATGATCAAACCTTAGGAAATATTGAAATAATTGAATTTATTACAATTTGATCAAGGAAATTGATTTGAATTGAAAATGTTCCAAAGCATTGATTCAGAAATTGATAAAATGATAAAATGATAAAATGGGGCCCAAAGTCTAGGCGACCGTTTTAGGGTGCATACATATAATAGCTCTGTTCTTGATTCATATGTTAAGTGAATCATTTTTTAAGGCTAGATTTAGGTAGTATATCCAAGAAGCTATTCTCACTATGGTTTTTTCCATCTTGGATCTCCATTTATAGAATATGTGCTTTATGAATTACTTTATTTCCATACCATTAGCGATATTAGTAATGATTTGGCATTACCGTAAGGTGAAATTATTTATATTAATTAGTATCTAATTAAGTAGTGAATACTCTGCTTAAAATATATTGTGTTCTCTTTAACCAATATCATAGCTAAGTTCCTTGGGAGAATTTTAGTAGCTCAAAATGGATTCAATATGTTGCACTCAATTTTGCTAGAATATTTTTCTTCTAACCACACTTATTTGGAATAATCTCTACATGAATAGGTCTTATAATTAATAGATAGTATTATTTAGTTACTCTTTAGTAATACTCTCTCTTTTCTTCAAATTATGAAGTTTTTTTTATCATATTTATGAGATAATTCTCCAAAAAAATAATTTTATCTTCATCACCTTTTGATCCCATGATTTTATCTTCTTCTTTTCTCTCCACTCTCTATCAATTTGCGAATGATCCCACCATAGGGATAAATGAGCCTTCAAATTGGTGTATTTAACCTTCTAATCTTCTTTAGTATTATAATACTCAAAGTACTTCTCCATTATCGAGATCCAATCCAACAATTCTTCTGAATAAAAAAACACAGTTATAATTTGAGGATAAAATTGAGGTTGAGAATTAATTTTTGGTATAGATATTATGTATCACTATTATCCTTGATCAATGTCTAGTTGTTTCATTTCACCACCTCCTTCAATATTTTTTTGTTCATCATCACTTAAGTCTTCTATGAGTATGCTTCTTTTAGTTGTCTCAAATGTGTCCAACCACATTGTGATACCTCTCAATGATTCTGAAATCTCTAAATCCATACCTATGGGTCCCCTACCTCTACTACTATGTTCTCTATAAGATAGGTTGATTTATCCTCTATAGTCATGGGTATTTTTATCTCTTCACCAACCCACAACACCACCTCTTAGGGGTATTTTCAACATTGTCTCACACTGACTATGATATTAGTTACTACAGTTCAAATTGAGATAATTTTACCAAATTGACTCAATTTGTGGCTCTAACAACTTATAGCCAAAACATTCTTACATTTGAAAATTTTACAATCATAGTGAAAGTTCATAATATGCTTTGTTTATTTACTACAATATGCTCTCTTAAAGTTTCCAGCCAAATTTCCTTTATTTCTCTCTATTCATGAAATTCATATGCCCAATTTTTTTATAAACCATTACACCTCTAGTTCTACTTTTCAACCAAAATCTTAGTAAATTATACAACAAAACTTATTTCTTACTTCATGTGCATGGGGAGATTTAACTATACACCCAAAATTTACTTTTTAGACTACTATGTGATTCCCTACTCCTCCATCAACCACACTACACTCTCTTTATTCCTTTGTTGTGTGTCTTAGTCTTCGTTTGCCTTCTCCTTTTTTATGTCAATGATTGCCCAAGAACCTATTCACTTCCCTTTACTTTCCATACACCCTTCTCCTTACCAAGACTATACTATATATTAATTTTTTCATTCTTTTAATTCCTATGTGTCCTCCTTCTTCCATTCCTTCCTTATTTATATCCTTTATTCTTTTTGCACAAACCTCTTCCACTTCATCTACAACACTTTTCCCTCTGAAAAGTGGTATTTGATCTTTTGCGTTCCTCACAACATTGTTTATTGTGTTTTCATTGGCAACCAAAACTATTAGTAAATTTTTTGGATCAAATCACTTGGACATGGTGCATAACCTTATTAATTAATGGTGCTTTTTTTATTTCCCTTAAATGTTGCATATTTTATAAATTTAATCAAATATTTGATGCATTATTTTCTAAAATCTCGCAAATTTTAAATGTGAAACAATAAACAAATTATAGCTCACTAAACAAAATAAAAATAATAAAAGAAAACTCATTAAATCTAAATATGGTGCAAGATTATGGACTCCTCTCAGATGCTTTTGTATTAGTGAGTACCAGTTACAAAAATTGTATTGAAAGTTTTATGGAGTGTTATGCTACACAAATTCCTCCAAATATAAAGTAATTCAAGGATTATATTATGACCTGTTTTAAGTGTAGTACATTTTAAGATCTACTATACTTCAGAAGCTTTACCTTGTGTTGTTTTTCTAAATTATATCTTTTGTTCTCATTATTCTTTGTTATATTTTTGTTTTATGTCATTACATAGCTACTATTATTATATATGATTTATTTATATTACTCTGGCCTTTGAATTAAATAGAAATTACTTACATTTACTTTCATTTCACCTTGAGACCCTATCTTATCAACAATATCTTAAATTCTCATACAAACTCAATGTATTGTATTTATAAATTTTCAAACTCCCTTAAACTTAAAGGTTTAAGAGATAAACTAATTTTACTTATAGACATTGCTAGGCACTTTTCATTATTTTATCATAGTAGTCACTCAAGAAATCATCAAAACATTTTTATACATCTGATAAGTAGGATATGTTTTCTACAACAAGTGAAATTGTGATATTGCTATTAGGACTCAACTATGTAGTTTTTGAGTCAAACTCATTGACCCATGTTTCATGAGTAGTGGTTCACAAGAACTCAAAGAATTTAACTTAAAAACTACACAGTTGAATCTTGAAAGTCATATCACAATTTTACTTGTTGTGGAAAATATCTCTTACTTATCAATTGATGGGCTTAAGTGGTTTTCTAATGAATGGTTCATAAGTCACAACACTTGTTGAAGGTTTTGCAAAAGGGGTTGCAAGCAAAGGGGGCTTAACCATGGAGGAAACCCTATAGTTAAGCGTGCTTGAGCTAGAGTAGTACTGGGATGGGTGACCTCCTGAGAAGTCCTAGTGCTTCACCTCTGTGATCAATACCTAGATGCAATGAGTGCTATGTGTTCCATTCATTCTCATAAGAAATAGATTCTTGTAAACAACTACTCATGAAACATGGGTTAAAGAACTTGACTCAAATAGTCCATAGTTAAATCCTGATCGCAATATCACAATCTTATACATCTTGTATACAATAGACCGTGTTCTTTTAGTTGATTTTCCTTCGCTTTTCAAGCAGTTATCTTCATCCTTTAAATTTTTTTCACCGCGGTATAATTCTAATGCAGATAGGGCCATGTTCTTTGGCTTATTATCTTTTTAACAGGTTTTTCTGAAGATCAATAACAATAGTGAATGCTTCCCAGAATCTACAACGTCAACATATTCTACTACCAATCCAAATAGATCCACAAGATTTGGAGCATCTAAAATGGAGAGTTATTGTTTTCCCTTCTGAAAAGTGTAATGAAATTTCATATCGCTCAGAATGTCTTTCCAGCATGAAATTAATTCTCTACCGTTGTAATTTAATGCAATATGTCATTAATTCTAGCATCGTATTTGTTCTGTGTTTCAAACATGAAGCTTGAGAGTGGATGTTACGATGCTGCGTTGAGTACAAACTTTAGCGTAATCAAAGCTTGGAAGTTTGCTACCACGTCTGCTATCTTGAACTTTTTGGGCTTTAAACGTTATTATTTTGTATCAAAATCAAAGAAACTTGTTATCTATAGGAAAAGTTAAAAATTATCCCCTTTATTAAAACACCATGTCCTTCGATGGCAGGAAACAATATATTCTATATGCTCGTGGGTTACAGATGAACCAGGGAAAGGCAGAATGCTAAGAAAAAGTAATTTTTCATATAGTGCTGAAATTTTGAGCACTGGAATTCAAATAGCAATAGCCAAGAAAACATAACCAAATTGTAAAGGAGTTCATCAATTCAAGTTCATCAAGTCAAGTACGTTAAAAGGGTTTTTTCATAGATTTTCTAAACAAATATTAAAGTTTGACCAATGAGTCATTTCCGAAGTAAAGGTGGGTTGATTTTAGTCAGGCTAATAATTCGGTAGAACATTCTAGCAGCAAAATTAAAGATTCTAGGATAAATCCTAACTGAAATCCTATGTTCAATTTCCCCAAAGCCCTTACAATACTATTATCCCTAGTGGATTGTGAGTCTATCTCTTTTCAGTTTTATGTTTTATCAAACACATGACCCCAGACTATCATCCTGCCTCATTTTAATTGAAACCTCACCAAAACCAATGGTAGAATAATCTTCAAATAGCGAAGATAGATCACCATCATATGAGGTGAGCTGAGTAGTCTCTTGTAGATCTTTACAGCCAACAGTGAACTGATTCCATGTTCCATGGTGATTAACACCACCATAGGTACTATCGCCAACATACTGTGATGGTACTGATGGGTATTCATTGTTCGCCCTTAAAGAGAATATAAACCCATTTGGTTCTCCAAATAACCCTTGTGCTTGTTGTGATGCTTCCATTTCTCCCATCATGGAGAGTTCAAGATCATTTCTCACACCATGCAATTCCCTCAACTGATCAACTGTATTGAAGTATTCATCATGGCATTGCGAAAAGCTTGTGAAACTTGCATCTACCTCATTATGGAGGACACTCTGATGTTGATATCTCTCATTCTTTCTAACTATATGATTCTGATAGTTCTGAGTATCCCCCATATTGAAATGGGTGGGATTCTCTTCATTTGAAAGTGGTTGAGTTGTCAAAGAGCCCATATAGTTAATGGAGGGAAAGCTGTTGTCATTGAAGACTTTGTGGTAAATGAGATCAACTGGACAAGAATTCAAGTTCTTGCATCTTTGACTTCCCACCAGAGAATCCACTGTATTCGGTTGCAAGTGCCCATTAAAGGGGGGCAGTGGATTGATGTTAGAGAGTTCTTGGAGAGAAGAGGGTCTCTTGGAATGGCGGGCTTTGTGGTGAAGGGCATTGGAAGGGAGTTTCTTGCCCAAGTGAGAATTCCAATAATTCTTGATTTCATTGTCTGTTCGACCGGGGAGCCTTCCAGCTATCAAGGACCACCTGAACTTAAAAGTAAAACGATCAAATATGATAATCCTTCTTATAAACCTCTAGCATACAAGTACAATAGAAAATATTGTACAAATATTGTGCATAGTTTCTAGGTTGTATGAATTTCTGTTATGAATATCAATTGATATTCTTTTTTCCTGTTTTTCTTTTCTTTCCTCTTCTTTCTGATGATGAATCATGTAGTTTGATATAAAAGATGGAATAAATAAATTCATACAATTAAAACAAGAAGCTAGAAAGCTATACACAATAATACCTTATGAATTGTGGAAATCATATATCTACATTTTACAAATAATTTTATAAATATATATTTATTTTAAAAAGATTTCTTCTAGATTTGTTGTGTATATTTTTTGATGATATGTTTATCCCAAAATAGAAAATATGATCTAAAACCTCAATCAAGAACCACACAGTAAATCTAAAAGCTCTCTTCTCTTGAACTGAACAGCACTTATACTGACTATTTATACCTATTGCCAAGGAGCTTATGCAGTCTAATAATGAGGTCTTCCTCGTCCAAAGATATGTTCCCTCGTTTTACATTTGGACGCAGGTAGTTTATCCAGCGCAACCTGCAGCCTTTCGCACAACGTTGCAAACCTGAAAGGGCAAAAAGATTCATCAGCCGAAGCAGAATAAAACAGTTCTGCCGTTAAAACTGAAATAAGAGATAAAGATTTTGAAATAAGAGATTAGATTGTTTATTTTTTAAGTTTAATATTTGATAATAGATCATAAACATAAAATTCTAAATATTAAAAAAATATAAACAATCAAATCCACAGACTTTCACTATTCATTAACATAGTCCATAAAAAATTAATGGCTTTAAAAGATTGTTCTTTCTTAAACCCAACTACTCCAAACCTGCTTTATGGGGCAATGTACGCCACTGTCCTACACCGTGAGCTTGTATGTATTTAATGAGTAAAAGGTCTTCTTCAGGAGCCCATGGACCTTTCTTCTGCCTTAAAATGTTACCCTCATCATAAGTGGTGCATCCCATAGTTTATGCTAGATAAAACAAGTGAACTTTGGCTATTGCTAAGATTATATAATGAACTGCAAACCTTTAAATCTCTGCTGAGATATAATGATCTGCTCTTATGGCCTTGCAAGTTAGAGAACTTAAACTCTTTATAGAATCTGAGTGTCGGTGGAAGAACAAATTAGTATCACGTCCAGTCACGTGATACTATTGTACAGGCTCAAATTTCAATTCTAGCTAAAGTGGGCTTGTCAAATCTAGGGTTTCCATGATTACAATTGCTATCTATTGCAGAACCAGTTGCTCCTGAAAAATGAAATTCATAATTGTTTTGAAAGCTTAGTGCATTTATTGAACGTAGGCTTTGTAGTCAGGCACTCATTAAAGAAATGCAGATGTATTTAATGGAGGAACGGATGGTCAGCGCAATTATAGTCTCTCTATATGTATATATATGTAAAGCAGACCACATTGTTACCTGTGGCGAGAATTACAGCTCAATAGCAGGAACTTTTCAAGGAGCTGAATGTTAGATCATCTGACGTTTTCCTGAGATGGGTTTGCTAAAGCCTCCAACAATGGTATGGCATTACTTAGGTTCACTAGAGAGATGTGCTGTTAGATGGGGTGAAATATAATAGATTTATTTGCATCAGATATTAAATATCTTCACAAAAATAATTAATGAAAGAAGATGTCGTTTAACCTTATGCTAGCATATTAGTGTCAATTTGTATAGACATTAATGTTCGTGCACCTTATGTCCACTAGATGTTTTAGATGTTCATATAAGTAGATCAGAATCAAAATATTTTCTTTTGCATTTTGACGATTTGACCCTGTGGATCTAAATCAAATTTGTGATTGCAAACTTATTTTGCGAACTTGACTTAGATTATATGTGTATTATATTACAAGGACATAACATTCCAATTATATGAGCTGAGATCGTTTTAAAATGAATAATGTGAATGTCTCTTTATGCAAGGACATAAAACTAAATTGAAAGATTTGTCCAATTTCATCACTCGACCAAAGTGTAAGATGCTAGGTCAACTAAACGTATGGTTTTAATTTTACAACTAGAATAGATTAAGGTTGTAGTTGGAAGGATGAGCTCACACTTGCATAAGCTTCCTAGGCCAAAAACAATAGTTTGACTAGTACGAAACATAAATTGGACTATTGATTGGACTCATTAAATTTTCAAAATCAACCATACAACTTAATTATATTAGGTAAAATTTAGGTTAGGTGGGCAATTCCAACTATGCATAATGCATAGTTTGGAGCTATATAAATTTGTCAAGATGTTATCTACATAAAACAAAATGGGAAAATTTATTGAGGGTTTTTTTTTACTATTGTATTTGTGTCACCTTTGAAGATCATGTGTATGTATAAGTATGAATCATGTCTCTTTAAGTATGTCTATTCTCAAATATGAATAAATTAAGTGAAAATACATATAAATTCATTTTTCACATAAGAGAACGAATCTTCATCAATGTAATTCTATTTGACATATATTTTCCCTTGAATCCATGCTAGAAATGTGATCGTATATTTCATGGGCAATTTTTTAATCATAAATGAAAATGAATGTATCATTGAGATCTTTTAGTGATAATTTATGCCCAATTTAATCAATTGCCTTGGGATTGCTCCTAAAGGTGCAATTGAATCAAGGAAGACTATATAGAATATATCAATAACAAACATAAGAGTATAAAGAGAGATTGTCAATAGAATACATTATGAGATAGTTAAAACTAGAGCCACGTCATCAATAAAGAATAAATGATAAGCATGTCAATGCATATAAAGTGTGAAATTATCTATGATAAGCATGACTAGAAGAGCACATCATTAGAAGCATATAAATACTAGCACTTGCACCTTGTAAGGGTGCAAGGGTTATGCCGATAGTGTTATATATATTAAATGATGTCACTATATTGCTGATGTAGAAAGTTTGCTCATAACATTTTTGTATACTCTCTCTCTCTCTCTCTCTCTCTCTCTCTCTCTCTCTCTCTCTCTCTC
>MU227971.1:726311-761898 GCA_018584345.1 Thuja plicata | reverse complement strand
TCTCTCTCTCTCTCTCTCTCTCTCTCTCTCTCTCTCTCTCTCTCTCTCTCTCTCTCTCTCTCTCTCTCTCTCTCTCTCTCTCTCTCTCTCTCTCTCTCTCTCTCTCTCTCTCTCTCTATATATATATCTCTTTACACGGTAAAAATAAATAGGATGTCTGTTAGACTTTCCTCTCATCATTCACTTGGAATTACTTTATTTTTACCCATTTGGAGTTGCAAAATTATCTTCTATTTATTCTATTACCTCTCCCATAGACATAGATAATGTTGTGAAATCATTTTACTTTTTAGCATAGACTATTACTTAAATTGCGGTAGAGTTAATGGTCGCAATATAATAGCCACACCTAACATTTATTTAGACATGCAAAACATTATTTTACATATGAAAACAAAGAATAGTTCATTAAAAGTATATTTTTTAGTATTAAAATATTAATCTAGGAATATTTTTTTTGGTATTATCTTTCATATCTAATTTTTAATATGTTTATATTAATTTTATGTTAGATTATATTACTTATTATAAAATATATTTTTTATTGAATTATATTAAATAAATATAGATAAAAAATAAGATGTCAATAATATAAAATATTTATATATTTTAGATAATGCATTATCTAAATTAATCTTAAACAATATAAAATTATAATTTTTAATATTAAAAATAGTAATCTAAGAATGTTATTTTTCAAAGGAAATTTTTTTGGTATTATCTTTCATATCATTTTTTTATATCTTTATATTAAATATATATTACAATTATATTAATTATTATAAAATTATACACTTAAATATAGTATGTCTATAAGAAGAACATACAAACTATTCACTATTTACCCCTACATCTTGATCAATCCACTCTATGATAAATGTCCTTCGAATTCCTTTCTCTAATCTATTACTATTGCATACTCTCTCTCGTTGTCATCAGACAGTTCCATTAAAAAATATTGCCAATCACTATCAGAAGCTGTGAAATGTTTGCGGGATGTATGGTAGAGATTCCACTAAACCAATTTTAAAGGTGGTGCCCCCACCAAATGAGCAGCGCCTGTAATCAGAGATGTCTTATTGCATTCTAGTTTTAGTTTGATCACATGACTCTGGGTTGTCTAAAACTCACTTATTTAACACATTTGAATATTGTGTACTCTCATCAAACAGTTCCATTAAAAAAATATCATCAATAACTATCATAATTTTTGAAATGTTTGGGGGATGTATGGTAGAGATTCCACTAAACCAAATGTTAAAGGTGGTTCCCCCACCAAATGAGTAGCACCAGTAATCAGAGATGTCTAATTACATTCTAGTTTTAGTTTGATCATGTGACTATGGGTTGTCTAAAGCTCACTTATTTAACACATTTGAATAAAAAATCATATCTAAATCTAAAAACTATCTTATCAATATTATATCAATTGTGAAATCCAGTAAATCATTTAAATAAATAATAAAAATAAGAAAAATACTGAACCAAAATATCAAAATTCAAAATGTTTGAAATAAGAAAATTAGCTTAATAAAATCAAAATGTACTTATCTAATTTACTAACATAATTTATAAAATATATAGTAATAATGAATTATTAATATGAAGATAATATTTTATCGATATGAAGATAATATTATTAAATAAATGATATATTCTTTAAATTTATTAGTAAAGTTCATGACAACATTTGTTTTGATGGAATAATGATATTGAACAAATCAATCTTACTATTCAAAAAATTAAAAACAATATTTTTTTTGATTAAATTTAATAGGCTTAATTGCTTTTCAATTGGTAATATTATAATTACTAAATTGTAGTTATTCTCAAAATATAATAATATAGCACTGAACATTTGTGTATATCGATTTTGATCTATTCTGATAATTACTAGCTACAGTATTCTAAGAAGTTGATAGTCTCCATAATTTCAAAGTTAATCTAGTAGTATAGTATTTTTATTATTTTGTAAGTAGTGTAATATAAAGTTATTATTTAATTGTTGTCTTAATACTAAGATCACTATTTTAAATATTAAGTATTGTTAATGGCTACTGAAGGATTCAAGCACTGAACATTTCTCTATATCGATTTCAACCTATTTTAATAATCACAACATTCATAAATCCTGTCTACTTTTCAGAAGCATGAACATATGTAGCAATTGACGGAACAATTGGTGCTTTATATTTTTCTCTAAATCAAGTAGAAAATGAGGGTGCTTAGTAAAATTTTCAAAAGTAGCTGAAAGCCTAAATGTGCAGGAGTATTGTATTCTTTAGTTAAAAGTAAAATGATTCCACAACTTTATCTATGGGAGAGGCAAGAGAATAAATAGAAGACAATTGTGTAACTCCTAATGGGTAACAATAATGTAATTCCAAGAGAATGGTGAGAGAAAAGTATAAGGGGTAGCCTATTTGTTTTTACCGTGGTGCAAACATCAAAAGGAAATATGAAGTCATCTGAATATTCTCCTAGCAAGAAGGTAAAATCAAACATTGGCATATATAATAGAATAGGCAAATATTTTCACATGGGAGTACATGAGTTTTTGGAAAAGGGGAAATCAGATAGTATTGCAAGGTGCAACTAAAAAAAATAGAATCAAGATATAGGTTAGGGAAGGATTAAATATGGAAGCATTTCTACAAAAATCATAAAAAGGCATATGGGAAAGGAATGGCGTTCGGGAGCAGGGGCGTGAGAGGGTTGAAACCAGTCAAATAGGAATGGCATTTGTATGGTCGCAGGTGACCATTACCATCATAGAATCACATGTTCAACCTATTCTACCAAGCCAAGGGTTCCCCTCCAGCCCTTGGATGTGATTGTGGTAGGAAACAGTCTCTGCCATCACAGAGGCAGATGTTTCACTACTTTTGCAATGATCGGGACCTGCATTATAACTCCTCTCTGCCTCGCAGTCAGGTTCCTTTTAGTGATCGTGCAACCTTGACCAGAGCACAATATCAGAATCATCAAGCTAGCAAAAGGGGTCTTCAGAATCACCTTATAAGAAACAAGGGTTTCCAGGCGGTTCCATTTTCCCAGGAAAACCCCCGCAATCCTATTTTTTTACCTCCTCAAGGTGTCCTAGAGCTTCTGAAAATCTTCAAAGGTAAAGCGATAGTTCAACCTGCAAAACCCTTTTTTATCAACCCCAAGTTTCATGTTAGGGCACACACACACCAGAATAAAGCCTCACCCTAGGGGGAAATGTCTACTCATGCTACTGGCCAAGGAAAACCTCATTCATTAGGCACTCCCTCCTTTATTATGGAAAATCCCCCCAAATTTAATGGGATATCTTCTTACGAGATTGGAGAATCTACTAGACAGGCTGCAATGGATTTTAGGACTTCCTCTAATCATTTTCCCCTACCTTCTGGTGAGCTCAAGGTTAAAAACCCACATGGGCGGGGAAAATTTTTAAATTTTCACTGGTCACAGAATAACAGGTAGAGAGGCTTCCGTAGTGTTCGGATCCAGCAAAAACAACTGATCTTTGACATCTATGAAGGTACATCACCTTGATCCCCAGTGTTTATCAGACCCCCATTGGGTTCTCTCAAGAATCCTTTGGCCTCGGTTAAGGATCGACAACAACTCATTGGCGTGTCTCCCGATTATGTTAGTCAGAAGATGAAGTTTAGAGCGCCCCTCAACCCAAAGGAATCAAACTAGATTTGGAAAACTAAGCTTTTGTAGCCACTCCCTAACTCACACTCAGTTACTCTACCTGAGCATTTGGTGCAGGATCAAATTGATTTGCTTTGGAGTACGACCCTTATCAGTAAGCTTTCTAAGACTTCTCTGTTATTTTCTGACATTAAGGATTGGGCCTTTCAAGCATGGAGTGGTCTGAAGGATATCTTCATTTTAGATTTAGTTTCGGGTTTCTTTGTTGCCATTTTTGAATCTTTAAATCGTAGGGATTCCATACATAAAAAAAGGGCTAGTTCTGTCAAGGCCTGGGGATATTCACCATGATTTTCTCTCCTACCTATAAACCTAAGACTAAGGCTTGCCTATTCTTTCCCCATTCAGTGGCTTTTCCTCTATTACCATTGGAAGTACAGGGATTTGCACATTGTGGAGATCCTCGCTAACAAATTAGGCATCTTCATTAAACATGATCTTATCCCATTTGACCTCCCTCATTCTGATCCCAGAGTCTATGTACTTTTAGATACTTCTAAAGTATTTACAAATCAAATTAACATTCATTCCAAATGGGGGACCTGGTCTCAACGCATTGTAGTTCAAAATGAGGCAGCTATACGAAAATATCAGAATCATTTGGGTCATTTTACTTCTCAATGCAATCCACATTTTTACTCTGGGATGGTTGTCTATTCAGACCCTTGCAGTGATCCTGCAAATTGCACTAAGTTAGGTTTTTCTCAGGTTGGCCAGGAGATAGGACTAAAAGAAACTTCACTACCCTACTTCTCACCATCCGCGAGCATCGTGCAGATTATTCTTCACTTTTATAAGGTGTTCACTTTTTTCTATGCTCATTAAGATGTTTATTCATGACCAATCATTACTCCATCAGCCAACAGCAACTCTGTCATCCAGAATTCATCGACAACCACCAGGATCAGCTAGACCAGCTCAAAAGGAATATTACTTCAGTTGTTTATCTATTAATATTCCAAGATTATCCAGTAAATATTGCAGATTTGAGTTCAGCTTTCCACAATAATGTTGTAATGGAACTTAAGGCCCAGGCCTGTAATGATAGTATGATCTCTGATCTTGCTAAGTCAATTATCCATGAAACCATTCCAGATGAAAAATCATGTCTCTCTACTAGGTCACATCCCTCTGCTCATAATTGTGAAAATGATATTGTCTTTTCTCCGGACATAGGGGATATAGTCTACTTTGAAGAAGTCAAGCATGATCGCCAGTTCTGTAATATTGAAGCCAGTACTTTTCAACCTGAACTCCTAAAGTTTTCAGCTACAAATCAGGAGTTCGCAGCTCCTAAAGGATTTTAGAACCTTTTAGATGAATTTTTTGAGGACCATCAGGAATCAAATCAAAATATCACTCTTCAATCTCTTTCCCAGAATATCAGAAATAAAGGGAGTGATAGGGATTGGGAACAAGATAATAGCTTGATGGATCATGACTACAATCAGAATGTCTAATCTGCACCTCTACAAGGATTTGATCTCAATGTGATTCTATCTATTGAGCAATCTCCTTCTCAAATAGCCACTTGTAGCAAGACTCCCAAAAAAAGAGGGAGAAAAAATTAAGGTAGAAATAGCAGCTGGCATTCAATCCACTCTGGATGGGAAATTCACACCATCTAAATGATTGACGAGGAGAACCAAGGGTTCTCCTTGTCAACAATGAAGATCATCTCCTGGAACATCAGAGGCTTAAATGCCTCTGACAAAAGAGGTAGAATCAAGCTAGAGCTTGCTTCTATGGTAACATATATTATTATGCTACAGGAAACAAAGTTGTCTCAAGAGAATTATGAAAAAACCATTAACAAGTGGGCCCAGTGGAAATCTGTTCATAGGCAAGGGAATGGTGCCTCAGGAGGCCTTGCATTCTTATGGGATCCAAAAATAATTCAATGTCAGCTTTTAGACTAGCAAGATAATTGGAAACTATTAAACATTACAAGGTTTGACCTTTCCTTTATTTTATTTAATATTTATGGTCCAACATTAACCTAGGACAAGCTAAGACTGTGGCAGAAGCTAACACATATCATCCAATCTCAAAATAACTCTCACATCCTTCTAGGTGGGGACTTCAATGCTATATTAAAACAATCAGAAAAGAAAGGCGGAATTTGTCCTCCCTTGAAGACAGTCCAAGACTTTTCCAACTTTATACAAGACAATAATTTAATGGACATTGAACCAAGCAATGGCTCCTTTACATGGACCAACAAGAGAGCCATTTTTTTGCAAATAGCGGTCAGATTGGATAGGTTCCTCGTAGCACAGGATTGGAATCTTTCAAACACTACCTTTCAATCTCAAATTTTGGCATGTCCAGGTTTAGATCATTTCCCCATTGCCATTCAGCTAGTCTTGCCATCGGTAAATCAGGGCTTTCATCACCAAGCGTCATTTAAATTTGAGAGGATGTGGCTCTGTCATCCTCAATTTTTGCCTTTGCTGAAACAATGGTGGGCCAATACTCCATTATGTGTTGGGTCTAAAATGCACCAGTTTGCTTCTAAAATGAAGTGTGTTAAAAAGAAAATTAAAAAATGGAATGAGATGGTCTTTAAAAATATCTTTATAGAAAAAGAAATAGTTAAGAACCAGCTGTAGGATATATTGGAAAACACAATCAAGAATGGAATGGATAATGATAATTTCATCAAACAGAACAAGCTACAGCAAGAATGGGAAGAGCTATGTCAAAGAGAAGAGATTTATTGGCGGCAAAAGTCCCGTGAGATGTGGCTAAAAGAAGGTGATAATAATACTAAATATTTCCATGCTTTAGCCAAGAATAAGTCAGCTGCTAATCGTATCTTTAACATCAAGAATGTAGATAATGGTCAACCAATTTTAGATGCTCAGGGTATTCAAGAGGAAGGGGTCAAATTCTTTAAAGGTTTATTAGCGCCTCTCGACCTACTAGTAGTTCATGACGCACAATCACAAGATATTATTAATGCTATTCCCCCTCTTGTCTCAGTATCAGATAACTTAATATTAATGGCTCCTTTCACTTTGCATGAACTTAGGAAGGTAGTTTTCTCCTTGCCACCGAATAAAGCACCGGGGCTAGATGGGTATACAACATTATTCTTTCAAGCATGTTGGGAATTCTTAGGTTGGGAATTGCTTGGAGTGATTGAAGAATCTAGGAAAATTAAAGCAATGCTAAAGTACTTCAATACGACAAACATAGTTATTATTCCCAAGGTTGAATCTCCAAAGAGTTTTTCAAATTTCAGACCAATTTCATTATGTAACACCATATACAAAATTGTTACTAAGGCTATTTATCTGAGAATGCAATATCTGATTCCCAAACTAGTCTCTCAAGAACAAGGTGGTTTTGTACCAGGTAGAGAAACAATGGAAGGAGTGCTAGTTGCTCATGAGGCTGTCCACTCAATTAAATCCTCCAATTCATCCAACTTCATCATTAAACTGGACATGATGAAGGCCTATGATAGAGTTTGCTGGGAGTTCCTTTTTAAAGTTCTTCACAAATTCGGTTTCTCAAAAAGCTGGTGTAAATGGATAAGAGCATGCATCTCAGGAGCATGGTTTTTAGTTATCATTAATGGGGTCCCTGGTGGTTTCTTTTCTTCGACACAAGGGGTTAGACAAGGAGACCCCCTCTCCCCGGTTCTATTTATTCTGATGGTAGAAGCTTTTAGCAGATTCATTCATCATCAACATGTTCTTGGTCACTGGCAAGGCACGATCATAGGGAATTCAGACATTTCAGTTACACATTCATTATTTGCTGATGACACGCTACTTTTTGGCACATCAAATGTTGCTGAGGAAAAGGAGATCAAACATGTTTTAGACACATACACTTCTGTCTCAGGGAAAAAAATCAATTAGAATAAATCAAAAATTTATCTCTTCAATACAAATCATGTCATATCTACAAGGATAGTTGATATTTTGGGCTTTTCACAAGACTTCCTTCCTTCGGTGTATCTGGGTATCCCTTTCTTCATGGGTGCTAACAAAGAAAGCTATTGGTCTCCTATCATTGAGTGAATCAAATCTAGAATTGTGGCGTGGAAAGCCAAATGGCTGTCTCTGTCAGGTAAAATTCTACTTGTCAAAACAGTCTTGACCACTATCCCAAATTATTACCTCTTAGTTTTAAAAGCCCCCTCTTCATTAATTCAAACTATTCATAAACTGATTCAGGATTTCTTATGGAGTGGTAACATAAATGGAGGAAATAAAATACCTCTTGTCTCCCTTCAAGATATGGCTCAAGTAAAAAACTTGGGGGGTGTTGGAATTCATGACCTTGTTCAAAGGAACAAAGCATTTGGTGCTAAATTAATATGGCAAATGTATTCTAAACCACAAAATAAATGGTGCCAAATTATGCAATATAAGTATTTGGATAATGCCTACCCTTCTAGAATATTCACAACTCAACAGCCCCCTGCAGGATCAACAATATGGGACTTCGTGATGACTTCCAGAGACATTGTCACTAAATATATTTCATGGGAAGTAAATTCAGGAACTCAAGTCAAGTTCTGGAGAGACTCTTGGAATGGATCCCCTCCGCTTTTCAACCTAGATCCAATAGATATCTTGATTTCATATTCTAAAAATTCATGGGGCAAATACCTGAGAGATTTTGTATCTACAATTTGTTTATTTTCCAAAAAAGTGATTTGGAAGGACCCGAGTGATCTGCCAATTTCTCCTTTGGATCAATCTAGATTTCGTCAAATTCTCTCATCATTAGTAGTTTATATCATGGGGAAGGAGGATCGAGTAATCTGGGGCCCTGGGAAAAATAGCTCGTACTCAATTAAAGAAGGCTATAGGCTCATCCAGAAGATAGTAAATAATAAAACACCTTCTTGTGCTTTCTCCTTTTGCTGGAATCAATTTACGTTACCAAAGGCTGGTTGCTTTGCATGGATAGCTCTGCAAAGGAGAGCACTCACAAGTGACAGGC
Organism: Thuja plicata; assembly: GCA_018584345.1. Classification (NCBI taxonomy): domain Eukaryota; kingdom Viridiplantae; phylum Streptophyta; class Pinopsida; order Cupressales; family Cupressaceae; genus Thuja; species Thuja plicata. The sequence continues at coordinate 753,228 of MU227971.1, read as the reverse complement.
TCTCGAAACTCCATATTTCTCAGCCTTTCAATTGTCACCTTTGTGATCAGGAACTTGAAGATGGAGACCATCTTTTTTTGAATTGTCCCTTTGCCTAGAAATGTTGGATGTTTGTTCAGGGTAAACTTCAGTACTCCACACCTCTTCCAAATAAATTGTGGGACCTCTTCCAATCTTGGCCCGAGCTGTACTCCAATTCCTTTTTCTCACACCTTTGGACTTGCATTTTGGCACTCATTGTTTGGGCCATTTGGTGGGAGCGTAACAAAAGAATCTTCCAGCAGAGCCCCTCGACAATTGAAAATGTCCTTTCCAGCATTAAAAATTCTATATCTGAAGTGGTGAATTCTAACCACTCTAATCACAAATGTAACCCAAGTTTGTCTCAATCGGACACAAAAACCCTTCGTCATTGGAAACATCTAACTATTCCTACTGGTTTGTATCAAAAAGAAAATCCTTCTTCTACAACAGACAGAGATAAAGTTCATTGGTCCCCACCAATGACCAATTATGTTAAACTAAATTTTGACGGCTCGTCCAGAGGTAATTCAGGCATTTCAGGAGCAGGATCATACATTCGGGATCACTATGGTAATGTTCTTGAAATTAAATCAGATCCCCTGCCTCTAGGATCAAACAATATTGTAGAAGTGTATGCCCTCTTCAACGGTCTGGTTCTAGCTAAACAAGGTGGCTATTTTTTTATTCAAGTGGAAGGTGACTCAATGGTTATCATTTTGGCATGTATTAAGAGAGTGTCACACAATTGGTGACTAGCCTATATCTTAACACAAATTGGCAACTTCTTGACTCCTTTGAAGAAGTACTCATCTCACACACCCTTCGAGAAGGAAATGCACTTGTCGATTACCTAGCAAATATGGGCTGTGATGGATGTTCTGTAAATGAACTAAACCTGACTCGTGTCATTAAAAGTAATGGGGATCTTCAAAAAGTGATTGTCGAAGATATTAAAGCTTGCTGTCATCAAGAGTGAGCTAAGCAAGACTTCATGATAATTAAAATTAACCATTGCATTGTAAGACAGTTGTGCTAAAAAAGCCGTCAAGCGTCACAGTTTTAGGACTTTTAAGATTACCCTGCAAATGGTGTCTCCAGTCCTGGGTCACAAGCTTGAGGCTTCCTTTAGAAGCTTAATGAATGCTCTATTAGATCTGCTTCATGCTCCTAACTCATCTATCCTCCTTCCATGGGCTCAACAAAGTACACACACTCCTCTAGTGACAACAGATTATGCGACCCCTATACCGGACCTCAACTCCCCTGCTGCAGGGAGTATTCAATCAGTGACTTCTCAGAATTTTCCTACAACTACATACCTCCATCTAACTCACCAGTGGCAATCTGATAATGATGGACGAGATTCTTTGGAAGAATTAGTTCCTCCTCCTGGCTGGGAGATGACTAGCTTAACATTAGGTGAGAACTATGAGGATATGGTGGAGTAGGGGTACATTTTTGCAAACTCTGTCTAACTTGGCCAGAATGAACAGATGGTGATGCCAATATACTGTCAATGACACTATTGTAGGGTTGGTTTTGGTTGTCCCTATACCGGATATGCTGCTCATGATATAATAGCTCTAAAATCATCTTCCATGTACAGATAGACTATTCATATAGTTTTTAGACTTCTATTAGGGAGATCATGATGGTTTATCTTCCAATTCAACTTATGATTGTAATTTTCCTTTCACTAGGTTTTGGGGTCTTTAAGGTTTCTATCTAAAATCCTTCAAAGACTCATGGTTTTGTGAAAACCAATTGTAAAAATCTACTTTATTATTGCATGTATAGGACTATGATCCCAGGGTTTCTTTCTGATTCTTCCACGGGGGAGCCCTTTGAATCAGTTAAATATATATATGGCGGCTTGTTCGCTTTTGCATTAAAAAAAATAATAATAACATAAAAAGGCCAATATCTCCTGTTAGATCTTAATAAACATATCCCTGTAGAGTAGAGTTGGATCCTCCATAATATAAGGTAAATAAATACCTTAGTAGTAGTTCCTCTTAGATACTTAAGATTACACATGATAGCTTTTACATTTATGCACAAGGAATTCAAAGGAGAAAAAAAATCAATTTGATACTCTTCATACCTAGCCTTCAACCTTTAGTTCATTAAATAGAAAAATGATTAATATAGTGATTCATATACTATCAAGGCCATAAATTCATCATACTTATCTAATTCAAGTAAATTTTATCATGTGAAATTTATAGAGTTGGATTTTTACACTTTGAATTTACATGCCATCCATGTTGATGTAGAATCATGTGCTATAGTTTTTTATGCAGATTATATATTTTGCAAGATAATCTTCTGCTAGTAAAAGATTTCTACTCTAGTAGTGGATATATTTTTATTGACAACTTTATGGGGGTAAAGGTAAAACTGAAAATCACATGAGAAGTATTTTACTATAAAAAATGAATATGTATTTTCACTAAATGGTACCAATGTAAGAAGAAAAGAAAAGCTTCTTCCATTGAGGAAAATCAATATCATTTTAAAAATCCTTTAGCATACCAAAGTTTAAAAGTAGAATTCACTTGAGGAATTCTTAAATATTTCCTTAGAGGAGGTGTTTCTCATGGGCTCTGTGCTTAATAAAACTATTATTTCCCGCTCTGGATAGTTGTAGTTTCACATCATCAATTGAGGGCTCAAACACTCACCAATTCTTCTAATGAAATCCAAGTGCCAAGTTTTTCAATGGAGACAAATTTTATGGGGGCACTAATTGGCCATGGATTTCTAGGAGATATACATAACCTGGGGACTGCACCTAATTAGTGGAACCATATTGGCTTTGGAAATAGTAAAAGCCCAATATTTTTCCCCTGCATTCTTCAAAACAAGGTTTTATCCTTCATGATGAGGTGTTGATCCATTATTCAATTCCATAAAAAATTAAGAATATTGATGCGCAAAATACATCTATGTTTATTTATCAATAGGAACTTTTTCTATTGATAATATAGAATCAACTGAGTAGAAACAAGATAACCATCATAATGTTGTCTGACTGACTGAACTAGAAGTATAGATAATACTATCTCAAAGACCTATCATCTAGCATATTTACAATGAATATATGATCTAAAAGTTATTCAACAAAATTTACATGTTAGACTCTCTCCTGAACATAAGTAATTTAGTCCAAGCCTTTCTCTTGCCAGTCATCATTATCATTGTTTTTTTCTGAACTCATTTATTCTCCACTAATCCTCACTATTTTTAGTGTTTCTTTCACCTGAATTATTATCATCATTGTTGGCTGAATCATCCCTCCTATTATTTTCAATATAGATTTGTGTATGAAGTGAACCTTGGGTGTTGAGATCTGTTAGGCCACTACTATTGTAATCCTCAAGTTTGGGAATGTTATATTGATTGTCTCTGTTGTTATTCACCAGGACAGGAGGATAACTAAATAAGGTAGCACTTTTGATGTCTTTGGGAAACAACACCACAGCCCCTTCCTTTATCAATTTTGAACCTCTATTTTGGAACATGGATGGTGGGAGTTACATGTGACATGATAGAAAAATATGCAAGGTTTGAATTAAACTCAGTAAGATCCCTCCTCTTTTCTTTTAAAATGTCCTCATTTATTTATCTCCAAATAAGCCATAGGACTTCAGTGGTAAAGGTTAACCAAAAGGCATTGAGATTACTGTTGCCCAAATTTTCCATCCCATGTAATTTGGCCTGTTTTGCCCTGTCTTTCATACTCATTCTCTGAATTTCTTGCTTTCTGCTCTCTCCCGGGGCTTTCTATTTTTGAATCCCATGTTAACCGCACAAAAATGGTCATGCCCCTTTTTGAAGTTATGTCTCAGCTCATCGCTCTGTTGTGTCAGTTTTTATGTTATGTCCTTATATTGCGCGACTGCACAACGAGTTGCATTTGAGGGTCATCGCGCAATCGCGAGCCGTTTATGAAGAGTTCTGCTTTGTTTGCGACTGCGCGACGAGCTGTTCACAATGGTCATCGTGCAATCGCGATCTACTTAAGAGAAGTTTTGATATGTCTGTGACTGAGCAGCTTCAATGTTTCAAAGAAAGTCATGCAATCGTGATCATTTTAAGTCAAAGTCTAAAATCCTGCGAGTCGGCGACAAGTTGTTTTGTGAGGTCATCGCGCAGTCCCAGTTTGCCTTCGTCAAGTTATGTTTTATGCGCGACTGAGTGGGTCAGTGTTTTAAATGTGTATCGCACAGTCGCGATGTCTTTTGCAGATCAGGTTCCTAGCTCGTGGGTGTGCGACGAGCTAAACAAGGGAGGTGTCACTCAGTCGCACCGACAGTTTTCAAATTTGATAAGGGTCTGCGACCGAGCGACCAAAGGAGATGATTAACTCCATCGCACACTCGCCAATGTTTTCAGATGGTGGAATGCCAGCTCATGACCATGCGACGAATCAGAGGAGAAGGTCGTCACTCAATCGCCATTCCAAAAAGCTGAAGAACTTTCAGCTCATGACCATGCGACGAGGAAAAGGGGAGGTCATCACCCTGTCACCAGCCAATGTAAAACAAAAGAAAGAGAGCCGCAAGGATACGACGAGTCAGAGGAGAAGGTTGTCGCTCAGTCGCCCGTCAATAGAGATCAAAGGAATGTAGCTCGCGAGTGAGCAATTGAAGAAAGAGAAGAAGTCATCGCGCACTCACAGCAAGAGTTAAAGTAAGATTTTAAGGCTTGCAAGTTGGCGACTAGTAAAAAAATTAGCTGCTGTCGCGTACTCGCGCATGAAATAAAAATAGATTAAGGGGTTGTGCGGGTATGCGATTAGGCAGAGGGTGTAGATGGAACCAATGAACTGTTAGAGCATAATTTGTCAAGGGAGTAGATAGTGCATTCAATGCGCATTCACCATGTTCACCATGTCCAGGACCCAGGTTGTTTAGTTTGCAGAGGTCAGATGTTTTACTCAGCTTGCAGGGGTTTCAAAGATTAATCAGAGTATTCTAAATTACAGTATTATGCATAGAACAGTTTGCTGATATCTGAAATAGATTTTCTTTCAATATCGGTAAAAGGAAGAAGGGATTAAGTGTGCGATAGGTCAAGGAACAGATGGCATTGCCTACTCAGCAAATGAGGAGATACAGAGAGATCAGATTGTTCTCGAATGATCTAAATCAGATATTTTGCAGGTGGAAAGATCAACTTTAAAAGGATCGGAGGTTGCAGTTGTTAAAGTCTGCAGAAGCGTTATTGTATTTCAGAGACTTTTGTGGCTCTTCTAGAGGGATAAGACTGCTTCTGAGAAGGAGCATTTATGTTGATATTTCCTGGGTATGAATTTTAGGTCGCCAAGTGGTATTTTGCAGAATTTTAAAAGGGCTAAGCGGTGGCTGGACAGGCCGAAATTTGATCAAGAAGTTATTGCTCTCCAAAATGCAGTTGGCTAAAAAGCATAAGTATGAGTTGAGGACTCACATTTTTAAGAGAGGTTCATTTTTGTAAAGGAAAAAAACCCTCGTTTGTAAGAAAGTCATCTTTTCTCAGAAATCCATCTGTGCTATTTGTTATACCCTCTGGTTCTTCTACTCTTTGTAATCTCCCATTGATGATTAAGATATTCTTGAGGTACTTGTGATATTTCTTCTATCCCTGTCTTCACTATCTCAATTATCTCTTATTGGATTGAAGTTTATGAATGTTGTTAATAGAAATTGGGGTTCCTAGTCCCTCTCACTTTCTGTGCTTTGTGTGTTACTATGTCTGATCTGATTTTAGATGTTTTGTGGGTATACTACAACCCCTAGCATTCTTGTCTCATTCCTACACCTAGTTGCAGAAAAGGATATTTGTTTGCAGGTCATAGGTCGAGTCCTTTGTTCAGACCCTCCTATGAAATACTTATGCAAGCCTATCTAGTGATTTGTGACTTATTAGACCTGATTCCTCCATTGGTTTCATTCCTCTATACTGAGATCCAAACCCTAATTTCGGTGTATCACCTAGTAGGTAGTTTGCTTTTAGTTATTTCCCTTTCCATGCAATCCTTCTAACCCTTTTCCCCTCAAGTTTTACTTTCCTGTTAAGAGAAAGTTAAGGTGATTATCCAAGAGGAACCAGCCTAGAATCTGGAGGTCTCATCTCGGTTAGCAGAGGTCCCACAACCTTGAGATGATTCCCTTCTTATACTGGATTATCAAGACCAAGAGAGCTTGAGATCAGAGGTGCAAATTCAGTGTATAACAATTACTATCAAAAGCCTCCACAAAACCAGACAAAAATTCATGCCAAGATAAACAAGGATTATTATTCCACTTAAAACATTTTCCAAAAAAGATAGACCAAATATTAACAACCCATTGACACCCAAAAAAAAGCGTTCATAAGACTCCACACAATTATAAATAGAACAAAAAATCATATTTTTGACACCTTGAGATACAAAATACCCAATAGCATGCTTTTTCAATAAAAAAATCTATTTGAAACAAATCTTTTTGGTCTCAACATGAGAATGGCATAACAACTCAAAGAATAAATGTTTTAGAATGACCCTTATAGCCTCGTCCCTTGTTGATGGCATTGTATATTCACACCTCATCAAATGTACCTAATGATGAGGTGGACTGTGCAGCTGTGTCATGATCATCCATTAAAATCTACATTATGTGGTGAAAGCTTTGTATATCAATAGGGGAGATTGAGGAGTCTAAATTGACATTGTCACAACCCATGTTAGCAAGAAGATCCACTAGATTTTTACCCTCTATATGTATGAGATATGTAGAACTCATCAGAGGTATCCAACAAAGTCCAAATTTTTTAAAGGACATAATCAGTTTTCTAATTACTGGCTTCTTTAATACAAGCATTAACAATTAATGTAGAACCAACTTCTATTTTTAAAACTTTGTACAACCCTTTTTTTTTGCTAGCACAAGGTTATTTAAAAGGGCCAATGCTTCAGCCAAGTTATTGGTCCCTGAGAGAATATTGGAAGATTTCAATGCTAGTAGATTTCCAAGGTGATACCTGATTCAGACCCCTATACTAGAAACACTCGAGTTCCCTCTTGACACACCATCAAAATTCATCTTGGAAATATTAATGCTTGGGGGCTTCCATTTAGTCTTAGATCTATCCCAACCTTTTGAGGTTGACATATTGAGACCCATAAGGAAGGAAACCAAATGTCTTTCTATTTTTAAATAACTTGACTATCCCAAGAAGTAAACATGTGATTTCCAATTACTCATTGACTATTTGAATTCACAAGCTTTGAAATAGACTTTTCAATACCATCCAAAATAATTTGTATGTTAGAAGACACTTGCTAGAATATCCTTTTATTCCTTTCCCACCAAATGGCCCGGATGAAAGTAGTTGCAATCACTTCCAGATGCATGCAAACATTGATTTGGAGAGGGGGACATGCCATAATATAAACATATCCCATATTGTATTAGGCAAGGGCACGACTATATTTAGTTTGATCATAACAAAGTGCCAAAATTCTTGAGCAAATGGACAATTCAAAAACAAATGATCAATTTTCTCCGACTCACTATTACATAGAACATAGGTAAAAGGTTTGGCTATGTTAAGTTTATGTAACCTATCACTTGTTAAGATTATTTTCTTCAGAGATAACCAAGAAAAATAGCTTACTTTTGGTAAAACTGGTTTGTTCCAATAAAAATAAAAGGCCCTGTGTTTTAATTAATGTTACTCCATCTGTTTGACAACCTTGAACCCAGTTTTGACTGTGTAGTTACCATCATTGGATGCAACCCAAATAAATGTATCTTGTCCATTTGATATGTACACAAGTCTTTGAGAAAATATATTCTAAATTTTTATTACCCGATCTAAGGATAGAGAAAGGGTTGAAGGATATTTCTAGGTAGTTATATCAAACATAATATCCACTGCAGTTATGTAATGCACTAACCTCAATCCCCAACAATTAATGACAATTTGACTTATGGAAGCTAGCTCAAATTCGTGATTCAGCGAAGGTAACCCAATTCCACAACTCACTCCAAAAATTAACCATTTCCCCACTATGCACCTCCCATGACACATATCTAGTGACAACCTCCCTTGAAGATATCATGAATTTCAATATGGCTAGTCCCAAAGGAGGATAGAAATTTTTAAGTGTTAGAGTAATAGACCTTTGAGTTACTAATTAAATCATTTTGATCTAATTACTAACTCACATATTCACTCTAGTTGCTTAAGCTTACCTTAGGTTTTCTCTTTTAGGGTTTCATGTTTCCTTTTATAAGGATTCACCTCTTTGTATTTTGTAAGAAGATTGTATTGTAATATTTTTTGTTCATAATATAAATTCATTCTTTTAACATGGATATGATGTCTCTGGCTTTTTGGCCTCCATAGCTTCTTCTGTCTTCTGTCTTTGCTTCTTCCATGTGACAGGTTTGCATGCAGGTGTTCTTGGGAGAATAGGGTTTTTCCTATTCTAACATGGTATCAGAGCTCGCTTGCTGCTCGTTGTTCATGTTTTATTGAATCCAAAATTAGGAATTTTGTCAAGAGTTTCAAAGTTTCTTATGGTGATTTAGGGGCAGGCTTTGGTTCTAGTCACTTTGGGCTCAAACGGACATCTCCATTGAGCTCAGAGCACCCCAAAACCCTAGAAACCACATAAAATTTGTCCATTTTGGACATCTGGGCTCTGGAGGAAAAAAAAATTTGGTTTCCAGTGCCGTACGGCATGGAAACCGAGAAAAAAAAAATTTTAAAAACCTATTTTTCCAAGGTTTTTTCACTTTTTTAAAGCACGGGCAGTGCTGTTTTAAAAAGGTGTCACCGCGCCACCCGCTGCGGGCTCCTCCGGAAGTGTCTCCGCTGGCCCCTGCTCCTCCTGGCTCCCGCTGCCACCAGCCCCGCCGCCGCCCACCACCTGGCCCACCCTCCTCCACCGGCCATCGCTGCCCTTCGCAGCCCCCGCTGCTCCCCACCCCAGTCCTGCCACCAGCGGCCGGTTATGCCACCATTTGTGCCACCCGGTGTGTTTTTAAGCCCCGAGGGCTCTTCTATGCACTGTGGTTGGTCACATGGCAATTAAGGGCTCCAGGTTCAGCCCCTACGCGTGCCATGCACCCAAGGGCTCAGTTTTTTAGCCCCAGGGGCTTAAAACCTGGATTTTGATGCTTTTTGAGCCCTTCTCACTGTTTTCGCTCTATCTAGAGCATACAGAGGCCATTTTTGGACTTCGTTATATCATCAAAAATCTCTCTCTGAGATCTTTCCGACCATGGTGGTTAGGTTTTTTGGCTTTGTTATTTTGATAGTGTTTTTTTTGTCAAAGTTCGATGTCTGTTTTCTGCCTTCCGAGAGCCATATCTAGCTCATCTAGACTCTATTTTTGGCAAACCAGATATCATCAGAAAGCTGGTTCAGTGAACTTTTCAGTTGTAGGGGTTTTTTTTCCACATTTTTCTCCAAGTTCTCTCTCCTCCAAGTTTTTCTCTTTTGCAATCTGGCGGATTACTTGGGTTCTACAGGTCTTGGGATCTCTTCTTTTGATCTTCTGGCTCACTATTCTTTCTGACTTCTGAGCTTGTATGCTTCTCTTATGTAGCATTATTTTTTCTATAAATGCACTAAGATAAAGTGCCTACTGCATTTCTGGGATTTCAAGCACCTTGTGTGTTTTTTGTACTTGCACTTAGTTATAAAGTGCCATGGGGGGTTATGATGGTTTTTCATTTTTTTCTCATCCACCTTTGTCAAGTGAGCATACCTTCCATGACATTAGCCTATGTTGTGTGTCGGTGACACCACCCTTTATCATGTGCTTATACTTCTGTTGCACTATTGGTGTTCCTAATTCTTCTTTCTGCAGATGTTTCTGGCATTGCATTTTAGTGTTCCTGTCACCCCTCTCCCTATTCAGCATTATGGGGTGGGTTCACCTGTTGGTTCTATTGCTTCCTTGGTTCAATTTATTATCTCTTCAGACTTTGTCTTCTCTACCTGGTCATGCACTTCAGTGGGGGTTCCAACAGTTACTTCTGACAGTGTTTGCAACCTCATGCTTCGGAGATGCTTCTTGCTCTTTCTTGTTCCTTTCTCTGGAACTTTTTTCCTAGATTAGAGGCTTTGTTTCCTTCATCTAGTTCATCTCCTTTTGGGGTAAAGTTTTTCCCATTGGGTTTTCTTTATTTCCCCATTTCACAGAGATTTCTTGTACTTGGGTGCCTCTTCAGGCCTTGTTGCTGGGACCCATCTTTCCTGCTTTCTGCAGTAGTTTCCTAGGTTTTGCTTCTCCCTAAGCTTATCTTAAGGGGTGTGTTAGAGTAATAGACCTTTGAGTTATTAATTAAATCATTTTGATCTAATTACTAACTCACCTATTCACTCTAGTTGCTTAAGCTTACCTTAGGTTTTCCCTTTTAGAGTTTCATGTTTCCTTTTATAAGGATTCGCCTCTTTGTATTTTGTAAGGAGATTGTATTGTAATCATTTTTGTTTATAATATAAATTCATTCTTTGAACATGGATATGATGTCTCTGGATTTTTGGCCTCCATAGCTTCTTCTGTCTTTTGTCTTTGCTTCTTCCATGTGACAGGTTTGCATGCAGGTGTTCTTGGGAGAATAGGGTTTTTCCTATTCTAACATTAAGCTCCTAGAACTGTCCATGGTGTCTAAGTATTTCTCATGCATAATACTACACCATTTATTTTGTAGCTTAGAATACAACTGCCAAACTATCTTTCCTCCAAACGCCTTATTTCTCAAGGCCAAATCATGCAAACCAATACCCGTAGACTCCTTCCCATATGACATATCCTTGACTGACACTAATGCTATTTTTTTCTCATCAGTCATATTTCTTTTCCACAAGATGTTTCTTATAAGTTTTTCAATTTGATGAATGATTGACTTGGGGGCTTGAAGCACATAAATATAATAATTCAAAATTTCTAAAAGAATAGAATTAATGAGAAGTATTTTGGGTGAAAGTGATAACGAGCGGGCTTTCCAAGCCAACATCCTATTCTTCGTTCATTAAATAATGGAATTCTAATAGATTTCTTTATTATAACCCACAAAAAATGGCATCCCTTGAGATAATTAGAAGGTAATTCCTCTTGATTATATCCCAACACACTTATTATTCTATTAGAAATAATATGGTAAGTGTTAAAGATGTAAACCTTAGACTTTTGGCTATTTATCTTCTACCTTGATACAGTTGTATAAATCTCCAAATTATGCTTAATTCTTTTAGCATCCTTTATGTTTGATCTGCGAAACAAAAGGATATCATCTGTGAACAAGGAATGGGTAATTGAAATTGAAGTCCCAACAATATGAACACCATCCCATAGACCATTTTCCTTTCTTGAATTAATTATTCAACCATGATGATGAATAAGAATAGAGACAAGGCATCTCTCTCTCTCACCCCTTGAGTAGATGCAAGAAAACCAGCTAGAACCTCATTGATAATGACTAAAAAGTGAGCACTAGTAATACAGGCCTTTATCTATTTACACCACTTTAAATAAAAAAGACTAGTTGAGCTTATCATAGACCTTCATCATGTCTAATTTAATAAAAAAGGTAGAGGTCTGATTTCTTCTTATAGAATGAAAGGTCTCATTGGACACTAGAGCCCCTTCCATAGTTTACTTATCCAGAAAGAATCCCCCTTGCTCTGGCGATATAATTAAGGAGATAAGCTATTGCAACCTTAGATATATGGCTTTTGTAAAGATTTTATAAATTTTATTACACAATGCTATTGGATGAAAATCATAAAAAAAAAAATGGCCCTAGATCTTAGGAACAAGAGCAATAATAGTAGTGCTAAAATTCCTAAGAATTGAAGTTCTCTTTCTAGATTCTTCCATCACAGCAAGAAGGTAAAAACATATAAATTACCAACATTTTTTATAAAAAAAGACCTATAAAGCCATCTGGGTCAGGAGCCTTATCATTCTTCATGGAGAAAAATACCTTACAAATTACCATTAAAGTAAAGGGGGCAAAAAGAAGCTCATTATCATGTGAATTTATCAAATGTGGGATGGCATCCACGAGATCATTTTCTTGATCAGCTGGGAGAGGCAGGGTTGGGGAGGGGGGAGCAAGCAGACCTTTAAAAAATTTACTCCTTCATCTTGAATATCTTACACACTTGTTATAATAGCTTCTGTTGTAGATTCATTCATTGAGAATATATTCTTAGCTTCTCCTTTTTTTTTGGCTAACATGTGGAAAAACTTTTTGTTCCTAACACCTTGCTACAACCACAATTCCCTAGACTTCTACCTCCAATATTATTCCTCTCTTTTACATAACTCCCCCCATTCATCATGAAGTTTCCTTTGTGTTTCAAAGGTAGACTCATCTATTCCATGTTTGATGATGTGTTGGTTGATCTATTCTAACTCCTTTTTCAGTATTGCTTTCTACTAAAAAACATTCTTAAAAACTTGCACATTCCAAATCTTGATCTACGATTTGACATATTGCAGTGTTTTATAAAACTAAAACATTTTAGTGTCCTTCTCCAAAGGATATTTAATCCACCATTGTCCCAAAATTTTATGGAAATTCGGATGAAAAAACCACATACTTTCAAATTTTAAGGATGGTTAATGTCTATGCTCTACTAATGGTGATGAGGAAGTAATTGTTGGAAATACAATAATGGGAAATCAAGATACTGAGAGGGCGGGTGAATCAGATCTTTAAATTTAAATACTTTAAACAAAATTATCCACATTCATACATATATGAATCTAATGTAATATCAAATAGCATCCACACAATGAAATAAATAACTCATAACACAAGAACTTGGTAACCCAGAAACCCAAATAGGTAAAACTGGGGTCGGGATGACACCCACAAAATTCTCCACTACTACAGTAATAAAGTGTGCCTATTAGGGCTACAAAAGTTGATTACAAAATGTAATCTATATTGTTAAAGGTCTGCCTGGTTAAGAGCTAAAGATCATTACAATCTACCCTGTGAAAGGATTTCAACTTACAATAAAGTAAGCACTCTATTAGGAGATTTAGAAAGGTCTACTAGAACCACTCTGTTAAGAGATTTTCACCTGATACAATGATTAGAATGTTTCAAGTAATGATCCTTTGTTATGCACTCAGATGCTGATGACAAATCTCCTCTTTCTAGTACCTTGTATGATCTCACAATCTGATATAACTTTACTCTATTGTTCACTATGTTGTCACTCTGTTTGATCTCTGCTTCTTAACAAAATAACCCTTTGTGCATTTCACTTCAAAATGTAGTCACCACTTCTCTCCACACACACTTGTAAAATAGGTTTTAGAAGCAATCTTATATATCTATTCAAGTCTGATAGCGAGATCTAGATCAATGATCAAGATCTAATACCCATACCTTGAAGGTATTACAATTAATGATTACAATAGATCATGCATAGGATAAAATAATTAAATGCATAACTAACTCCGTGGGAAAATATTAAATGCATACATGAGTCGGCCCAAAAAGCTTATACAAGTCAGCCTGAACACTTATCCTCAAAGTTTGAATCATTCTAGACATGTATACAAAAACTATTCTACTTGGCACTTAACATCTCTGTCGCTCGACACTAAGTATCCTACTCAGCTCAGCATGATACAACTTGGCAACCTGAATACTGCTCGGCAATGTTGCTTGGCCTTGCATAGTTTTAGCTCAACCACAGTGATAGCCAACTAAAACTGCCCAAGTGAATGACTAAGTGTTGGTCACTAATCATCAACAGAACTTAGAGATTAACAGTAATATCCAGAAGGATAAGAAAGTGATATGATCCTGTAAGTGCCATGATTTTTTACTATAAAGTAACATCCAATAATTTCCAATTGTGAGAGACAAGGAATCTATCTACACATTCAGCAATTTGAAGAAAATGTGACCTTGTGTTAGTCCAGGTAAAGAAATCATTCTAAGGAACAATATCAAACAAGACATTATCTTTTACAAAATCCTCAAATCTAGCATGGTTCTAATAGGAGGAAAAATTCCACCTTGCTATTCATTCATTGACATTAATAGCATTGGAATCTCTCCCAATGACTATAGATTATATTCTGCATATTGCTAGATAATAAGTGCTAATGCATCCCATAACCTTTTTTTATCATGACAAGACGTGGGACCATACATATTTAGCAGATAGAATGACATATCATAATGATGCATATATAATAGTTGCCAATTTTTGTCTTTCTATAATAGATGACCCTTTATAGACTTTATATTCCACAAAACAACAAGCCCTCCCAAAGCTCCAATCCTCTGAATATGGACTAATTTCCAAACATTCAATTTCTCAATTGTATTCTTAAAATTATGCTATGAAAGCTTAGTCTCCTGAAGGAGTACAATGCCTACATGCAAAGAATCAAGAAAAAACTTGATCTTATGGCATTTGTGCAAGGCCTTAATACCTCTGACCTTCCAGGAGAGAATCTTCATTGCTGACAAGGAGTGTAATTAGTCTATATCATTATCCTTAATGATGATAATTTCTCATCAATTGTAGATTGAAGACAAGATTCAATCTCTTCCCTAGCTTTGCTACTTTTTGACTTCGTGCCTCTCAATTTTGGATTCTTCTTTACTAACTCTAATAAGGAATGGTTTTGTGTACAACTAACAAAGTTTTTGAGAAATCAAACTCCCCCTCATTAGCCCTTTGATCTAGGGCACCATTTTCCTTTGGTAGGAAAACATCATCAATGGTATTGTCAACTGCAATTCCATTGAATAGGCGATTAATATATATCAAAAAGAGAATCTTATCGTTCCAAATTTAAAGGAAAAATCTGATTTGTCATCTTGACAACCTCTACATAGTCAAGATCCCTACACATTTCTTCATCAAAAATCTCATCATACATTTGGAATATTTACTCTCATACTACATTTATTTTTAATCTTCACCCCTTCCCCACCTATATATTTATTTGGTTAAGGATAGACTCTAATCAAGGACTATCAAACCTCAAGTACAAAAATGGAAAAATTTTATAGAATAAAAAAAATTCACAATGAACTAAAATTTTATCAATTCAAATTTAGAAAATCTCCACGGGCTTAATATATGCTAAACATATTGATCTTTTTTTGGTCTTCATGTTTGTGTAAGATGACTTTCCCCTAAAAATATTTTCATTTGACAAATTTCTCTCAAATAATATTATTCTTCTCTATGTCTAAAAGATGTAGAATTGGCATGCATTTTCTAGAAAATGTAGCATGCCATCATAGGTGGATAAGGATCAAATGACTTTAAATTAATTCATTTAATCTTCACTAATACTTGTAACTTTTTGTATTATCATGTGTACCATTTAAGTTCATTAGTAGCCTGTAGAATCACTATCCAAGTTGTATCTCAATCTAGGAGCCTCCATATATAATTTTGTTCCATAAATGACCCCTCTTAAAATCGATATTAAAGTAGGAAACATTTGAAGTTAGCACAAGTTTCAAATATTTGGCACATAGATAAAACAAGTTAAAATTATACAATGAATAGCTTGGTATTTTTATATTTAATTTCATCAAGATGAAAAAATTAATGTGGTCATTACGATCACATAAAAATTAGAGTGAATGCCAAATAGGTTCTATTGGACTTATACTCCCAACTATAATCCAAGTTCTTAAAATTTTATTTTCACATAGCTTACTGAAGGTTGATTATATTTTTTGTTGTAGACGTAAAGTTGTGGACTTAATAACAACAGTGTGGCAAGTTGTATCGTAATTTGACACCCCTAATCCCAAAGCATATAGAAAATTAAAAGGTACTCATGAGTTACTTATATTATTCAAATAAAAGTTAAGAATGTTAGAATAACTGAGAGGGAAGTGAATCAGTGGCCTCAAAAATATTACAATAAAATAACCCAAAAACTTATTACCACAATTATAAGCCTCTAGTTATCTTCAATCCTACAAGATGAATGCCTTGAAATAATCTCAGCAAATAACTACTGCTCAGAGTTCACTGTTAAATCGTATTCTTGTTGTTTACCGATTAGTAGTCATTCATTTACCGAAATGTAGTAAATTGCTTAGTGTATACCGATCAATCTAGATTAGTTATGTGTAATGCAAAACACTAACATAATGACTCATAAACACATTGACACATGGATTTTTAATGTGGAAAACCTATTATAGAAAAAACCACTTGGGATCGGTAACCAAAAAATTTCACTCTACTGAAGTGAGATCGGTGAAGAGCCGACCCTGTTAAAGGTTACAAAAACACTATTAGGTGTGACCTTTTTAGAGGATTTAAATAGAATAGTTTGTCACTTGATATCGGGTATCTCTATGCTACCTTTTATGACCAAACCCAGTGTAGTTAGTCAAATGGTTTTTAGCATCTCATTCAATCTTCATGATTAAACATTTTGATACCCCTTGGGATGTATCTCAATATAGAAAGGATTTTTAAGTCCTTCTCGGTTAAGAGACTTTTTGATTCAATGGTTAAACTAAAACAATAAATGATCTATTCACACATACAACTAAACTTTGTAGATTTTCAAATCTATTGTAAGCTCATAATACCTTTCTGATCAATGTATTTTTTCAATACCTTTGCTCCACTTCTTTCTTCTTGGTGATGTTGTTCTTCTCTATTGCTCAGTGTCCATAGAATTAGCTCTATTCTACAACTTGATTGATCAAGTCTGATTGAAGACTTCTTTATTCATCAATTTCTCTTCAGCATCCTTCTTCTCTATTCACCCCTTTATTCACAATGAATTAGATTGTCTCTTTATAGACATGATATCACCTTTTTCTCATTTCTTGATTTTCTTGTTCTTGGTGTGATCCACAATTCTAGCCAGTCTTTCTTTAAAGCTTTACTTCAATTTTATCCACTAGATTTCTCCTTGACAATTGGAATAAAATAGCTTTAAATATTTTACTTATCTCTGGCTTTAACTTGTTGATGAAAATAATATTAATAACTAGTTAACTCCTTTAGCTCTTGCTAGCTAGGTCATTTGTCATTTCTAAACTTTAATTATTTTCGGTGTTTAACTCTTGTTAGCTTTGGTCAACACTTCGATTCTCCTTGGGCATCTCCGTCGAGGTTGTCTATCCATCGGGAATCACTGTGAAGTCTTGTTCATCAGGTAATACTATGATTCTGTTCATTAGTAATGCTTGTAATTCTGCTTTGGTATCACTATGACTTTCCTCTCAGGGTTTCTTTGTCTATTGGGTTCCACTCATTGTCGGTGTTTATAGTCACTTAGTGAATACTAAATTTTTTATGCATTATTGAAGGCATAACCTTTAGCTTTTTGGTCCTCTCAAGTTTTTGACACTTTGTATATAACCAATTAGATTATATCAAGTTGACATCAATGACAATACAATACATTAACTGATTTAATGTCTTGCATTCACTTTTTGTAGCTTGGTGAACATCAACTTAACGTATTCAAACATTCAATCAGTTATAGTTCATCAATCTCTCCCTTTGGCATTGATGGAAACACACTACATTATCACACTATATTATTGCTAATACAATAAAAAATATAACAGTTGTAGTTTATCAATCTACCAAATTCATTATTCTATAATGAATACAAAATTTATGGCTCTTGGTAAGCTCACATAGCATAGATTTGTTTCTTGCAGAGTGCTACTTTCAATCTTCAATCCCTTTAATATATGTAGCAACTTCTGATTCTTTCTCTCCCTTAGACTGTTCCTCTTCTTGGTCATCTCTTTTTCCTTTGACTTTAATAAGCTATCTTCTCTTATGACACTTCTCTCCCTTTTGATATTCTCTCCTTAAAATATTCATGATGAATATTTCATATTTAATCTCTCCTTGAAATCTCTCCTTTTGGATAATTAGGAATCTCTCTCCCTTTGACAACATTGCCAAACAATCCATCCTTTCATGTTTTTATAATATACTCCTTGAATTTCCCTATCCATCAGCAATATATTGACTCTGGTGTTTGGTTCAGATATGTACCTTGTTGTGTACTGATGTATCTTTGCATTCCATCTCTTTAGCTTGCATCAACATGAATGATCTTTTGATTATGTATAGGCTAATGCATCCTCCTAGTCAGCTTACTTACCATTAGACAAGGGTTGGACCCCTAGTATTTTTCTTAGGTATTCAAATGTATCTTTAGGCAATGGCTTAGTGAATATATCAGCTAATTGTTCCTTGTATTGAGCATATTCTAGTATCACATCTTTCTCTTGCACTTGTTCTCTTAAGTAATGATACTTGATAGAAATATGATTAGTCTTAACATGCATGACTAGATTCTTAGAAATGTTTATTGCATTGGTATTATCACAATAGATAATCATTGGTTCAAGAATCTTCATATTCATACCTTCCACTAACTATTTGATCCATGCAATGTTAGATAAATTTACAACAGAAGCCACATATTATGCTTCTACAGCAGATTGTGAGATGCATCCTTGTTTCTTACTGATCCATGTGACAAGTCTGTCACCCATGAAGAATTCTCCTCCAGTTGTGCTCTTTTGGTCATCTAAGTTTCCAGCCCAATCAACATCTATATAGACTTGAAGCTCAAATTTTCCTTCTCTTTTGTACCATAAGTCATAGTCCTCGGTGTTCTTAAGATATATCAGAATTCTCTTGGCAACAGTGATGTGTGATTCTTTGGGATTAGCAGAGAATCTTGAAACTATTCCAACTGCATGTGCTATATCTGGTCTAGTATGAACAACATACATTAGTTTTCCAATCATTGATCTATACAAGGTCTAATTTACCTTATTTGATTTATCTTCTTTTGTCAGTTTACATCTGGTTTCCATAGGAGTTCCAACTGGCTTGGAATCTTCCATCTTGAATATCTTCAACACTTCTTTGATGTATTTGGACTGTGTGATATATATGCCTGCATCTTGTTGAAGAATCTGCAGACCAAGAAAGAATTTGATCTCTCCAAACATTGACATCTCAAACTCTTTGCTCATCTCATTAGCAAATTATTTACATAACATATCATTACCCCCAAATATGATATCATTAACCAATATTTCAGCAATCAGAATATTTCCATCAGTATCTTCTTTTAAATACAGATTGTTATTTTCACTTGTTCTTATAAATTCAATGCTTATAAGATAGAAGTGAAGTCTTTCATACTAGGCTCTCGGTGGTTGTTTCAATCCATACAAGGCTTTGTGTAGTCTACATACCATGTTTCTCTTGTCTAGATCAGCAAACCCTTCTAGTTGTTCAATGTATACCTCTTCTTCTAATACTCCATTTAGGAATGCAAATTTGACATCCATCTGGTATACCTTGAATCCTTTGAATGTAGTATAAGCAAGTAATATTCTAACTCCTTCTAGTCTAGAAATGGGTCCAAAGGTTTCAACATAGTCAATACCTTCTTCTTGTGCATACCCCTTGCATACTAATCTTGATTTGTTTCTAGTGACTTCTCCATTCTCATTCAGCTTGTTTCTGAATATCTGGTACCAATGACATTCTTGTAATCTGGTCTTGGTACTAATGTCCATGTATTGTTCTTCTCAATCTATTCTATTTCTTCATTCATAGCACTTACCCATTTTTCATTTTCAAGTGCAGTATAAACAGATTTAGGCTCAAAATCACAAATTAAACATCTAGTGCTTAGTGACTTACTTCTTGTTCTTGTTCCATCCTTCTTGTCTCCTACGATCTATTTATGTGGATTGTGTCTTTCAACATACTCAAAAAGTACTAGTTCATCTCTTTGTTCATCATTATGATTATCATTTTGACCTTCATTTTGATATCCACCGCTTGGAACATCATTTTCCTGATTTTTGGTAATTGTAGCCTGATGCTCGGGTGCAATGTTCTATTGCTCAGGAGCGATACACTATTTCTTGGGTAGAGTGTAATTTTATTCAGTGTAAACAAACCTGTTGTAGTCTTCTAGTTCTCTTCTTCTTTCCTTATCATTTTTCTCTGCATATTCATCTATTTTGACATTCGCACTTTCAATTATTTTGTTATAGGATTTGTTAAGACATTTATAAGCCTTGCCCTTGGTGGAATACCCTAGAAAGATACCTTCTTCACTTTTGGAGTCAAGATTTACATTTCTATCATCTTTCAAAATATAACATTGACTACCAAAAATTCTAAAGTAACTTTCATTGGGTGTGTATCCATACCATAGCTCATAGGATGTCTTCTTGGTGTCTTTCTTCAATTGTAGTTTGTTCAATGTGTAGACAGCAGTACTGACAGCTTCCCTCCAAAATGTTTGAGTTTTTATTTTCTCAATCATCAATGTTCTTGCAAAATCAACTATTGATATGTTTCTCATTTTAGCAATCCCATTTTGCGGTGGTGTTCTTGGTGCAGAAACCTGTCTTTTAATTCCATGCTCATTGTAGAAGTTAGCAAATTCATCAGAAACAAATTCTCCTCCTCTATCTGATCTTAATCATTTCAATTCCTTACCACTTTATTTTTCTACCATAGCTTTATACCATTTAAACATCTTGAATGCTTCTAATTTTTCTTTTAGAAACATAACTCTCATCATTCTAGAAAAAATCATCTACAAAGAGAATGAAATATCTATCACCATAGTAACTCTTTGTTCTCATGGGTCCACATACATCAATATGGACTAATTCTAGAATAGCATTAGATGTATGGGTTTTTCTCTTGAAACTAGACTTTGTCATCTTACCTTTTTGACAATTCTTACAAATGATATGCTCGAGCTTTTTCATGCTCGGTAAGCCTCTTACTTTCTTTTTATTGCTTATCTTTATCATGTTGTCAAAATTCACATGACATAATCTTTTATGCCACAACCATATGGCTTCGTTTCTAGCCATTAAACAAGTAGTTTTTGTATCATCAAGATAGAAAATGTTACCTTTTATCTATTCACCAGTTCCGATCAACTTTCCTAATTCATTAAATATCTTTTCCTTTTTATTCTCAAATGCTACTCGGTGACCTATGTTATTAAGCTGTGAAACACTCAACAAATTATAGTTAAATCCTTTTACCTAGTATGCATTTTCACATTTGATCAGGTTATTCAACATTATAGTTCATTTAACTTCAACGGGACAAGGTGTGTCATTACCCATTCTTACTGATCTACCATTATAGTATTCAAAAATTTCAAACTTTTGTTTATCACCAATCATGTTGTGAGTGCAACCACTATCTATAATCTAGACATCATTCTTACTAACCTTAGATATGAGTGCAGTTTCTACATACCTTTCTTTTTTTTCTGAATCATCCTTCATGGCCACAAATACCATCTCAATGTCTTCATCAGATTTAGTGTCAGTATCTCCAACTCTGTTCTCAGCTAGGTAACATGCTTTCTTCCCTTTGTTCTTGTAGTCTCGGGTATCTCTTATGTCACGTTGTTGCTTTCTTTGGTAATCTTTCTTGTCACTTCTATCAAACTTCTTTTTATATGATCGGTCATTACTTCTATCATCTTTTCTTCTATTAGGACATCTAGCAGCAAAGTGTCCAATCTCTTTACAATTAAAACATACAAATGGTAATTTGCCTTTGTATCTACCTTTGCCTCTTTGCAATCTTCTAGCCGTTAGGGCTTCAATCTCATCAAGATCTTGGCCATCACTATCACTTTCAGTATCATATCTAATAGTGTGTCTATGACTTGACTTACTTATTTTCAAAGAAGATTTGAATGCAGACTCAATAGATGGTAAGACACTATTATCAAAGTTATTCATCTCAAATGAAATCATTCTTCCAACCAAACTATCTAGAGTGACATAATTTTTTTCTTCTGCCCTCATTTCTTATATAGCAGATACTCTAATAGAATATACAGGCAGTAAGGTTCTTAGGATTTTACTTACCACTGTTTCTTCTTCAAGTACACCTCCAACTCATCGGATAGCATTGACTACCTCTTTTATTTTGCAGTTGTACTGAGTGATATTTTCTCCTTCTCTCATTCTTATGTCATCAAATTTTCCTCTTAGGATTTCTTCCTTAGCTCTTAGTACATTAGCATCTCCTCCATGTATCACTTCAATTTATCCCACATTTGCTTTTCAGAGGTGTAAGTTTTGAAATCTTCAAGTTCAGCATTGGAGAGTGAGGAAGCAAGTTCTATCATCATGCAATTATGCTCATGATTTTCTCTTAATTTCTCAAGTGTCTAAGGTCCTGTAGGTAACACAAATTTAGTATCTAATTATTGAAAAGCATCATTTCCAATACCTGATAGGTGGAGTCTTATCCTGCTTTGCTATGATGCAAATTTCTCATTGTTCAATTTGGGCACATCTCGTTTGCTCATCTTGTGATCTTTTTCTTGAGCTGTTAAACTCCGTTTCTAAGAACACAAGCTCTGATACCAATTGTTATAATAATTGAGAGGGGGGTGATTAGTGGCCTCAAAAATATTCCATTAAATTAACCCAAAAAATTATTACCACAATTATAAGCCTCTAGTTATCTTCACTCCTACAAGATGAATGCCTTGAAATAATCTCAACAAATAACTACTTCTCGGAGTTCACAGTTAAACCTTATTCTTACTGTTTACCGATTAGCAGTATTTCATTTACCAAAATGCATTAAATTTCTTAGTTTATAACGATCAATCCAGATTAGATATGTGTAATGCAAAACACTAAAGTAATGACTCATAAACACATTGACACATGGATTTTTAACATGGAAACCCTGCTAAGGGAAAAATCACTTGGGACCCGTAACCCAAAATTTTCACTCTTCTGAAGTGAACTTAGTGAATAGCCAACCTTGTTAAAGGTTTCAAACACACTATTAGGTGTGACCTTGTTAGAGGATTTAAATAGAATAGTTTGTCACTTGATATCAGGCATCTCTATGCAACCTTTTATGACCAAACCCAGTGTAGTTTGTCAAATGGTATCTGGCATCTCATGCTATCTTCATGATCAAAATTTTTGATACTCCTTGTGATGTATCTCAATATAGAAAGGATTGTTAAGTCCATCCTGGTTAAGAGACTTTTTGATTCAATGGTTAAACTGAAATAGTAAATGGTCTATTCACACATACAACTAAACTTTGTAGATTTTCAGATCTATTGTAAGCTCATAATACCTTTCTGACCAACGTATCTTTTCAAAACCTTTTCTCCAATTCTTTATTTTTGGTGATTTTGTGCTTCTTTGTTTCTCGGTCTCCACATAATTAGCTTTTTTCTACAACTTTATTGATCAGGTCTGATTGAAGACTTCTTTCTTCATCAGTTTTTCTTTAGCATACTTCTTCTCTATTTACCCCTTTATTCACAATGAATTAGATTGTCTCTTTATAGACATGATATCACTGTTTCTCAATTCTTGATTTTCTTGTTCTTGGTGTGATCCGCAATTCTAGCCAAACTTTCTTTAAATCTTTACTTCAGTTTTATCCTGTAGATTTCTCCTTGACAACTGGAATAAAACAACTTTAAATCTTTTACTTATCTCTGGCTTTAACTTGTCAATGAAAACAATATTAACAGAGTGCACACTTAACAGAGTGCACACTTAACAGTGTTGCTAGAGATTCAAACAAAGTAGATCTTAACAGGTCTCCACTGTAATACTCCTAACAGGGTAGGTCATCAGAAGTGACCAAATTGTACAAGCCTTAATCGGCCCCTTCTTATCCATAGATAGTGAAGTTTGTGGGTAACAATCCCCACCGCAATTTTTACTTCCTTAACAGGATTTTTCTTCGATATCATATCTTGTGTCATGTGTTATCTATTTTCATGAATGTTTCTATTATTTTTACACATCAAAAGAATGTATGATATGATTTCATATGTATAAAGAAAGATGAGCAGTTAGATAAGATAAAATTACAAACTGATGACTAGGGGTTAATGGGCTAACCAAGAAAAGTTTTAGAGGTACTGATTCACCCCTCCCCTCTCAGTACATCATCTCAATATAATTCCAACAATTGGTATTAGAGCCAATTCTCTCTCTTGAAAATCTTAAAGACTTGAGAGAAAAGATCGGAGCAATGGATAAGTTCAAACTGGACATGACTATTGAGAATGAGCAGTTACAAATGCAATAAACTTTGAGCAGTATAAGGAGGTGAAGATAAAACTAAGAAAACTTCTTGATGAAAGATAGATTATGGAAACCAGGCTGAATGATAAAGACTACAAAGAAATGGAAATACAAGAGTACTTTGAAACAACAGAATCATCATTGAGCAAAGATTCAAACGCATCAGTTGAAGAAATTACAAGTATGCAGGAGATCAATCTACATCTGACAGATCAAATCAAGATGCACTGCAAATTGGTCAAGAAACTCAAATGGTAAAAATAATTGATGTTATGAACGATGCAAGAAAAGCTGAAAATGAAAGAACACTAGCCATAGATGATAGGAGGAAAATTACAGAAAAACTAAAAGAGAAAGAATCAGAGATTCAAAGACTCACTGAGCATCACCATGAGGTCACCAACCAGATTATTCTTATGAGCCAAGAAGCAAACAGATTAAATACAAAACTCATTAAAAGAGTACAGATCATAGGTGAGCTAAGAGAAGAGAATGAGAAATTGAAGCATGAAATCAAAGTCCAAAATCAACACAATGAATTAATCAAAAAGGCTGAGGACAGCAACCGAAGGATGGATGATTTTCTTGATGGACAAAGAAGAGTCAACAACTACACATGATTAGGGTACAACAAGAATGGAGAATCCTCTAATCAATTTAATAAGAGGAATGCTTTCACAACCCCAAGATCCAAGAAGCTTTCATGCAATCACTGTGGAAAATTAGGCAACACCTCAAACATCTGCAGAAGCAAAATGAAAGGTATTTCTCAAGTACAATCTACTTTTATTGGTAATTGTTATAATTGTCAAAAGAAAGGACACAAGGCATATGAGTGCAGATCCAAAGTGATGAATCCAAAGAGAAAAACCTATATGGAAAAGTACTGTCCTACATGCAAGATGAATGGGCATACACATAAGGAATGCTGGAAAAAGAATAACAAAGCATGGACTCCAAAGGAGAATGATAAAAGCTACAAACCAGCAAGAGAAGGTAACTCATATGTTTGGGACTATAACACATGGGTAAATTGCACAGCATGTGGAAGGTTTGGTCATATTGCTACCAACTATATGAGAAAGTGGATCGGAAGGTCAAGAGGATGGACCAATCCAGGTATGGCATGTTTACATTGTCATAAGGTTGGACATGTGATAAAAGATTGCAAAGACTTACTAACAGACACAAATACTCATCCCAATGGAAATACCATTGATGACATCAAAAGAATGAGAAACAAGATGTGGGTAAAAGCCACAAACACTGAAGGTGCTAGCACAAGCATTGCAAATGATGACACCCCATCCACTGGATCTGGTGACATCACTACATCTAACTAGATTGCACAAGTAAGTATGGAAATGAATTATCACAAGTTTTACTATGCATCGGTTCCATTATACATAGAAATCATATTGTAATATTAGCATGAATAAAGATGCAATACATTGTTATGTACTAAACTGTTGAAAAGAAACCATCGGTTATTGGGCATAATCTACATCGGTGAACACACACAGAAAAGTTAGTAAGACTTACCGGAATGTATCGGTCATTACACAAGCTGAGCGTAACCTGACAGATATCAGTAAACACTGAATCTACAAAAGCTATCATCGCAACATCACCGATGAGCATCGGTGAAGTCTTCAAACCGCTAGCTACCCCGACGCTTTGCATAGACACTGACGGTGTTATGAATGTCTTTACCAAAAAAATTAGTCTTCATAAACCGATGAGTCGATAAGCATTAATGACAACTTAGGGCACCAAAAAGAATAAAAGCCCGATGGGCAAGCTTATTTTTGCAACCGCAATTTTTGAGCAGAGCAGAGCAATATTTGTGCAGTTTGAGAAGCAACCCAGTAGATGGAATTCACAGAGCATTCAGATTCAAAGGAAATCACAGACATTCAGTAAGTTAATCCACTCACTGATAGCACTATTTTGATTTACGAAAAGCCCCAAATATCAAATACGATGGCATCAACGTCTAGGGTAGAGAAAATCAAGGTTGACAAGAAGAAACCTTACAGACTTGTTAGTAGAGGGGCATGTGTTGAACCCAAATATAAGTTACATCATAAGATAGCCTCTCAACTAGATGATTCTGGAGCATTCTCCCGAATCCCAGCTAGGGTTTTATTGGTCGAGGACGTTAGATCCTTCATTCATTGCAAGATCTCAGAAATAGGAGATCTAGACCTTGAAAATGCCTATAGGGCACTTTGTGATGAAGGTGGGAAGCTCAAAGAAGAGCATAAACACTTGGAAGTTAAGGGACTGACAAATGCACTTCATTTTCTAAGGGTTTTCAAAACAAAGTGGATCAAAATTGTTCTAAGCAGAGTCCACAACAACGCTCTATGGATGAAAAAACCCAAGGCTATAACAAAGGATGTTATACACGCTGTGAATGGTTATCCAACAACAGACAAACCTCAGGCTCACAAACATCCACCTCTTGCAGAAGTGGAAAGGTTAACCGGCAAGAGGGCACTGAAAGTAAATACTATTACTGACGCAGAGCTGAAATTTGGAGCATGCGTAGTTGGATATAAGATATTGCAAGCTAGTAGAATGAACAACATTTCTAGCACTGCAATGAGCACATCATATAAGATCATCAAACAGTGGAAGAAGATGGATCTGGCAGAGATCCTATTGCATCAATTTGAGGAGAACATGTGCACCATAAGGTCCTCAAGGACAAACACATGTAAGTTCAGTTCCCTTATAATGTGTATATTCTTCTACTTCAA
>MU227971.1:713350-723846 GCA_018584345.1 Thuja plicata | reverse complement strand
AAGGTATAGAGGCAGATCAAGCAATGGAAGAGCAAGCAGAAAAGAAATATCAATTCAAGCTAATTGATAAAATCAGCCAAGAAGTGGCACTGAACAAGGTAAAGCTCTCAAAACTCAGTGATGAATTGGAGCCAATGATTGCTGAAGCAATCACCTTAGTTTAGAAAATGTGCACACTAAAGAAATATGGAAAATAGAACAGTGACAAACTTGCAGAAATTGACTCAAATGTCACAAAGAGTGCACAAAGCCTAACCTCACAAGCCGACAGCATAAAGGCACATCATGACATGGTCATTGAGGCAAATAGGCTAAGGCAAGAAATATGGGAAGCTGAGACTCAATTCAGAGGTGAGATCACAAAACTTCAAGCACACATTCTACCAAATCTTACAATTCTGCAGCAGCATATTTCTGAAGCAAGAAATCTTATAGCAACCCTGGAGATGTCTATAGTAGATAGCATCTATGATATCCATGTAAGGATTTCACTAAAGCACATGGCTCTAGAAATGTTGAAGGAGAAATGGGAGAAAATTATGGAGGAAGTAAAATCCTCACATTCCCACCTTTTTTGAAAAGTTGTAAGTACCTATGCCTTTAGAATCAAAAAAGGAGGAAAGGCAATGTATATAGTTATGTATAATACATATATCAGTTGAAAAAGAAAAGATAAAGGATATATATATATATATATATATATATACACACACACTTACCGGCGTATACATAGGGGGAGTCATTCAAATGACTAAGGAAGAAGTATACATAGGTGTACATATTAATACACTCAGTATGTTTCACATATCATGTTTTTGATACTAATGTCAAAGGGGGAGATTGATGACATTATTTTGCCATTAATATACTCACTAAAAAGCATAGACAGAAAGCATTACCGGCAGACAGCATGCATTACTGGCGAACCACAAGCAGTACCGGTGAAATGCAAGCATACCCAACAGAACAAAGATTTTTGAGAAAAATGCTAAGTATAAAAGTGACAAGCATCACCAGTGACCACAAGCATCACCGGCGACCACAGGCATGACCGACAGGAATAGAAAAAACATACCCGACGACCAGTTCAAGAAAGGAACACCGACGATCAAGAAAATCGACCATCAGAACTGACAGACAGATCAAGAACCCACAAATTGTGGATCTGAGTTTTACACGACGGTTAAAGCAATGTAATTTTATTTATAGTGTTTTGTTTTGTTTTAAATAAGAATTTGATGGTCATGCAAGCTTTATGTAAATGCTTTAAAGAATCCTAACGGATCTAAAGCATATCTAACTAACGATCAAGGTCAAGTTGTAAACCTTGGATCTAGAGTTAATCTGAGAAGAATCATTTACCATTCGTTGTCTCTCTTTTAGTTAACTACTGACACACTATGTATGCATATCAGAAGTCAATACTTACAACCATTACATTTTTTAACTTTGGATATTTTACTTTGATAATATATTAGTTGCATAAGGTTAACCTACTAAAGTATATGCTCAAGATTTGAGAAGTCAACTAGAATTGTCTAAAATTATTGTCGAGTTAAGTAGTTATAAAGAAATTACTTGCTTCTATAAGTTTGTTTATATGTATTTATTTTCTTTTCTATTCCAATATGAGGAAGACACAATAGTTTATCAAAATATGCATATAGTTATATTTATAGTCATAAATTTTTTTATGTAATTTTATGTGTTTTTATGAATAAATGTCTATTTTACCATTTATAAAATAGTGTTACACATATTCACATAAAAAAGTGGGTGAAAATAGTCATATCTCTTAAGTTTATATGGGGTCACAATCATATGATTTACCATGCATTAGCTAGATCAAAATGTCTATAGAAGAACTTTCATTATAAAAAAATAGAATGAAATTTTCAATAATTTGAAAGATGGTGAAATTAGGGGAAAGGACCGAATAGTTGCCCTCCTAAACGATACATCCAATTTTGACCAAAAAAAAATTGTTTCAATGTAAATGACTTAAGAGCTTCAAGTTATTGTTTCAACATTTGGATAGGTACGACATATGTGAGAGAAATCGTTATGTACATAAAGATCTAAAATTGATCATTTAGAAATGATGTCAAAATCTATTCATAGGCACGAGATAACCACACACTACAACCATCAAAACAATTGCACAACTGATGAATAAATATTATAATCAATAGACATGCACAAATACTAATGGGCTTCTAATTATTGTGTATTAATTGTTTTTAAAGATAGTAAGAAGAGACTTTAGTGGTCAAGAACATATTGACTATTGGTACATGGATGAGTACTTGATCCTTCATCTAGATATTAATAAAATATTTGTTGTAGATTCCAATGCTTGTAATATTGTGCCTCTTCGTTATGAATACTGGTGCACTAAAAACTATCTTAGAATATAAGAAAAATCGTGAGATTTTTGAGTGAGATCCTCACTGTGATCCAAGGTTCAAGATGCATTGTTGATTATCCTTTTTTTTTTTGTATGTGGTCAGACAATTCCTAATCTTATATGCATTTTAGAAGTAATAGGGAAAGAGCACCACTTATCACTCATGTTTCAAATACTGTTTATTTGATTTCTCTAATTGAAAGCCCACTTAAAAATCAAGTGGGCCAATAACCATCATTTTTTTTCGAAAAGAAATTTAGTAATTAGATCAATTGTCCAACTTTATTGGTTCTAATAACACATGATTATTAACAAATAGCACACACATTTGGATGGTTTTTTTGATTGTTTTAATCCTTTGTACTAATGTATACATGACTACTACTACGCTTCCCTATAAACAACTAAATTACATACAAAAACAACAACAAAAAAATATCATCCAAATCCAATACACTACTTCAGAACTTAAACTTAATATGTATAAAATTAACTATAAGGACAACTACCGATGCTGTTCCCCTTCAAGGTCCATCTTTATTCCTCTAGTATCTCTGCTCATCATTACGAGTACAGAACAGTACTTGGGCAACTATCAGGAAAATAGAAGCTACTGTGGAGGAAAATAAAGCAAGATATACCTAGATTGCCCTGCAGGATTGACAGTGTAATAATTGTTACCAGTAAGAAATAAAATACTGTCAAAGAAGCTTCAGCATCGAATCTCAGGAACTTCAAAGAATCAAAATGTACTCACGAAAATTTGACTGTTAGTTGGATGTCCTTTCCTCTGCATGGAAGCAATTGTAGGATAAGTCCATGAAATACAATATTGCCTTGAATGTCAAAGCACTGTGTTAGCGTCCGGATTTAATGGAAGACAGAACAGTAGCCCAATTGCAATGTTGCTGTTACGTGATGTACGTTTTCTGAGATCTGCGAAGTGCAGAGCGCTTTATCATCAGTCATATACGTATGGGTTTCTAGACTGAATTAAAGATTGAGTCATCGTAAAGGTATTTTGTAGCAACTTTGTGTGTTTCTTATAATCTTGTGGTTTTGACATTCAGTTTTTCTTTCTACTTAGTAGTGGTATAACTTCACTTATTTGTAGGTTTTGAATAGTTCATTAGATTGTTTTTTTAATTGTGTTTGTATGTGATTTATAGCTATTATTCTGATTTTTAGATAGTAAAGACCAATACTATGGGAATTGTTGTAGTCCTTACAACCAAAAAATTTGCACAAATGTTGCAATGATGATACACTATTGAAACCTATAAACTTGCACAATTGGTTTAGTACTATCTTCTTTTCCAAAAAATGGACCGCTATAAATTCATAGATAATTTTCAAAAAAACTTCCGCTATAAATTCATAGATAATTTTCAAAAAAACTTTTAATTTGTGAAATTTAATAAAAAAAAATATTTAAAAAGTTGAATGCTAGATCAGCTCACATTAACCTTAAATTACTTGAACTGACTGTTCCCTTTAACAAGATTGTTTTCAATAATTTCATTATTTATTTGAGAATTATTCATTTAAAGAATTTTATATGGGAAATGATTGAAATTATATATATATATATATATATATATAAGTTTATATGGGAAATGATTGACAGTTTTCCACCTTGATTTTGGGCATCCTAGGTTCTCTAGATCAGTCTCTCAAAAAAATTAAAATGACTACTATAATATAATTTATAACTTTGCTATAGTATAGTCATATTATAACTCTATTATAACTATATTATGAAATAACTATATTCTAAATAGTTGTAATGTAGTTATATTATTATTACATTATAAAAATAATAGCTATATTATGATATATTATTATTTATAAAATATATTATAGTCCTTAATTTAATCTTCTTTTTCTTTCTTTTTCTTGGATAGTTTTCTTTCCTCCCTTCTAGCTATTTTCTTAATTTGGCTATCTAACAATTCATTGGAGGGTGGATTATGAAGTATTGAAAGTGTTGATGGGAAAAAGTAGTTTAGTCTAAATGATTAACAAGTCTAATATTATGAATTGTGGAAACTACATGAGCACTAATTTGTTGATAATTTAATTATATATTTGAAATATTATACGATATTATTTTTATTTTTTTTAAATGATAAGGTCAAGTATCTATAATTGCACACTTAACTTAGCATAGTTTAATTTCTTATCATTTATTGGATTTTTTTTTTCTTTGTATGTCTTAAGTTTTTACCATTAAAGTGATGCCCTAAAGAAATTATATAAAAGAATAGTTGTCCAAAATTAGAATTGCAATAAGAAGAACAATGATCAAAAATATATTAGTCAAAGTTGTTACAAGTTTTAACTATTGGATGTAGAATAAATGACTAATAGTATATATAGTACAGTTTATTTTAATTTATCATGCATTGGACTCTTTTTAAAATAATTATTATACATCAATAGTTATTGATTCTTTTCTCCTAATATAATTTGTTCAAAAGAAATTTGTTATATTTCAATATTATAATAGAATTATTTTTCAATAAACTATTAAAAAAATGGTTAAAATAAAAAGTTTATAAATTAGTTTATAAATTTATTATGAAATGTGACTTCTTATAAAAATAATATTAAAAATATTAATGATTGTAAATTCAAAATATATAAAACAAATTCATGTTTGTTCTAAATTTAACAATGGGTTTGTAGTTTGTATAATTGAAAAATGATTATTTATATTATATGAATAAAACATTTCTAAATATATTTAATTATAAAATTAATTTAATTAAAGTGAAAGGATTAAAGTAGTCTATGATTATGTTGTATTTTTTATCAATAAAATAATTTTAGGCAAAATAGTTATATTTGAAAATTTTTTAATTAAAATAGTATACAACCAAATCTTTGTGGTTAAATTGATTTTGGCATATATCTTTCCATTTATAAAGTTTTGAAATGAAAATATTTTGATCAAAACTTTAAGAAAAATAAATTCAAAGAGGATAAGTATATATTATCTAAACATTCTCTACTAAAAATATAAGTTTCGTCTAATAGGGTTTCAATTGAAATAGTTTTGTTCAATATAGTTTTTCCCAAAGATGCTTTGGTTGAGATTTTCTATTTGATAGTTTAATGATTCCTCCATAATAAATTCAACAAAAAATTAAAATTAACTTCAACTCCAAAGAGTGGTGTCAAGTTAAAACACCATTTCAAAAAATTAAATATTCGTTCAATTTTAGTATTCATTCATTAGATATTTTTTAGAGTTAACATTGTATATGGCTCTTCAACCTATTCTTTGTTCTATTAGAGTACATCCTTTTCTCTTTCATCCATGTCATATATGTTGTCAATGGTTGGATCAATATTGAATGGGTTGATTGTAGATTGCCCTCGAGTTATAAGAATGGTGGAATCTTTTCTCATCTTCCTTGAGGCCTTTTGAGATCATGATCCCAACAACTACTTTGGAAAACTCTAGCTCCATCTTGAAAAAGTCCCTGGTTTATACCTCATATTCATCAATGCAATTTTTCCAATGGCCTCGAACTTTGGGCTTGTGTTTAAAGAATGTCCCTATGATTAGGCTTATTTTTCCATGGGATCAAATATTTCTAGAGTCACCAACAAATAATATATGGTTTAGATGAAAAGTTCAAGTTCCATGGCATTATAATTTTTTGTATCCAAGCAAGCATGAGCACCTATCTTGATAGGGAAGGTGAAGCAATACCTTTAATTGGTATCCATGAGTACATGACATTCCCCCACTTGCCTACATATTTCTAATAGAACTATCTTATCACATAGATGTTTGGGAAGCTTTGAATGGTGATTTGTTATATCATGCAAGTATGATGTAAGTGAATGTCTTAAAATTATAAAGTAGTGCCCAAATATCTAATATTTTGTTGCAACATATACTAAAAGCCTTTATGCAAATTCATTCTCCAAGAGCCTCAAAATTGAAAAGGTGAATGTATCAATCACTATGTTTTATAATGATGTAGGAACATTTAGGGGTTTTTCAAGATTTTTGAAATTTTAGTAATATCGTTAAATGTTCTCAAGTTGTATGTAAGTAAATTAATTTTTTTTTGATATTTTAGTATTTTATTGAGATGTTCTCAAGTTTCATCTAAGTAGATTATAATGTTTTGATATTTTAGTAATTTCTTGAGATGTTCTCAAGCTCCATGTAATTAGTTTAGAAAGTTGATAATTAGAAACTAATAAGTTTTTATTAAGGTAGATTTTTCAAGTAATTCTAGAGGAGATAAAACATTTCTTATCTTAATTTTAAAGAGGTTGGAGAGGAAAATAATTAAAAAGACATTAGTCCCATTAATTGATGTTTTGTAAATTTATTTATTTTTCTACATGTTAATGGTACATTGGATGTGTGAATTGGGCTACATCACCTGGTATTAAAGTAGGAAGATGGTTTGGAGAGGAAGAGGAAGAGGAGTTCTTGACCAAAAACATAGAGATATGAAAAGTCTACACTGAAAAGAAGTAAAGCTTGCACACATGATAGAAAATTATAGAATAAGGAGAAATAATTATAAGAAGGAAATAATAAAAAGAGGTAAAGATCAATATGTAGATTACGAAGAGTGAGAATAGGTAGTGTCTAACCAAGTTGAAGAAATGGTACTTAGAGCATTAGAAGGAAGAAATAAAAGTGATGGAATTATAATTGAATTTATTGATTATGTAGGTAGTCTCAAACAAGAGGGCCTAATAGATTGGTTGAATAATACTGAAGAAGTTTGTTTTAATAAAAGTATAGATGACAGAAAAAAAATAGAAAAAAATAGGAAAAAAAAAACTCAAATTTGCATGCATCAAGTTAAAGGGTCATGAAATGATTTTGTGGGATCATTTATTGAAATAATGGAAAAAAATAAAAATTGTAACCTGATAAAATTAGGTTTTGGAATAAGATGGAGAAGAAGTTGAGAGAGAATCTTTTTCCTATGGAATATGCATAAACCTTTTTTATAGATCTCAAAACTTGGAAAAAAATCTATCTACCATGGAAACTTATGCAATTGATTTTTATAAATTACACATTTGAGTGGAGCAACAAGACGGTAAGTGCACCAAGTTGTGAACCAAAAAGGGGTGTATAAGTGGACACATTTTTTCTAAAATCGGGTAAACCTGAACTTGGAACAGAAGTTTAAGGGTCATGCACTCAAAATAAGAAGATGTGTAAAAAATAAAAATTGTAGTACTCTGAATCTAGTTTCTAAAATACAATTTTTTTAAAAAACAGAGAAGATTAAGAGGGTTAAACCCCGCACGCACATAAACTTTTTCCTGATTTTTTCTGAAAAACATAACATAGTTGTGTCTATGCGTTGTACAAAAGATATAGTTATATTCAGTAATTTTCAAATCCCTTTGGTAGGATGATAGGTAAGAGTGAGATATAGAAGTTGTGTATTTTTTATAATTTTATGAAGAGTATTTTTTTCTGTGATTTTCTTAAGTGACCGCATCCTGAAAATTTGGTACTTGTTCGTGCGCTCGGCATTACTTGCATCAAAATAATTGAAAATGAAAACTTTTTTTTTAAAGTGTATAGAATCAAGTGTAGAAAAATAATATGTAATTTATTTGTAATTTGGTTAAGTATATAAAAATTTATTTAAAAATGGTAGACATATGTCTATGAGGAATGTCAAGACACTGGTAAAGAAAATTAAAGTTTACTATGCTAATGTTTTCCAAAAGTAGAAAAAAAAATATGGTTAGAAAGCTAAGAAGATGTATGAGATTATGGTGAAAATTATAGAGCTACCCACTTGACAAATTGCAAATGTGATGAACATAAAGTCAAGAATTCATCTTACAAGATGAAAAAAATGTCTAAAAGAATAAAAATGGAGGGAAAATGAGCCTCCAAGCCTTTGGGTCATTTTCCAAGCCTCTTCCCAAGCCATAACCTGACCGGGTTTCTAAATTTTAAATAATTTGATCGGGTTCTGAAAAGCAAAAAGTACTTTTTCAACTCCTACATAACCCGATTGGGTTGTGGAAAATTTAAAATGCACAATTTTCACTTCAAAACCCGATCGGGTTTTGAAGAAGTAAAAATTATGCATTTTATTATCCATAACCCTATCGGGTTATGAAGAAATTAAAATAGGCTTTTCTCTAGAAGCCATAACTTCCACATACAGATTCTGATTGACTCCATTCAAAAGTGTAGGAAAGATCTTGAGACGATCTAACACATGATTAACCTATGATCATCTTTAGTCATCAACATTTTTTGTGCTATCCATTTGAATCAAGTAAGGTATAAAATAGGTACTCATTATTTCCCAAAGATAACAACATATAGGAAAATCAGTATGCTCTCTCTCTCTCTCTCTCTCTCTCTCTCTCTCTCTCTCTCTCTCTCTCTCTCTCTCTCTCTCTCTNGCTCTCTCTCTCTCTCTCTCTCTCTCTCTCTCTCTCTCTCTCTCTCTCTCTCTCTCTCTCTCTCTCATTTTGTGTCTAATATAGGGCATACGCCCTATAGTAAGTATAGGGCGTATGCCCTTGTAACGGCATTGATATTTACCAAGCCTAAGGCTTGGATTTTCCTTGGAGCTCCAACCCAAAGGCCTGGAGGATTCAAACAGGTCTGAGATGTATTTTCCAGCAAACATAGAAAAAAATAACATTTTTTTTCTTGTGTGCTCCCCCGTCAGGTTTGCACGTGGTTCAATAACGATAGAATCAAATGACATGATATTGTAGATCTCTTTGATAGCTATCTAACGATGTAATTTATTTTGAATTCTCATTATGTTCAGCTTTTCATTTTTAATTTCTTTTCTAAGTATGTCCGATTTTTGTCAAAAACCAGCGTGTATTCATTTGGGCTTAGATTTTGGCTCTTTCATCGAATTTTGAAAAAAATTATATTTTCAGAAACTAGACTCCATTATAAACACTTTAAAAAAAAGAATTTTTGATTTTCAATTAGTTTTCAATGATTTCTAGGGGGAGCACACAAAAATTTCACGTTTTCAGGATGTGTCCACTTCGGATAATGGCAAAAAATCACACTTTCATCAAAAAATTAGCAGAAAGATCTGGGATATAAACTAGGTGGTGTTAGTTAATTTCTCACTAGAGTGAATTTTTTTTAAAAAAATTTAACATTTTAGGGTGAACCCACAATAGTGGGTTACACTTTTTGGGAGGAAGTAATTCCTCATGAAATCCGTGAGGTGGGAGGTTTAGTCGGGTACTTTCAATAGAAAGTACCTGATTGTTTTTATCGAAACATTCTTAGTTTCAATCGAAACTACCTTTTTTGCTTAGTTTCTATCAAAACTAACTTAGTTTCGATCGAAACTAACTAGTGAAGATTTTACTTGGGTTTTTACGCATACCCATGTTAAACTAAGAAAGTACTTTCGATAGAAAGTAGTTTCGATCGAAACTACTTTCTATCAAAAGTAGTTTCTATCAAAACCCTCTAATTAGAGGCCATTTGCAAAGGCTACCAAAAATCTGCATCTTTGAGGGCTTTGAGGCTCAAGCGCGGGGCTCAAATTGAAGAATAAGGAGACGTCCTTTTGCATCACAAAATTTCTCTGAACGAGCTTTCTAACGAATATAGATTTGACAATTTTTGAATTAATTAGGTCTATGTTTTTTGACATGCATCAAATGTAGGTTTTTAATCTAATATAAACCTCCAAGTTTGACGTTCAATAAAACATACTAGAAAAGAGAAAAAAAATTAAAAAATAATAGTGCCCTTCGACTTCAAGTCTACTTTCTATCAAAAAATAATGATTGAATTTTGATAAATACATAATAAGTTATAAGCTAAGCAGTCAAGGTATGTCAAAATTATAGTTTACTCTACTTCAAACGTTCATAAAATATGCAATAATCATGATAACATCGTCAAACCAATTGTATGCCCTCCATATGGATGTTACAAAACCAAATTTGAAAGAATCGTATTGATATCTATTTTAGAAAAAACGTTATGCTCTATGAAGTCAATGTAACTTTTTGAAAATATGTTTTTAGCAACATAGCAGTTTTCGTGGGAGAAAAAAAAACCATTCAAATCAATTCAAAT
>MU227971.1:670577-691020 GCA_018584345.1 Thuja plicata | reverse complement strand
ATAACTCACCAGCTAGCTTGCACAAGAAATGCCCTAGTTTCCTATAAGCAAACTTGGTTAATAAATTTCTTAGAGCAGTTATGGAGGGAACAAAGGAGGAAGAATAACCAGGATGAAAATAGTGGTCTGATTACTCTGCAAATTCTTCTCTTCTAGTTATATAATAAGCATGTGCTGACAACCACTCTATGGGGAGAAAAGAAAAAGAAATTACAGAAAGTAATAGCAGAACAAGGAGAGGAAATTGCAGAATTAAAAGATCAGTTGGTAAGATAGAAACAGAGAATGGAACATGCCCTTAAGCTGACTGACCAAATAATTGCTTTTAGACCACCACCTAGGGTCTATACCATCTGTCTAAAAGAACAATTCCTCCTATTTCAGTTGATGATGACCCTCAAAGATGTAAACACAGAGTTCAAATCAGCCCAGGAATTCTATGGTTTATACCAGACCCTTCCATCTTGGCAACAAAACCTACTCTGTGAGTTATATGTGCATAATTTCATCATCCCTATAGAGACTGAATGGAATCCCCTGCTTTACATAGGGGATATACATATAAGGGCCCTAATGTCTTGGATGGACAATGAGGCTAACTATGATAGACAATTGGAGAATTACAGAGAACTTGAGAAAATGGAACCCCTACCATTAAGAGAAAAAAGTAGTCAACCAGAAGTATTCCTGAGGGATTGGTTCAAACTGACATATGGAAATATTAAAAGGGAAATAAGAGATAAAATTTTTAAACTCAGAATAGATGTGTATGCAGAATATGACAACATGTCTTATTTTTTCTTCCAAAGAGCCTTAACCAGTGCCAGAAGTAGATGGGGCAGATTATCAGAGGCATTCAAAAGGTTAGAACCACACAGCCCCATTAACCTTGAAGCAGCCATACACCGAGCACCAAAATACATAGTGCTGGGTAGGAAAATCAGGCAGGAGCTCTGGTGTCCACTCACAAAGCAGTCACCCATGCTCCTTTGGCCCTTGTATGACATCAACACTGCTAGGCTTGACAGGCTACAAGAGGATCATAGAAGGGAAGTTTGGGAAAGAACAAGAGGATTCTACTACTCCTTCAAGAGTCGAAGGCAAGGAAGAACTAAAGTTGGTGACTTTAGGTCAATTGCCAGAAGATACAATGCTTGAGGACAAGCATTTGATTAACCAAGGGGCAGATGATAAGGCCAAATTATTTCCTTTGTTTTGTATAATTTTAAATACTTTATTCTAGTTTTTGACAAAACATTTGAGAACCTAGCCAGTTAAGACTTATGATAAAGTCTAGATAGAACTGATAAACCATGGGTAGATGTTTGTGACATATTTTGCTAATATTATACATATAGTGCAGTATTTCATATAACCATCAGAATATATGTTCTAATATCTAGATTTAATTTGATTAAGCTTGTTGCATGAATTTTTTTCATCACAACTAACTTGACAGGAGAGAAAGCGGCTAGAGAGTGGTCGACAGCATTCAAGGAAGACTGTTGAGGACCAGCTACGGTGGAGTGATCATCACAACACCAAGAAACATGGCTGCTACAATGGAGGAGCCATTATTCTAGGATGCGGGGATGCAGTGTTTCTATATTCCCTCTGCACTTTATTATGTTTAACTGGTCACCCAAGCTTTATTACCCACACCACGGGCTGTTGCATTTCCATCTTCTTCTCCGGCATGTTTTCAGCAAGATAGTTTCTTTTCTATTTTGTAATAAGTGTTTGATCCTCTATATATAGGGATTGGACCGATAGTTTGAAGTTAGGTAGGAAAGTTAGAGAAAGAAGTTTTTGGAAGAAAATTGTTATATCTTACAGCAATTTATTTCAAGTTTCATGTATTGTTTTTATATAATGAGTTTTTGAAATACAATGAAGTAATTCTTGGTTTACATTCTATGTTAGTAGATTAGCAGAAACCAACCAAGGGGGCCCACTTGGGAGGTGGAATATTTTAGAATAGAATAGATTTCCTTCCAGCATTTCCAGTATTTCAGATAGAAGTTACAATTTCTTCCTACAGCATTGTACCTTGTGAATGTTCCTGCAACATCTGCAAGAATAACTTTATAATGGATGTTCTAGGTTGAAAGTATAGGTTTAAGTAGAGTTTGCAATTTCTAGCATTCATTTCAGTAAGGAGATAAATGTATTATTTTCCTGCAGCACTAGTGTAGGTTTCTTTTATGCATTTTTACCTTCCTGTAGCATAACCAAAATGACTCCTTAAGGAACCTAGTGCACATATCGTGCTGACCATTTCAAGTATACGTCCCTAGATTGACAAGTTAAATGCACCTCATAATGGGAGAAGTGGTCCTTAGATTGAATAAACCATTCCTAAGAAAGGCCTTGAGCATGGTTATTCCACACCTATTGTGAGCCGGTTCAGTTCTCTTCTTTTGATGTCTCTTTTCTCTCTTGTCAGCAATCTCTCCCTTTGTATGTACTCTCCCTTTCTGGTTACATCTCTCCCTTTGGGTAATGTGATGGATATAATCTTGATAATTCTCTTCCTAATGTGATAATGAATATAATCTCTCCCTTTGACATCAATGCCAAACAAATATTTGACAGTAATGCCAAACAGTCCTTTCTATCCATAATATACTCCTTTAATTTCCTAATCCATCATCAATAAATAACTCTGGTGCTTGGAGTAGATAAACACCTTTCTGTGTATAGATGTTTCTTTGAAGTCCATCTCTTTTCTTGCATCAACATGAATGATATTCTGATAATATGTAGGCTGATGCAACTGTCTAGTCATCTTACTGACCAATAGACAAGGGTCTAACCCCTAGTCTCTTTCTCAAGTACTCAAATGCATCCTTGGGTAGTGGCTTGGTGAAGATATCAGCTAATTATTCCTTTGATTGCACATACTCAAATATCAACTCTTTTGCTTGAACTTATTCTCTCAAATAATGATACTTGATAGAAATATGCTTTGTCTTAGCATACATGGATAGGTTCTTGGAAATGTTTATTACACTGGTATTATCACAATAGATAATTACTGGTTCAAGAATTTTCATATGCATACCTTCTAGTAATTGTTTGATCCATGCAATATTTGAGCAGTTTGCAGCAACAACAACATACTCTGCTTCTGCAGTAGACTGATAGATGCATCCTTGCTTCTTACTGATCCATGTGACAAGTTTGTCACCCAGAAGGAATACTCCTCCAGTTGTGCTCTTTCGGTCATCAATGTTTCCAGCCCAATCAGCGCCAGTAAAGACATTAAGTTCAAATTTTCCTTGTCTTCTATACCATAAGCCATATTCCTTGGTATTCTTTAGATATATTAGGATTCTTTTCATAGCAGTCATATGTGATTCCCTCGGATTAGCAAAAAATCTAGCAACTATTCCTATTGCATGTGCAATATCTGGTCTAGTATGTACAACATACATGAGTTTTCCAATCATTGATCTATACAAAGTCTAATTTACCTCCGGTGACTTGTCCTACTTTGTCAGTTTACTTCCTATTGTCATTGGTGTTCCAACTGGTTTGGAATCTTCCATCTTGAATATTTTTAGCACTTCTTTGATGTATTTGGATTGTGTAATGAAAATGCCTTCATCTTGTTGCATGATCTGTAGACCAAGAAAGAACTTGATCACTCCAAACATAGACATCTCAAACTCTTTGTTCATTCCATTTGCAGATGATTTGCACAGCATATCATTACCTTCAAATATGATGTCATCAACAAATATTTCAGCAATCAAAATGTTAGCATTAGTATCTTCCTTCAAATAAAGATTACTCTTTTCACTAGTTCTTACAAATCCAATACTTATGAGATAGGAATGAAGTCTTTCATACCAGGATCTTGGTGCTTGTTCCAACCCATACAAGTCTTTGTGCATTCTACATACCATGTTCCTCTTGTCTAGATCAAGAAACCCTTCTGGTTGTTCAATGTATACCTCTTCCTCAAGTATTCCATTTAGGAATACAGACTTGACATCCATTTGGTATACCTTGAATCCTTTACATGCAACATAAGCAAGTAATATTCTCACTCCTTCTAACCCAGCAATGGGTGCAAAGGTTTCTCCATAGTCAATCTCTTCTTCTTGTGCATACCACTTGCATACTAGTCTTGCTTTGTTTCTGGTGACTTCTCCATTCTCATTCAGCCTATTTTTGAATATCCATTTTGTACCGATGACATTCTTGTCATATGGTCTTGGTATAAGTTTCCATGTCTTATTTTTCTCAATCTACTCAATTTCTTCATTCATGGCACTAATCCATTCCTCATTATCAAGTGCAGCATTAACAGATTTTGGCTTAAAATCACAAATTAGACATCTTATGTTAAGATACTTACTTCTGGTTCTCATACCCTCATTATCAAGTGCAGCATTAACAAATTTTGGCTTAAAATCACAAATTAGACATCTTATGTTAAGAGACTTACTTCTGGTTCTCATACCAGCCTTCTTGTCTCATATAATCTGGCTCTGTGGATGGTTTCTTCTGACATATCTGGCAAGTATAGGTGCATTTCTTTGTCTATCATCTTGATCATCATTATGTCCTTTATTCTGATCTCCATCACTTGGTACATCATCTTGAGCAATATCTTGATTTTCGGTATTTGCAGCCTAATGCGTAGGTGCGATAATCTATTGCTCAGGAGCTATACATTGTTGCTCATGTAGAGTGTCAGGTTCTTCATTGTAAACAAACTTGTTGCAATCCTCTGGTTCTTTTGTGCTTTCCTTTTCATTCTTCTCTCCAAATTCATCTATATTTACATTTTCACTTTCAATAATTTTGTTAGAGGCTTTATTGAGACATTTATAAGCCTTTCTCTTGGTGGAATACCCTAGAAAGATTCCTTCATCACTTTTAGAGTCAAGCTTTCCATTTCTATCATCTTGTAAGATATAACATTGACTACCAAATATTTTGAAGTAACTTACATTGGGTGTGTAACCATAACATAGCTCATAGGGTGTCTTCTTGGTGTCTTTCTTCAATTGTACTATGTTCAATGTGTAAACAGCAGTACTGAAAACTTCCCTCCAAAATATTTGGGTGATGTCTTTCTCTATCATCAGTGTCCTTGCACAATCAACAATGGATTTGTTCCTTCTTTCAGCAATTACATTTTGTTGTGGTGTTCTTGGTGCAGAGACCTATCTTTTGATTCTATGCTCATTGCAAAAGTTAGTGAATTCATCTGAAATAAATTCCCCTCCTCTATCTGATCTTAAGCATTTCAATTCTTTACCACTTTAATGTTTTTCTACCATTGCTTTTTACCATTTAAACATCTTGAATGCTTCTGATTTATCTTTTAGAAACATAACTATCATCATTCTAGAGTAATCATCAACAAAGATAATAAAATATCTATCACCATAGTAACTCTTTGTCCTCCTGGGTCCACATAGATTAGTATGGACTAGTTCTAAAATGGCATCAGATGTATGGGTTTTTCTTTTGAAACTAGACTTTGCCATCTTACCTTTTAGACAATTTTTGCACATGATATTGTTGGGCTTAGTCATCATTGGTAAGCCTCTTACATTTCTCTTTTTTCTTATCTTTATCATGTTGTCAAATTTTACATGACACAATCTTTTGTGTCACAACCATATGTCTTCATTTCTAGCCATTAAGCAAGTGGTGTCAGTATCATTCAGATAGAATAAGTTACCTTTTGTCTTCTCACCGGTACCAATCAGCTTTCCTGATTCATTGAAGATCTTTGCCTTCTTAGTTTCAAATGCTACTTTGTGACCTGAATTATTCAGCTAAGAAACACTCAATAGATTGTAATTCAATCCTTTCACCCAATAAGCATTTTCACATTTTATTAGGTTATTCAACATTATAGTTCCTTCACCTTCAACTGGACAAGGTGTGTCATTACCCATCCTTACTAAACCACCATTATAGTATTCAAAAGTCTCAAACTTTTGTTTTTCACCGGTCATATGGTTAGTGCAGCCACTATCTATGATCTAGACATCATTTCTACTAAATTTAGATATGAGTGCAGTTTCTACATGCCTTTATTCATCTTCATCTGAATCATCTTTTACTACCACAAACACCATCTTGATGTTTTCATCAGATTTAGTGTTAGTATCTTCATCTTTGCATTTAGCTAGGTAACAGGCCTTCTTTCCTTTGTCCTTATAGTCTCAGGTATCTCTTCTTTCTGATTGTTGGTCACTTTTGTAATATCATTTATCACCTCTGTCAAACTTCTTTTCAAATGACCTGTCATTACTTCTGTCATCTTTTCTTCTTTTAGGACATCTTGCAGCAAAGTGTCCAATCTCTTTACAATTAAAACATACAATTGGTAGTTTACCTTTGTATTTACCTTTACCTCTCTGCATTTTTCTTTCCATAAGTGCTTCAATTTCATCAAGATCTTCTTCTTCACTTTCACTGTCACTATCTTTTCTCATAGTGTGTTTATGACTTGATTTACTTATTCTCAAAGAAGATTTGAATGCAGACTCTATGTCTGGTGAGACACTATTATCAAAGTTATTCATCTCAAATGAAATTATTCTTCCAATCAAACTATCTAGAGTAACATTTTTATTTGCGACTGCTCTCATTTCTTGTATAGCAGATACTCTAATAGCATAAGTAGGCAGTAAGGTTCTTAGAATTTTACTTATCACTGTCTCTTCTTCTAGTACACCTCCAACTCTTCAGATAGCATCAACTACCTCTTTTATTCTTGTGTTGTACTGTATGATATTTTCACCTTCTTTCATTCTGAGATCATCAAACTTTCCTCTGAGGCTTTCTGCCTTGGCTCTC
The DNA here is from genome assembly GCA_018584345.1 of Thuja plicata. NCBI lineage: Eukaryota > Viridiplantae > Streptophyta > Pinopsida > Cupressales > Cupressaceae > Thuja > Thuja plicata. Next base: position 684,189 of record MU227971.1, on the reverse strand, counting down.
AGAACATTTTTATCACCACCATGTACAAGCTTCAATTTATCCCACATCTTCTTTGTAGTTATGCATGCTTTGACATCTTCAAATTCAGAATTAGAGAGTGAGGAAGCAATCTCTATTATCATGCAGTTGTGCTCATGCCTCTCTCTCATTTTTTCAAGTGTTAGTGCTCCTGTGGGCAGCACATATTCAATATCTAAGTATTGAGTAACATCATTTCCAATACCTGTTAAGTGGATTCTTATCCTACTTTTCCATGAAGCAAATTTGTCTCTGTTCAACTTGGGCACATCTTGTCTGTTCATCTTGTGATCTTTAGCTTGAGATATTAAACTCCCTTTCTAAGCACACAATCTCTGATACCAATTGTTAGAATAACTGAGAGGGGGGGTGAATCAGTGGCCTCAAAAATTAATCCATAAATCAACCCAAAAAACTTATTACCACATGTAAAAGCCTCTAGTTATATTCATTCCTATAAGATGAATACCTTTAAATACTTATATCAAATTACTACTTTTTAGAATACTTTGTAAAACCTTCTACTATATGTTTATCGATAAGCAGACTTTCTATTTATTGAAACACAGTAAATAACTAGTGTATATCGATCAATCCAGATTTACCTATGTGAAATGAAAACAGTAAAGTAATGACTCATAAACATGTGACACATGGATTTTTAACGTGGAAACATTGTTAAGGGAAAAACCATTAGGACTGGTAAACCAAATTTTTACTCTTCTGAAGTGAGCTTAGTGAAGAGCCAACCCTGTTAAAGGTTACAAACACACTATTAGGTGTGACCTTGTTAGAGGATTTAAATGAATAGTTTTTCACTTAGTATATGGCATCTAATGCTACCATCCTTGACCAAAAACTCACTTGGCCTATCAATTGGTATCGGGCATATCCAATGCTACTTTGTATGATCAAACTTTTTGATACTCCTTGGGATGTATCTCAATTAGAAAAGACTTTTAAGTCCTTCTCGGTTAAGAGACTTGATGCTTTAGTGGTTAAACTAAAACAGTAAATTGATCTGTTCACATATACAACTTGAATTGCAGATTTTCAGATCTATTGTAAGTGCATTACCTTTTTTATCAATGTTATCAATTCAATACCTTTGCTGCACACTGTTTTTCTCAATATATACATGATTTCATTGTTTCTTGGCTTTCTTAATCTTGGCGTGATCCACAATTCTCTCCAATTAGATTTAAAGAAAAACTCTTGATTTATCTTGTAGAGATCTTCTTTCCAATTGGACAAAGTAGCTTTAAATCCTTTACTTATCTCTGGCTTTATCTTGTCAATTAAACAATGATAAGTATCAGTTAAGTCTACTTTTATCTCTTGCCAGCTAAGCATTTTTTCATTTATGAAATCTTTTATTTTTTCGGTCAATACTTTAGTTAGTTATCAGTGAAAACTGACTGTTCTGTTAGTGTGACTTTAGTTGTCTTCGGGATCTCCGTCCATCGGGCAACACTGTAATTTTATGTGTCAGGTTACATTGTGCTTTGCTCGTCAGGTAACACTGTGACTTTACTCATCGGTTATGCTGTGCATTTTCTTGTCGGGTAACACTATGACTTTTCTCTCTTACTATGTCCATCGGTGTTCACTCCTTCGATGTATATAGTCACTTTGTCAATACTTGACTTTTATGCATTACTGATAGCATAGCCTTTGATTCATTGGTTCTTTGAAGTCTTTTTGCAGTATGTCCATGACCATACAAATTATATCAAGTTAACATCAATGACACTATAATACATTAATTGATTTAATGTCTTGCATTAACTTTTTTTGTCTTTGTGATCATCAAATTAACATCTTCAAACATTTAATCAGTTATAGTTCATCATAGTGAAAAATAGTAACTAGTTTCTATTGGTGGTTTTCCCAAATTGGGTTTCCACGTTAATTCTTGGTGTCATATTTGTACATGTTATTTTCTTTATGCTTTATGTTTCTACCCTTAATCACTAAAGCATAATCATAGTTAATATCTTAAGATTTCTATGTTAATTGAGTGACAGTAGAATATCTATGTTAATCGTGCAGTAGTGTTAAGTTTGATTAAGACGTCTAAGGGACTTGGATTATTTTTTTTGGTAACTGGTTCACCCCTCCCCTCTCAGTTACTCAACTCATTTCCAACAATTGGTATTAGATCATTTGGTGCTTTCAGGGAAGGTTTTGACGCCTAAGCTTTAGATGTCTTACAGAAGGGAGATCCCCAAGCTTAACAAAGACAACTTCACTGCATGGAAAGATTTGATAAGGCTAAGCCTACCTACTATTGGAGACACTGGTTTGCAATTCTTAGATCACAAATATGTGGAACCTCCAATACCTATGTCTATGGATCAGATGATGGACATGAAGAATTAAAACATAATGATGATTGATATAGCTTCCTCACTCATCTATTCCAAATTTGATGAAGTCAAGGACTTCCCTACTACCTATGATATCTAGAAGAAACTACATGATATACATGGAGGAGGTGAATTCATTTCTAATGAGTTTAATGAATTCTACAATGAAAGAGGAATCAAGAGACGAGTATCTATCCCATGTACACCACACAAAAAATGGGATAGAAGAAAGAAGAAACAAATCTATTATGGATTGTGCAAGAACTTTTATGATTGAAAAGAATGTTGCAACCAAATACTGGAAGGAATCCATCAGCACTGCAATTCACACCTTGAATAGAGCTCAACTAAACAAAGGTACTGAGAAAACACCTTTTGAATTATGGTATGGCTATAAACCCAATGTTTATTATTTCAAAGCATTTAGAAGTAAATGTTACATCTTGAAGGAAGAAAGAAATGGAAAATTTGATGTAAAAGGTGATGAAGGTATAATCCTAGGCTACTCCTATGAAAGAAAAGAATATAAATGTTTGAATCTTGCTACTCATAAAGACATAGAAAATGTACATGTAAAAATTGATGAGTTTGCAGAGAGAAGTGAAGAATAGAGCAGTAAAGAGCTTGAGGACTACATAAACTTTGTGTAGTATAAACCTGATACATAGGAAATGGTGATTGGACAGCAACCATGTCAACTACTAAATTCATCATCACAAACGTTGTTGCAACCTCTGCAACTTGAGCTACTAAATGAAGAAACTGAGTCTCAGACTGAAGAAATTGAGTCACAGATAGAGGGAACCGATTCATAGACAGAGGCACCCGAGTCTCAGATAGACGCACCTAAGTCTCAGACAGTGGAACTCGAGTACCAGTTGGAAGAGCATAATAGAATTTTTGAACATGGTGAACCAAGTGGATCAAGCCAAGAATCAAAGAGGAAGGAACCTGTACTTGCAAAATATGTCAGAAGGCATCATGCACCTGAGAAAATAATTGGAAATCAGACAGAAGGTGTAATGACAAGGAACAAAATTAAAGGTACATGTTTGCTTAGTGAAATTGAACCTAGATCTATTAAAGATGCATTAAATGATGAAAGCTGATAGAATCCATGAATGAAGAGATTGAGTAGATAGAAAACAACAAAACCTAGACTCTTGTACCTAGACCAAAAGACAAGAATGTGATTGGTACTAGGTGGGTTTTTAGAAACAAGATGAATGAAAATGGTGAAGTTTCTAGAAATAAAGAAATATTAGTGTGTAAAGGATATGTTCAAGAAGAGGGTATTGATTATAGAGAAAAAATTTCTCCTATTGCAAGACTTGAAGGAGTTGGAAATCTTATGGCATATGCAGCATATAGAGGATACAAGGTATACCAAATGGATGTAAAATCTGCATTCTTGAATGGAATTCTTGAAGAAGTCTATATTGAGAAACCTGGAGGTTTTGTTGATCCTAACAAAATGAATATGGTTTGGAAATTACATAAAGCCTTGTATGGACTGAAGCAAGCTCCTAGAGCTTGGTATGAAAGATTGCATGGTTACTTAGTAAGTATTGAATTTCAGAGAACTAATGACAATAGTAGCTTGTACATAAAAGAAGGACTTCAGAACAAGATACTATTAGCAGATATATTTGTTGATGATATATAGTATGCTAGATATGATGATTTATGAAAAACAATCTCCGAAGCTATGAGTAAGGAATTTGAGATGTCTATGTTTGGTGAAATCAAATTCTTTTTTGGTTTGCAAGTTTATTAGATGAAGGATGGTATAGATACATTACCCAGTCTAAATACATCAAAGAGAGACTGAATAAATTTGGAATGGAAGACTCCAGACCAGTTGGGACACATATGTCTACTGAACATAAGTTGCTTAAGGATGATGACTCAAAGGAGGTAAATCAGACTACCTATAGATCCATGATTGGTAAACTTCAATATGTTATTCACACTAGACCTGATATTGCATTAGCAGTTGGTATTTTTGAAAGATTTTTAGCTAATCCTAGAGATAATCACTTGATGGATATCAAAAGGATTTTGAGATATCTTAAGGGTACTGAAGAGTATGGATTATGGTATAATAAAGGAGGAAACTTTGATTTGAATACTTTTACTAATGTTGATTGGGCAGGAAATTTTGATGACAGAAAGAGCAGAAGTGGTGGAGTATTATTTCTTGGTAAAAGTCTAGTTTCTTGGACCAGTAAGAAACAATATTGGACTTCTCAGTCTACAGCAGAGGCAGAGTATGTTTCTACAAAAATAAATTTTTCAAATATCATATGGTTCAAACAGTTATTATCAAGTATGAAGGAGGAAATCAAAGAACCAGTTATTATCTACTATGACAACACTAGTGCAATTAACATTTCAAATAACCTTGTGATGCATACTAAGACTAAGCATATAGAAATAAAGTATCATTTCTTGAGAGAATTGGTTGAAGACAAGGAGGTAAGGTTGGAATATGTGAATACTAAATAACAAATTGCAGACATATTCACAAAACTGTTACCTAAGGATGCATTCTTGTATCTTAGAAGAAATATGGGGGCGATTCCCCTAACTAAGGCTCACTAATGGACAGATTAGTGATGCATCAACCGAGCTATAGAAAATATTTAACATGTTGATTCAGATTGTCAAAGCTTATTGCATATGAATCAATGCAAAGAGGTACATTATAACTTCATTGTATGTGTATTGGATGGTGCCTTTGGCATTGGTTTTCAAAGAGGGAGAGATTTTTGATGTCATATATTGTTGATTTCATGCCAAAGAAATTATTAAGGTAAAGATTATTGATGACAGAGGGAGAAATTCTATCAAAAATAGAGATTGATGTAAGAGAGAGAAATCTATATTTCAGTGATTGTGAAGATAGAGAGGCACTTCTGGATGAGAATCATAATGAAGCTAAGGAAATTAATAAAATTTTATCTTTGTTACTGTTGCTCTATAATTCTTTGTATTATGACATGTTGTGTTGCCATCAATTCCAAAGAGGTAGATAGTTGATGACAATTATTCAATTGTGTATTGTCATTGATGTTTACACAAATGTAGTGATGTTTACACAAATGTCTAATCCTATCTGAGCACATTCAGTGTATGCCATATTCTCTCGGGCATTGAAGAAGAACAAAGTGATTTTCAGTTCTAACTGATTTCACTTGGGCATTACAGTAATGGTCGGGCATTGAAAGATTACAGTGTTAACCGAGTTATGCTTTTAGTGTCAACCGACTAACAGCACTTTACACTTTATGTATAATTGGTTATATGTAGTCAACAGACTTAATTTTTCTTATTTAGTTGGAAGGTTGTTAAATCTGAATTGACAAGGCTTATCATATATATACAAGGTCAAGTATGGATTGAATAAGTAATATGTGTGTGAGTTTATGATATGAAGAGCATAGGCAAAATTAGATGGGATTCTGATTAAGGACATAACATACATAGGTGCAATAGAATATCTAATCAGTAAGGATCTTTTTTAAAGCCAGACACTATCTTTGTTGATTTAGATGTTTATGTTTGTGATTCTGAATCAGTCTGAATATTTTCTTTATGCTTTATGTTTCTACACTTAATCACTAAAGGATAATCACAGTTAATATCTTAAGATTGCTATGTTAACAGAGTGACAGTAGAATATTTGTGTTAACCATGCAACAGTGATAAGTTTGATTAAGACATCTAAGGGACTTGGATTTTTTTTTGTGGTAATTGATTCACCCCTCTCCTCTCAGTTACTCAACTCATTTCAAACAAAACTTTTAGCGCCTTTGCACAAAAGTTTAGAGCCTGTGAAGTAAATTTCAGTGCCTATACACAGAATCTTGGTGCCTACACACAAAATATCAGTACCTATAGAAAGGAAGTTGTAATTTAAATTTTCTTCTACTGCCTACACATATTCTTCCGTCTCCTTTTCACTATCTTAAGTCACTTGCAAGTTAAATTGTGTCGCCTAGAGTTTTAGAGCATGTGATTTAAATTTTAACACTTATGAGTAAAATTTTAGCACCTATGTGATAATTATTGTCACTCACAAGTTAAATTTTTGTTGGTTGATATCATTTTTGGTTACTGATCATGTTGTTGATATTTATGTTTTTTCACTGATGTCAATATATATTTCTGTGAAGAAGACAGACTGGCTACTTGACTGGAAGAAGTGTACAGACGCTATACAGATGATTCAGAATGATCAAATTTGGATTTATATAGAAGGATATGTGTTGACCTTATTCCTAAGGTCTCTTAGCTTTATGATGTATACTGTGTATGTTATAGATGATTTGGTGGAAACTGGTTTCTGGATTGTAACTATAATTCTAGACAGAGCAGGTCTCTGTGTTTTGAGAATATATTTATGGTGAAGATATTTCAGATGATGCCAGCTTACTGGTGGACATTCAACATATGTTGGAGTAATGGGTTGAGTTCAATTTTTTTTTTGTTACTGGTGACATTAGTTGTGGCATGTATTCTGAAGGAGACCTATTTGCTGGCCGACTTCAGACATGTAGTGTGTAAAATGAATTATGAGCGTGGATTATGGATCTAAAAGCATAATTGATGAATTGTAAATAATGTTTACTTGTTATAGGTACTATGTGTATCTTAGCAAGGGTTCAAATAATTATTTGTATATTAGAAATCCTTAATCAGCTGACCTAATTAATTATTTTTGTATTAGGAAAGCTTAACTGGCCGACCTAATGAATCATTATAAGAGGGTATATATGAATGATATTTTCTTTTGAAAAGATGTGATAGAGAAAGATATTGGAGAACAAGTGAAATCTGCAAGGCTTGTTTGGCTGTTGGAAGTAGAGAAGAGTTTATGAGAAGAATATTGCATTGGAACTGACCAAGAAAAGACAGTTGCTATCAGACAGTTCACTGGATTGTGTATTTTCTTTATACACTTGTTTGGATTGTGAATCCTTGAGGGTGGCCTTAACCTTCTTTGGGCAGTGTGCCTTGGAAGTGATCCTACTATTTCTTTTTGACTCCTAATAGGGTTTGTCTCCTAACATGGACTGTGTACTGAAATGTTGTAATAAGCTCCTAACAGGGCTAAATCTTTTAACATGGATACTTTACTCTTAGTACATTATTTGTGGGTGTTAATTCCCACTGGGGTTTTACATTTAAAAAGGTTTCCTTGACAAAAAATATTGTGTTATGGTGTTTCCATTTACTGTGTTATCATTTACATTTGCAGATTTGGTTTATAAAGTTTAAAGTTTAATAATCTAGTACAACTGATTCACCCCCCTCTCAGTTGTCTTGTGGACTAGTATTCCTAAAAATTGGTATCAGAGCTTGTGGTCCTCAGAGAGAAATTTTAACATATTGAGGTGATCTTGAAGGTGACTTACTACATGAAGGATAGTCCAAAGTTTGATCCTGAAAACTTTGACAGTTGGCAGAACAAGATGAGAACACATTTGCTATGTCTGGGAATTGATTACTGGATGATCACAAAGAAGAATGAAAATATAGTGACTAAGGATGAATTAGAGAAGGCTACTATAGATTAGAATAAATTATTTTCATTTAATATGGTTGCAATGGAATCTATGATCAATGCACTTTCAGAAGGTGAATTCACAGAAGTAAAGGACTTGGATTCTGCACATGAGATCTTGTCAAGATTGGAAGCATTTTATATTGGAGAAAACTTTACTAAGTAGGAAAAGCTACAAAACTGGAAGACAAAGATGGAATCACTAAATATGAGAGAAGATGAGAACATTAGGGCATATGGACAGAGAATTACTAAAGTGGTTACTGGTATTAGAAACTTTGGAGGTATGTACTGTGAGGAAGAAGTGATTGTGAAGATACTCAGATCTTTGGCACCTACATATAGAGCTAAAGTACAAGCTATAGAGGATATTATACCTTTTACACCAAACTTTACTAGAGAGATTTTGATTGGAAAGATAACTACATTTGAGGCCGCAAAATTGGGAGACACTTTACCTAATGTTGTGTCAGAATTCAAGGTGACTGTGCACAAGAACAGAAAATTCTTATCTAGAAGTACAAGCACACGAAGTAGTGATGTAAGAGAAGAAATTGGAGCCTATGCTGATGAATGGGAACAAATACAGGAAGAATAAATGAAGCTAGATGAATTTTTGGCACTGATTGTAAGAAAAGAAAAGAGAGGTAAGGGTAAATTTGAAGGCAAATTACCTTTGAAATGTTTTTCATGTAACAAGATTGGTCATTTTGCATCTAGATGTCCTACAATAATTCCAAAGCACAAACCTAAGTTTTTTAAGTCTAAATATTCAAAGGAGAAGCAATTTTATTATGCTAGTGAGGTTATATCTGATGATGAGGATGGTGACTATGATGAAATTGGATTTATTGCTATTAAGGATGATGAACCTATGCATGAAGAAAAATCCTTAGTATCTCGTGTTGAAAACAAGTCTAAATGGGTTATAGATAGTGGTTGTTCACATCATATGACAGGAGATAAAAAAAAATTTATAAGTTTGAAAAGACATGATGGTGGTGTTGTTAGATTTGGTGACAATACTCCTAAGCTTATTGTTGGAGTTGGATATATTTATTTGGATGGAAATACTAACATTGACAATGTATTACTTGTTCATGGACTTAAGCATAATTTTTTGAGTGTTGGATAGCTAGTGGAAAAGGGTTTTCAATTGAACTTCATTAATGGGAAATGTTCTATCAAGAGTAAAATAGGATACCTGATAGCGTCCGGTACTAAATCTAGAGGTAATGTATTTGAATTGAATACATCAAAAGCTTCTTGTTTTATTGCAAAGATTGATGATAGATGGTTATGGCACAAAATATTTTGTCATGTTAACTTTGATAACATTGTGAAGGCAAGTACAACTAATGTATTAAGAGATCTACCTAAAATTGTGAAGCCATCTAACACTATGTGTAGAGAATGTGTTATGGGGAAACAGACTAGAAGCACTTTCAAGAGCAAAGTGTATTAAAAAAAAGGGAAGTTGGATCTAGTGCATATAGATCTGTGTGGTCCTATAAGAATAAAATCATACTATGGTGAAAGGTATTTTATACTTTTTTTTGATGAATTTTCTAGAATGGTATCGGTTACATACTTAAGAGAGAAATCTGAAGCATTCAACAAGTTCAAGTTATTTAAAGAAAAAGTTGAGAATGAATCTGGTTTGAAGATAAAATGTTTGAGATCAAATAGAGGTGGAGAATTCACATCAGACTTATTCAATCCATACTATGAAGAGCATGGAATATACAGAAAGACATCAGCTCCTAGAACACCACAATAGAATGGGATAGCAGAGAAAATAAATAGAACTATATTAGATGCTGCTAGAACTATGTTTCTGGAAGGAAATGCATCACATGTTCAATGGAGAGAAGTAGTTGGCACTTCTGTGTACACCTTGAACAGAATTTAGATTAGAGAAGGTACAAGTAAAACACCCTATGAATTATGGTTTGATCATACACCTACTGTAAAATATTTTAAAATATTTGGTAGTACTAAATGTTATATCAGGAGAGATGATGAAATAGGCAAGTTTGATGCTAGAAGTGATGAAGGAATATTTCTTGGGTATTCCACTAAGTGTAAATCATATAAATGTTTCAATCTGAGATTGAGAAAGTTGATTGAAAGTGCCAATGTGAGGATAGATGAAAAGTTTCAAATTCAGAAAAGGATAAATGATTGTGGTTAGATAACTGAAACAAAATAGGTTGTTGTTGAACCTAAAGAACCTTTGATGATCGAGAATGAGATTGAAGAAGAAGAACATACTGAAGTTACTGAGACATTGAAAACACTAAGGTATGTTAAGAGGAACCATCCTGAAGAACAGAATATTGGTGATGCAAACAAAGGGATGATGACTAGATCTAGAGCTAGAGATGAAATTTGTTTTATTTCTCAAGTTGAACCAAAGACTACTGATGAAGCATGTAGAGATGAATCTTGGACTAAAGCTATGGAAGAAGAACTTGATCAAATAAATAAAATTAATACTTGGGAACTAGTTCCAAGATCTAAGAATAAAAATGTGATTGGTACTAAATGGGTTTTTAGAAACAAAATAGATGAGGAAGGAACAGTGGTAAGAAATAAGGCAATATTGGTATGTAAAGGATACTCACAACAAGAAGGCATAGACTATGAAGAAACATTTTCTCATGTTGCTAGATTGGAAGCTGTGAGACTAATTCTTGCTTATGCTCCACATAAAGACTTTAAAGTATATCAGATGGATGTGAAGTCAACATTCCTGAATGGTGATCTAGAAGAAGAAGTGTACATTGAGCAGCCTAACGGTTTTACTTTGATAGATGATGAAAACATGGTTTGCAGACTGAAGAAGGCACTATATGGACTAAAGCAAGCACCAAGGGCATGGTATGCAAGACTGGACAAATATATACTTCGTCTTGGTTTTAGAAAAGGTAATGCGGAAAGTAATTTATATTTGAGAACTGATGAAAATGGAATCTTAATTATAGAAGTTTTTGTTGATGATATCATTTTTGGAGGTAATGATAAAATGAGTAAGAAGTTTGCTAAAGAAATGGAGAATGAGCTTGAAATGTCAATGATTGGGGAGATGAAATTTTTTCTTGGTTTGCAAATTAATCATAGTAAGAAAGGAATTTTTATATCTCAAACCAAGTATCTTAAGGAAATGTTGAAAAAGTTTGGAATGGAAGATTGCAAACCTATGGGGACACCTATGGTGGCTGGACACAAATTGACAAATAATGATGAGACTCAAAGTGTTGCACAAATCAAGTATAGATCGATGATTGGAGGTCTACAATATCTAACTCACAGTAGACTAGATATTACCAATGCAATTGGAATTGTGGCCAGATATCAGGTAGATCCCAAAGAGATACACTTTGCTGTTGTAAAAAGAATTTTCAAATATTTAAAAGGAACAATATAATATGGATTGTGGTATGAAAAATCAGAAGATTTCACTTTACAGGCTTCTACTGATGCTGATTGTATTAGTAATAACTGAGAGGGGGGGTGAATCAATGGCTTCAAAAATTATCCTTTAAACTTTAACCACCAATCAATAAACCTTAGATTATTGAGTCCCTACAAGATGCATGCCATGAAATACTAATAATGATTTAACTATCTGTCAGTTTTCCTCGTTTGTCCTTATTCTCCTTGATTACCGATAAGCAGTAAAACTATTTACTGATACTCAGTAAATATGCAGAGTATACCAATCAATCCAGAAATGCATATGTGAAATGTAAAACAGTAAATTAATAAACCATACACACATAACACATGGATTTCAACGTGGAAACCCTGTTAAGGGAAAAACCACTAGGACTGGTACCCTAAATTTTCACTCTTCTAAAGTGAGCCCTGTTAGGATCCAACCCTGTTAAAGGTTACAAACACACTGTTAGGTGTGATTAGAGGATTTTATACATAGATTTTGTCACTTAGTATCAGGCGTCTATTTGCTACCATCCTTGAATTAGCCTCCTTCTTAGACTACCAATAGGCTTTAGGCAAATCTTGCTACCATCCTTGAATCAACCTTCTTCTTAGGCTGTCAATAGGCTTTATGTAATTTCAATGCTACTTTCATGAATCAACCTTTTTGGAACTCCTTGGGATGTACCTCAATATATAGAAGACTATTAAGAGACTTGATGCTTCAATGGTTAAACTGAAACACTATGACCTATTTCTAATGCAACTTGAATTACAGATTTTCAGATCTATTTAAGTACATTACCTCTTTGATCAATGTATCAATTCAATTCTTTGTGCTCCACACTTTCTGCTCTTTGATGTTGTGCTTCACTGTTCATCGGTGTCTGCAGAATTCTTTAGCTCTCCTTCAGCTTGATTGATCATGATTGTATGAAGTTATCCTTCATCAGTTTCTCTTTAGCATCCTCTTTCTATTCACTCCCCTTCCTATGTATGTGATTGTGGAAATGAATTATGCTTGTCTCTTATATAGACATGATATTCCCTGTTTCTTGATTCTTGATTCTTGATTCTTGGCGTGAAAAACAATCCAGCCAATCTGATTTAAAGCTTTAACTCCTAATTTATCTCATAGTTATCTTCTTGCCAACTGTACGAATATTCTTTAAATCAATTACTTAACTCTAGCCGAATAAAACAAATAAAACAACCAGTTAAGTCTATCCTTAAGTTTTGCCAGCTAGATATTTTTTCATTTTCTGAACTCTCTATTCTGTCTGTCAACTTTGTAGTTAGTCATTAATGACAACTACCAATTCCATTGGTGTGAATCCAGTCAGCTTCAGGATCTCTGTCTATCGGGCATCATTGGATTTTTCTTGTCCGCTAACTCTATTTTCAGCTCGTCGTGCATCCTGTGATTTTTCTTCATCGGGCAACACTGTCTTCTTCTCATCGGGTATCACTGTGACCTTTTCTTTGCCTTTACCGATGGTGTTCACTCCATTGGTGTTGTTTGTCACTTAGTGAATACTTGACTTTTATGCATTGCTGAAAGCATAATGTCTATTCCATTGATTCTTTGAAATCTTTGGCATTATGTGCATGACCGTACAGATGATATCAAGTTGACATCAATGACAATACAAAGCATTAACTGATTTAATGCCTTGCATTATCTTCAACTTAACATTATCAAACATTCAATCAGTTACATGTCATCAATCTCTCCCTTTGGCATTGATGGAAACATACTATATTATCACACTATACTATTTATAATACAATATGAAATACAATCGTTGAGATTCATCAAATTACCAAACAGTTTGTTTTGATAACCGATAAAAATGTCTGACCACCAGTAAGCTCTGTGTTAGCTTAGATTTTATTCTTGTAGCTTTCTGTGTTTCTTGTACTGATGTGTTGTGTCCTTCCCTTGTGTCAATATCTCTCTTTTGACTGTTCTTGTTCTTTGATGTCTCTGTCTTTTTTCAGCAAATCTCCCTTTGTATATGATTTCTTCATACGAATTCTCTCCCTATGGATATGATCTCTCCCTATTTGGAGTAATCTATCTTGTGATAATATGGATACATTCTCTCCCTTTGACAATAATGCCAAACAAATATTTTACAAATATCTGAAATTCATGTCAAACAATTATTTTCTTCTATCCATAATATATTCCTTGAATTTCCCTTATCCA